>JAQGEQ010000350.1:0-354777 GCA_034620365.1 Pegea sp. RAD2-039
TGCTAGAAGCAAGTGAGTCTTCGGCATCTTCAACAACCAAACACAAGATTTGTTTGTAAGACAAGTTATTATTGACTTGGTGTTGTTGGTCGAGGAGTTTTTACAATTCAAGGTGCTAGAAGCAAGTGAGTCTTCATCACCTTCAACCACCAAACACAAGATTTGTTTGTAAGACAAGTTATTATTGACTTGGTGTTGTTGGTCGAGGAGTTTTTACAAGTCAAGGTGCTAGAAGCAAGTGAGTCTTCAGCACCTTCAACAACCAAGCACAAGATTTGTTTGTAAGACAAGTTATTATTGACTTGGTGTTGTTGGTCGAGGAGTTTTTACAATTCAAGGTGCTAGAAGCAAGTGAGTCTTCAGCATCTTCAACGACCAACCACAAGATTTGTTTGTAAGACAAGTTATTATTGACTTGGTGTTGTTGGTTGAGGAGTTTTTACAAGTCAACGTGCTAGAAGCAAGTGAGTCTTCGGCATCTTCAACAACCAAGCACAAGATTTGTTTGTAAGACAAGTTATTATTGACTTGGTGTTGTTGGTCGAGGAGTTTTTACAATTCAAGGTGCTAGAAGCAAGTGAGTCTTCAACACCTTCAACAACCAAACATAAGATTTGTTTATAAGACAAGTTATTATTGACTTGGTGTTGTTGGTCGAGGAGTTTTTACAAGTCAAGGTGCTAGAAGCAAGTGAGTCTTCAGCACCATCAACAACCAAGCACAAGATTTGTTTGTAAGACAAGTTATTATTGACTTGGGGTTGTTGGTCGAGGAGTTTTTACAAGTCAAGGTGTTAGAAGCAAGTGAGTCTTCAGCACCTTCAACCTCCAAACACAAGATTTGTTTGTAAGACAAGTTATTATTGACTTGAGGTTGTTGGTCGAGGAGTTTTTACAAGTCAAGGTGCTAGAAGCAAGTGAGTCTTCAGCACCATCAACAACCAAGCACAAGATTTGTTTGTAAGACAAGTTATTATTGACTTGGGGTTGTTGGTCGAGGAGTTTTTACAAGTCAAGGTGTTAGAAGCAAGTGAGTCTTCAGCACCTTCAACCTCCAAACACAAGATTTGTTTGTAAGACAAGTTATTATTGACTTGAGGTTGTTGGTCGAGGAGTTTTTACAAGTCAAGGTGCTAGAAGCAAGTGAGTCTTCAGCACTTTCAACCTCCAAACACAAGATTTGTTTGTAAGACAAGTTATTATTGACATGGGGTTGTTGGTCGAGGAGTTTTTACAAATAAAGGTGCTAGAAGCTTGAAACTGTGAAGACGACAAACTCACCCGACACACGAAGCATTCCGGATGCCATTTCGAGTCTAATGCTGAGATGTAGTTAGTGAGGATTGGTTTGCTGCATCCTCCACATTTTGGTGCGAACATGTTGTAGTAATCAGCTCGACAATATGGTTTGCCTTCAAATTCATGAAAACCTTCATCACCAAAGAAGTTGTCGCACATTGCACAGAAGAAGTGTTCAGGATGCCACGTTTTGTTCAATGCCGTCACGCATTGCTGCACATCAAATATGCAAATTATTTGCGCGCGTCATCAGCGAAGCGTGAAGTTAAGATTCGAAATTTAATAATCGATTAAAGTTTGCAGTTACTGCATCGCGTAAAGTGCTTCTCACAAACGAGTCTGCCTGAACGACAATAAACCGCGATTTCAACCCCAACCTCTCTCCCTCCTTCAAGTACTGGCAAGTTGAAAAGCAAAGTGATGACGTCATCAGTCCTCAAATTGAAAGATGGGAGAAAAACGCGATGACGTCGAAACTTTATTGATCAAAGTGATTTATGCCAAGTCATTAGCAATCGATATTTTGTCACATTTGTAAACAAGATAGTTTTAAACAAACGTTTATATTAAGAGAAATGTCGTTAAAGTTGATGGCGGTCGACTTTGCTACTCTGTACCAGTAGAGTTGATAGTTTTCAAATATTTGTAACGACAAGTAACAAATAGAAAGTAACAAATAGAAAGTAACAAATAGAAAGTAACAAATAGAAAGTAACAAATAGAAAGTAACAAATAGAAAGTAACAAATAGAAAGTAACAAATAGAAAGTAACAAATAGAAAGTAACAAATAGAAAGTAACAAATAGAAAGTAACAAATAGAAAGTAACAAATAGAAAGTAACAAATAGAAAGTAACAAATAGAAAGTAACAAATAGAAAGTAACAAATAGAAAGTAACAAATAGAAAGTAACAAATAGAAAGTAACAAATAGAAAGTAACAAATAGAAAGTAACAAATAGAAAGTAACAAATAGAAAGTAACAAATAGAAAGTAACAAATAGAAAGTAACAAATAGAAAGTAACAAATAGAAAGTAACAAATAGAAAGTAACAAATAGAAAGTAACAAATAGAAAGTAACAAATAGAAAGTAACAAATAGAAAGTAACAAATAGAAAGTAACAAATAGAAAGTAACAAATAGAAAGTAACAAATAGAAAGTAACAAATAGAAAGTAACAAATAGAAAGTAACAAATAGAAAGTAACAAATAGAAAGTAACAAATAGAAAGTAACAAAATAGAAAGTAACAAATAGAAAGTAACAAATAGAAAGTAACAAATAGAAAGTAACAAATAGAAAGTAACAAATAGAGTAACAAATAGAAAGTAACAAATAGAAAGTAACCTAACACAGGTTCATTGCAGTAAGCACATGTTGGTGCGAATAGTCGATGGTAGTCAACTTCACAATAAGGTTTGCCTTCTCTTTCAAAGAAAGTTGAAGTACCAATCTCATTGTCACAAACAACACACACAAAATGTTCAGGATGCCACACTTGTCCAAGAGCAGTCGTGACCTATAGATAAGTAGATGAAACAGAGGTGGTAGATGGTCTACAAACCTACCTCACCCATTACAGGTTTACCACATGCCCCACAAAGACCCTTTGAAGCCGCCCTAATACCCTGTTTCACCAAATTAGTGTTCATACTATTCAACATTTCATCTAAATCGCCTCCACCTAATACAAGTGAGAAGGAAGTGACGCGAATTCGTGACGTCATCGACTCACCTTTCTTTTCTTCGATGGGAGCGCGTACTGATGCGTAGTAACCGTCATCAGGGTTGCTAGGGGATAGATGAGCAGTTTTTGAAGGTCTCTTATCGGGCTTCGCGTATGAAGCTTCACTCTGGTCGCTAGTGGTCGAGCCCTGCCAATGATGACGTCATCAAATGACGCGAGAAATTGTTTGAAATTAAACAATTTAAAAAATGAGATTCTTTTAAGACTTAAATTTTCGATTTTGATAAAAACTTTGTTTTGAATTTCGTTTAAACGAGACGTGAGGATACTTCCTTATATGGAAAAACAGCGCGACTTGTAAAGAAGTTTTTAGAAAATGTTTTTATTCAAGTTTAGTATAAACAAATTGATAAAATCTTTCAGTAAAAATTCAAAACTTCAAACAAAATGAGAAGAAAAGTAAAAATGAAGCAAACCCGGTGAACGTTGGCATGAAAATTAGTCAACGAATCCATCAAATCGTCCAATTGCTGAGCAGCATTTGAAGCTGATGTCGAAAACTTACCACCAGTGCTGACGTCACCACCTCCAGAAGTTCTACAAAGCAAACTGGTTGATTAAAAAAAGTCAAATCAAGTTTGAAAGGTGAAGGAAGTAATTGAGACTAAAAATTAGACTGCAGAAATCGATGATTTAAAAGTTGGTTTGTAAACAAGAAGAAAAGTCTGAAGAGTTACAAGAAGTACTTTGATAAAAACATTGATCTCTACTTACTTGTCGACTGATGAAAGATCTGAAATACTCTTTTTTAAATTAGCAGAAGCTGAAAAAGAATACATTGAAAGAAGGAAAGTAAAGAGTTAAAAGCAATTGATTACCAGGGTCAAGCTCTTCTGTAATTTCAAGATCTTTTAGCAAAAGATCTAATTCAGAAATATTTGAATTGGGATTCTGTTTATAAAACAAACAAACTAATCAACAAACTAAATAACAAACTAATAAACAAACTAATAAACAAACTAATGATTAATTAACGGATATAATGATAATTGTGAACGAACTTCAATTGGTTGAAGACTAGAAAATGAATCACTTTTATTTGGTAAAAATAACCCCATTTTTGGATCAAGGTCTTGAATAAAATCATCATTTAATTCATTATTTGCTTGTTGGTTTGTATTGCTAGGAATTGTAGCTTCCAGATCTTGAAGTAGTACATCTAAAAATGATGAATCATTGTATTGAAAGAAAATCTATGTGAAATTATCAACAATGTATATTTCTTCATTTTTCAAAAACTAAACCAATTTTTTATGGCACAGAAATTTCTTAAACATTATATCATCTAAAAATCATGAGATAAATATTTTATTTAACTTTTTTTAAATATTTAAGTAAAAATTTTTTTAACCTCATTATTTATCAATAAACATTATTTTAGAAGAACTTGAATAAGATTTACTTATTAAGAAAACAATAAAAGCTTTTTCAAATGTTTAAAAAAATTATAACGAAATGATCAATAAATTTGTTAAAAATCAAATAGATAATTTGTAGTCAAAATGAACAAATTGAAAATCAGAGAAATCTATTATCGACTTTTCTTAAACAATTTTTTTAATAAGAGCTTTTTCTATGTAAACATATAATATAAATAATAATAAACAAATATATCAAGTTCAATAAAATAGAGCCTTACCTAAATCATCCATTATATAAATTTCATAATATTTCACAACCTTAATTTATTTTTCTTTTAACAATTTTAATTAAAATAAAATCTGTAAAAATCTGGTTTAAGGATATTTCAAATAAAAACTTGAACTTTAAGCTTTTAATTTGAACTTTTATATACATTGTGATTAAATGTACAAAATTTGACAAAGTTAAATCTTATATAGAGATAATTATATATAAGATTATAAAAGTGCAAGATTTATAATTAATAACAAGAAATCATCTTAATATTTTATTATAAGCTAAAAACATTTTAAAGAAACTTATATTACTAATTTTCAAAATGAATCAAAAAATAAAAACAAAATCAACAAAACATCTTAAACTAATCTAACAACATTTTTGCAATTTAAAAGTCAATTAAATTATAAAATATTTTTATAATAAGCTACATTCAATCATCAGATAATATAAATTTATGAAGTAAATCAAAAATGAGGTCATATTTTATGCGTTCAGAAAATGAGTAAATAATTAATGGAAATTAAACTTAATCAAATAGAATAAGAAATACTTGAAAAGAAATACAACAGATTAAAGCAATTGTTAATGACAATTATATTTTATAAAAAAGTTTAGATTTTACTCATAACACTTTTATTAATTTAGCAGACTAAAACTAAAATATCACTTTATAATTTATTTCACTTAATATAAGAAATATACAAGAATGAGTAACAACCAAGAACAAAAAAGTTAGTTTTGAAGTTTGAATATTAACTTCAATATATTTCTAATTTTTTACAGAAGATATTCGATACATAAGAAATTTCATAAGAAGTAAAAAATAATTTAATACAATAACATATTTACTTTAAATTATTTTTTAGTAGCTACATTGAAAAATGACAGTAGTTAATAGTCAAGTGCTTATGTTTTGGTTTAATAAACAAAAGTTTAAAGAAAAAGTAACTTCTGTAAAATTGTCTTGTAAATCTAGCGTTACTAATGATTAAAATATGAAGCTAATAGTGAAAACATTTCGTTAATACCAAAGTTGGTAATTGGGCGTTTATGGGTGGAGCTAAAGAGAACCCGAAGAAAAATATTTAATTTTCATTTAATGTCAAAGATAAAAAGTTAGGTTATATATTTTCAAGAATTATACTTCTTTGAACTTTACTACTCAATTCATTACTCAACGGCAACTTTATTGTTTTAATTGTGTAAAATCAATTTGATACATAATAGCTTTCCTTTACTCATAACCATTAAATTGTCTACAGAAAATTAATTAGCTATAAATTACTCTTATGTATGTATCATAAAACGTACCTGTCTTTCTTTTGACATTTCAAGAATAGGAATAATTTAAAAATTATTTCTAGTTGATTAAAAATGCTAATTGGTAATAATATATCTTCAATTTTGTTCTAATTCTCTCTAAGCTGATAATACTTGAAGTGTATAAACAAAAATTTCAACTCAACTTCAATGGAAAAGTAATTTTTGATGTATAACAGATTACTACAAACAATCAACTATTGAAAGGAATTTTATAAAAAGTAACTTGTTTATTTTATATCTTGATTTGATTTTTTCGTTTGTTAGTTAATCAAATCATCGGTTTATTGGGAATTTTTATAATGATTGTTTTCAATTGTTCAGATTCATATCTTTAGATGTTTTAAAAGAAATCCAATTTATCAGTACAAACTAAAATTTATAAAATTACATTTAAATTATTTGAACCACATTAATCAAAATCTAAAAAATGTGAAAGTTATAAAATGTAAATATTTGTAGATTTCAACAAATTTGATTTTTTGTTTGAAATTTCTACCAGATTTTATATACATGAAAAACTGATTTTTTTCTGGCCCGCTTCGGCTGCAAACGGCCATGCGTAGGATATATGCACCAGGGCATCAGTTATTGAAATCCAGTTGTTGCCCATACAGCAAAAGATTCCACTTTCAACGCCAGCAAGGTTATGTAGCGGAACAGACAGACTGATGCAGCTGGCATCGCAGGAGCCACTGGAACGGCACTGAATACAGTGACGAACTGCCTACGAGGTTCCAACTCCGGCTTTAAATTCGAAATCTTCTAGAAGAATTGTTGTCATTCTACCAGACTCACAGGGTCCTTCTACTCTGGTTTTTTATGGACTTTTTGTTGTCACTAATATGTGTCCACCTGGGATCGAACCCGGAACCACCGCTTGGTAGGCAGTTATACTAACCGTTTTGTCACAAAGATGGGCATACAGAATAATATACAAATATCTGCCACAAGATTCAATTTATATAATTTAAATACAATTTGTAATTTCCATCAGTGGTTTAAATTTATTAAAAAAAATTGTTTTCAAATCATCGACATTATTACGAAACTAAAAAAAGAAAAAAACTTGTAAAAATTCAAATTGAATTTATCTAAATATGTTTGGAAACATTATTTCCTAATTCAGTTTTCAAATGATTACAAGTTTGAACAAAGTTGAAGCCAAGAAACTCTTCGACCATTTTTGTTATCTTCTCAAATCATTACTAGTCTGCTTCAAAACTTGATGAATGTCAAACGACTGGCCGTGCGGGATCCCGTATTGCTTGAACAAGCCGAGCGGGTTTGACGGCGACAAACAATCGTCATCAGGTCGCTTTCGAAGCGTTGAATCGATCGAGACTTCGCTAAAGAACGCGACTCTGTACGGAAGATCATCAAACCCGAGTTGATACGCGAACATTGACCTCGTGAAGAGGTTAGCGATGTTAAACGCAAGCGCAAGGCGACGCGCGTCTTCTTTGGTTGCTAAGTAATGAATTTCATCATGAATGGTAAGTACAAGTCGCGCGTTGATATGGTAAGTAGCGATTAACCATTCGATAGCAACCAGAAGTAGATGTAGGAAGTCAACAGCTGAACTTTGAACCACCCAATTCATTCGACTCGTCATAAAATTCTTCGCCACAAAACGAGGTTCAAGAGGCCGCGTGATTTTTGCCAACAACACTGGCGTGTTGGGACTTTCATCCATACAAATCTGCTTCATTTTATTGTATGCAAATGACTCGACACCGCCCGACCATTCGCTGTCCTCAACCACCAAATCGGGCGTTATTTTCAATTCGTTGTCATAGTGATTTCGGACTAACTTTAATAATCGCCGAAATGTTTCGAGATCAACAAACCCGTCGCTACTAACGCGAAACTCAGTGACGCGATGATATTTGATGAAGTCGCGCGCGAAACATGTTAATTTGTAACGGGGAACTCCCTTCGTCATCCGGTAGAGGGCGCTGATCTTCTGCTGACACTCTTCAAGACTCAATGATTTATTGTGTTGTTGATAAGATCGCACAGCAGCGCTCTGTCCCGACCCATAAAGTCGCGCGTAGTTGAAAATCTTCGCTTGATTACGATCCATTCCTGCAGCCTTTGCTGTGACGCTGTGAAAGTCGCTTCCCGCGCTTTTCGATCCTTGTAACGTCATCCACGACAAGCCAGTACATCCGTATTCTCGCGCATAATGTGAATCAGCCAAAATAGACGCTATCCAACACTCCTGGGCGTCCACATCAGCACTTACAAAGCGATGATGGGCAGGTGCTTGAACTAAACCTCTTACTTCACTTCCTATTCGGTCTTCGAGGACATTACTGGTCGTCAACCACGTCTTCTCGACCGCGCGTCGCGTCACTGTCCCAGTCACGACCACTTGAGGGATAATGACGCTAGTTTGGGGTCCTTTGGGGATAAGCATTTGATCGCGGAGACGTTTACGGGTACTTCGCCAGTAAGAAATGATCTTATTGATTTCAAAGATCTTCCTGACGTCATAACAGTGAGATTCGAGAGTTCCATCGGAGATGTAAGATAGAAAACCTTTGGATAAGGGATTGCCGACGTTTTTACCAATTCCATCTGGATGAGGGAGACGATGGAATGTGCAGCCATCCGGAACGGACTTACACGCCTTAACAGCTGGTGTATGAAGTTGAAAGGATTGGATGAGATCTGTTTGATGCTGTTGATCCTGGATGTAGCCCCATCCGAATTGTTTATCGAAATGTAAAGGACATTTGAGCCAAGTTAACTTCAGAAGTTTTGGAGTAATTCTCATTGAAGCTGTAATTTTACAACTTAAATTCCCATTTGGATTTTTTACGTGAAGATCTCTGAACCAGTTTGGTTTTCCGACCATTTTAGGTTGATTCTTTGCTAATTTACTGGAATTTTTCAAATATTTTACATCTTTTGTGTCCCAATCAAGATCATACAACCACAAATCATCTTTATATTGATCTTCATCCTTTAATGAGCATGCCTCTTCTGCTATTTTCACTAAATAATTTTCCATTTCTAAAACTAAATCTTCATATTTATCATCACATTGTTTGTTGAAGAGGAACCAGTTAGCTGGCTTCACCGGCAAATACATCTTGCTCATGATTAGAAGTCCTGCAAACGTCACTGGATGTGGAAAGCGATCACAAAATCGCGGGAAAAGAACTTGAAGAACGCGATAAGTAGCGAGAACATCTTTTGCGCAGTAATGCATCAGTTCAGGAAGATCTTTTCTCACATCTTCAAAAGACCCCTTCACAAATGTGTCCCTTACACTTTTATCTAGTTTCTGATGACAATAAAACTTGTAGATATCAGCTAATGAGTTTGTGGACCCAACACGTTGCCATGCCAACTGTTGTCGATGACTCAAAGTGGTTTTTTCCAGTTCTGGTTGTTGCTTTTTGTATAAAAGTTTTTGATCATTGTTGAAACCTGCAATCGAGATATGTAAACTCATCGTATCAACAAATCTCAAACCTCCTGTTTCTTCATCGTATTCTTCTTTAATTCGAGCTCGATCATATGAAACATTATGACCAACTACTAGTCTTTGATGGATTTGGTCTCCTTGTAATGGGATCAAATCTTCTATTTTGTCTTTTGAAATCTTGCTGTCATCTTTCAAAGCTTTACAAGTCCATGTATACCAACTATGAGAAGATGCAGCAACTGCAATGACAGGCATCTTTGTTTCTTGGACAAGAACTTCACAATCAAACACATAAGCATCAGCATCAGGGCATACAACTTTTTCAACTACAAATTTCTTTGTTTTAGCATCATACAAATACTTCATCCAACCCTCTTCAAATACCCATGTATCAACTGTGGGTAAAGGGGGAAGATTACTCTTCACAAGCAATGACAAGTTATCAAAATAAATCTTATATTGACGTCTTGATATTGCTTTGAAATGCTCATCTATATTATCACCTTCTAAATCTGGTAATTTGATATCAACTTTTGGTAGTTCTGAATTATTTTTGTAATCCAAATTAAACTCTTTCAAACTGTCTATTGCTTCTTTAATCTTCTCTTTTTCTTTAGAACGATGAAAATCTGGATGGTAAACATGTTTGAACAAGACTTTATGTATTGATTCTGGTAATAATTGAATGTTGAAGTCATTCCATTTACTTTTACTTAAGCTGGTAGCTTTTATACAAAAATTTTTTCTTTGAAAAATATGTTTTTGAAAACTTTTTCTCATTTCAGTATTTGGGAAGTATTTAATTACTACAAGAAGTAATAATAGCTAAAAATTGAATATCAATAAGCAAAATTTCAATGATAATAAAATATGTTGAGATACTTTTTTATTCATTAGGATTATTTACATTTCTTTTTCAGCTATTATTAATACTTTTTGTAAGAGGAAATTTATTAGATAAATGTTGAAAGTTTGTTTTTAGTAAATAAATAAATTCTAAGTTTGCAAAATTATTTCATAATATTTATATTAAAAGCCAAACCACTTAAACAATAAGGTTTTAAAAATAAAATAGTTTATATACAATATCAAATATATGAAAATGAAATAAATTGATGGTTACAAAGAATAAATAGTTGAAAAATAAATTCAATAGTTTCATTTAAATCATAATTAGATTGTTAAAATCATTCATTAAGTTATTTAAGAGTATTCAGATATATATATAAGGCTATAAAGTTCTTCAATTTTTGTAAATATAATTATTGAAGGCATAATTTAAGAAAAGAAATTTCAAACTTATTTTCTTATTCATCACTAGAAAATCAAATGTGATCATAATTATGAAAATAAATGTGTAAAAAGTCTTTAAAATAAAAGTAAAATAATGTTTTATCTCCTTAAAGATATTTAGAGTTTAAAATATAAGACTCAAATGGAATAAAAATTCTGATATTTTAATAGTTCAAAAAATCAAACAAAATAATTTTTTCTTACAAGAAGATAATAATCATAATTATTATTACGGTTGGAGCAATTGTAAGACCTTTAGACTACAGATGCAAAATTTAAAGAAATTATTTATCAAGAACAAAAGAAAGAGTTTTGTTTATTATGGATTAAAATAAACATGCAGACTTTCTCAGCAATCGAATTTAGTTGCAGTATAATCAATAATGGTCATATAATATCAAAACCTACTAAACACATAGAGCAAAATTAAATGGTATACTATAAAAAACACTGCAGATAAAACATATAAATCATTTATATAAATTAAAATAGTTTGTCTACTCAATATTTTAAACTTTATCTGAGAATTTGAACTTTATCTTGTCAGATCTTTAGTCTCTATCTAAATAATCTTATTTAAATATTTGCACTATTTTGTGATCTTATTATGAATGTTTTTGTAAACTAATTATACTTTTCAATTGAGTTGCAAGAATGGTAAACAAATACATCTAAGTTTTACGCAGAAGTTTAAGGATCAAAATATCATTTCGACTTCGCTTTTTTAGTTTCTTTAACCACTATCTACGTGTTATCTAACAGAATTAAAAAACTTAACTTGTATTTTGTTATGCAGAAAAACTTACAATAACTTAATTCAGAAATTCATTTCTTTATAAATTTCAGTCGGTAGCTAATTTTATTACGAACTAAACTACCCTAGGCTCTAAAGGTTTTTCGTCTTTTACGCAAAAATTATTGAAAAGACACTTATGTATCGGTAGCAAGGTATCTATAGTAAGTAATAAATTAATCTTAAGGAACAGATTAATTTGCAATTATCATCTTAGATTATTATGTGTATAAAGGTTTATATATTTTTTGGACAAATTATGAAAACATTAGAATTTAAATAACTCTATTCTGATGTCATAATTATTTATCGCAATACTCAAGCTATCACAAATTATATTTTACTAGTTGTCTGTGGCATGTTGTGATGTAAATGTAAAGAAAAGTTTGTCCTGAAAATTTTAAATTTTTTTATAAAAACAAAGAACTCTTGCAAAATTTAAAGATGAACTTTGAAAATAGTCCTCGTCCTATTTCAAGGTAAGAAAATTTGTAAAAATGAACTAAATTAAGTTTTTTATCTCCATAATTAAATAATTTTATGCAAAGTTGACTTATTTATTCTAGTCAAAAATAAACTTGCATATTTCCAACTGTAATTACTTGAGTATATAGAACATGCTACTATTGAAAAATAAAGATTTAAATACTTTCATTTTTACATTAGATAAACTTGTAAAATAATAAAACTTTCTTCCTATTTATTTTCAATTTTAATTAATTAATTATTTTGATAATTTGTAATATTAGTATTGATTTTTTAAATATAAGGAAGCTCTGAAAAACTTCATGTTAACATTTATTGTTATTAAAATAAAAAGGTTTTGTTATGGAGCATTTGACTAATCATTTTGTTGTATCTAATTAACTATTATTCAAGTTAACAGCAAATGTAATTTATCAACAAAATACTTTTTGTGAATCATTTTATTCTTTCCTCTAAGAATTACGTATCCGCCTGGAGGTGAAACGAACTTAAACTTGCGAGACTATGTTGAATGTGAAACAGAAATTAATGGACTTCAAAAAAATGCAAGCAACAATATGAGAAGTACTTGTTTTGATTGTATACCTATACCTGATGAAGAAAAACAAAACACTTCTAAACATAGTGATTACAAATTATGCATTATCCAATTAAAAGATGAAAATTAAGCCCACTTTTAATTTTATTTAATTTTTATAGTGAACAACACTTTCAATAAAACTTCAATCATTGAAAAAGTTGCTCCGTTCAAACAAAAATACTCTAAGACCTACACAAGTGAAGTTTTCAATCTCCCAGAAGCTATTATAACAAAAAAAGACAAAATTTCGAAAAAATTTACTTCGACAGTATTTGACAAAGGTGAAGACCAAACTGATGATGATGATGATGAAGATGAAGATGATGATGAAAAAGAAACTGGTAAGATTCGTTTTACTTATTAACTTATACAAAAAACATTACACCGATTTATCACCCTGACTTATAAAAACTCCTCGGCCAACAACCCCATGTCAATAATAACTTATCTTACAAACAAATCTTGTGGTTGGTTGTTGAAGGTGCTGAAGACTCACTTGCTTCTAACACCTTGACTTGTAAAAACTCCTCGACCAACAACACCAAGTCAATAATAACTTGTCTTACAAACAAATCTTGTGTTTGGAGGTTGAAGGTGCTGAAGACTCACTTGCTTCTAGCACCTTGACTTGTAAAAACTCCTCGACCAACAACATCAAGTCAATAATAACTTGCCTTGCAAACAAATCTTGTGTTTGGTTGTTGAAGGTGCTGAAGACTCACTTGCTTCTAACACCTTGACTTGTAAAAACTCCTCGACCAACAACACCAAGTCAATAATAACTTGTCTTAAGACTGAAGACTCACCTGCTTCTAGCACCTTGACTTGTAAAAACTCCTCGACCAACAACATCAAGTCAATAATAACTTGCCTTGCAAACAAATCTTGTGTTTGGTTGTTGAAGGTGCTGAAGACTCACTTGCTTCTAGCACCTTGACTCGTAAAAACTCCTCGACCACCAACACCAAGTCAATAATAACTTGTCTTACAAACAAATCTTGTGTTTGGAGGTTGAAGGTGCTGAAGACTCACCTGCTTCTAGCACTCTATATGATAAAAATCCAAAAAATACTATAAAGTATTTAAATCTCAACAATAATTTTCACTCAATAATAACTTGTCTTACAAACAAATCTTGTGTTTGGAGGTTGAAGGTGCTGAAGACTCACTTGCTTCTAGCACCTTGACTCGTAAAAACTCCTCGACCAACAACACCAAGTCAATAATAACTTGTCTTACAAACAAATCTTGTGGTTGGTCGTTGAAGGTGCTGAAGACTTTGCTTCTAGCACCCTGACTTGTAAAAACTCCTCGACCACCAACACCAAGTCAATAATAACTTGTCTTACAAACAAATCTTGTGTTTGGAGGTTGAAGGTGCTGAAGACTCACTTGCTTCTAGCACCTTGACTCGTAAAAACTCCTCGACCACCAACACCAAGTTAATAACTTGTCTTACAAACAAATCTTGTGTTTGGAGGTTGAAGGTGCTGAAGACTCACCTGCTTCTAGCACTCTATATGATAAAAATCCAAAAAATACTATAAAGTATTTAAATCTCAACAATAATTTTCACTTTTAATTTAATTTTTTGCAAAGTAAATTAGAACTATTAACTGCTGGAAATCATTTAAAGAAATTTTTTATAAAACAGTTATTTTCATCATAATCATAAATAAATCCTCAAAAATAAAAAAATAATAATTATTAAAAGTTTTTATATTTAAGCTTTTCTATATTTTTTTCACTCATTAAAATTATAATACTTTATGTATACATATATACGATGTTATAAACATATCAGTATATTATGATATTTATCATTCGGTTTTTCAGGTAAAACTAATATAAGTGACATACCGATGTTCCAAGAACAAAGTACACAAGAAACAAGAACAACTAAGCAACAAGCTAACTCTGATCAACTGTCATATGTGTTTTCTACTAGCCAATATCCAGAAGCAGCTTATCCAAAAACTATGTGTAAGACTCGAATATTTATTAAGATATTTTAAAATAATTTTTAAATCTGACAGTTTCATTGAAAGGTGCTGATAACTCACTTGTTTCTAGCACCTTGACTAGTAAAAACTCCTCGACCACCAACACCAAGTCAATAATAACTTGTCTTACAAACATATCTTGTGTTTGGTGGTCGAAAGTGCTGAAGACTCACTTGCTTCTAGCACCTTGACTTGTAAAAACTCCTCGACCAACAACATCAAGTCAATAATAACTTGCCTTACAAACAAATCTTGTGTTTGGAGGTTGAAGGTGCTGAAGACTCACTTGCTTCTAGCACCTTGACTTGTAAAAACTCCTCGACCAACAACACCAAGTCAATAATAACTTGTCTTACAAAAAAATCTTGTGCTTGGTTGTTGAAGGTGCTGAAGACTCACTTGCTTCTAGCACCTTGACTTGTAAAAACTCCTCGACCAACAACTCCAAGTCAATAATAACTTGTCTTATAAACAAATCTTGTGCTTGGTGGTTGAAGGTGCTGAGGACTCACTTGCTTCTAACACCTTGACCTGTAAAAACTCCTCGACCAACAACACCAAGTCAATAATAACTTGTCTTACAAGCAAATCTTATGCTTGGTTGTTGAAGGTGTTGAAGACTCACTTGCTTCTAGCACGTTGACTTGTAAAAACTCCTCGACCAACAACACCAAGTCAATAATAACTTGCCTTACAAACAAATCTTGTGCTTGGTTGTTGAAGGTGCTGAAGACTCACTTGCTTCTAGCACCTTGAATTGTAAAAACTCCTCGACCACCAACACCGAGTCAATAATAACTTGTCTTACAAACAAATCTTGTGCTTGGTGGTTGAAGGTGCTGAAGACTCGCTTGCTTCTAGCACCTTGACTTGTAAAAACTCCTCGACCACCACCAAGTCAATAATAACTTGTCTTACAAACAAATCTTGTGATTGGTGGTTGAAGGTGCTGAAGACTCACTTGCTTCTAGCACCTTGACCTGTAAAAACTCCTCGACCAACAACCCCAAGTCAATAATAACTTGTCTTACAAACAAATCTTGTGTTTGGTGGTTGAAGGTGCTGAAGACTCACTTGCTTCTAGCACCTTGACTTGTAAAAACTCCTCAACCAACAACACCAAGTCAATAATAACTTGCTTTGCAAACAAATCTTGTGCTTGGTTGTTGAAGGTGCTGATGACTTAATTGCTTCTAGCACCTTGACTTGTAAAAACTCCTCGACCACCAACATCAAGTCAATAATAACTTATCTTACAAACAAATCTTGTGCTTGGTGATTGAAGGTGTTGAGGACTTATTTGCGACTTACAGATGCAGCAATGTAACCTTGAAATGCCTAGAAGATAAATATTAATTTATTAATAACTGGTTTAACTATATAAATACCTCTTCAAATGCTTTTAGATCATAAAGGAGCAATGAGAACCCAACCAAGTGGTCTTAAGGATCTGTTATACTCACAAGATCCGGTTAGAATTGCTGGGCAATCTTGTAATCGTGTCTTGGATACCTCTACATATACTTCAGGTGTATTCAGTGACGAGAGCCTAGCTAGATCATGTAGAAGACAGGATGATGCTGCTTATGCGTCTAGTATTTGTGGATCTGGATGTGAATTTGATGAGCAGGTACATACTTGTATCCTCACCTCTGACGGGTCGTTTATAGCTTTGAAAAAAGGCGCTTATTGCAGTAAAGTAACAAAACCAATTGTTCATTTAAACCTATTCAAGGATCACGAGGAGGAAGCTGTCGTAGAAAGAATTTCTAAATATCCTATATATAACAGATGATCCTTCTGCTGCTACTGCTTCAGTCATCGACCTTTATTTGTTTCAAGTAAAATCTAGCTGTGTTTCGATCGTCGTGAAATTTCAAATATATTTTATTAAAGAAGCACTTTTAAAGTCTTTAAATATTTGTAAAGAATTTTTCAAATATAAAAATCATCAAAACAGATTTACAACAACTTGTATGTCTCTTAGTAATTAGCTACTTTTCAATCAGTAATAGTTGATTTCAAGTTGCTAGCTTTTCAAGTATTCACAAAGAAAGCAGGAGTGTACTTGCAGCAAGCATGATAGTTGATGCTAAAACGTTTCATTTGATTAAAAAAATCGATTTTTAGCAGAAAAACTGTTTTTAATGATTTTATTTTCTCAAATATTTAGTTGAATTGAATTTGTTCTTTTAACAGAACAAATTTCAATTCAATTTTTGTATCTTTCGATAATGAAAGATAATTAATCTTTTAAATGTTTCCAATTTGTTGGAAAATCGATTTCTGTTCTAAAAGTTGCATCAAATTGTTTGAAGTAAATTACTTTGGATAAGTAACAGACTGTTTCAATTAAATTTTGTGGTTTTTAGTAATATCACATTTTTTTGAATATATCTAAAAAATCTTTAAATATCGATAATTTTTTGGCAATATATATTTCTTACAAAACTTAATTGAACAATTTTTCTACTTTGTAATCAGTTTCATGTTTTAGTAACTTTTTCAACTTAAATTCAGTTCATATTTCTAAATGACAAATTTAATTTCTTCTTAATGATGATGTAGTCATCTGATTAAACTATTTTACAAAACTAAAAATTTTATTTGTTTATTAATGCCTCAATTACAAAAAAAATATTCTCATTTTTTAAGTAAAGGTATTAATCTGATATCTAAATAAAATTTATTAAAAGAAAACCCAAAATTAGTTGAACTTCAAAATAACAAAATTAGTAGTTGATGGTCACGTGCTAAAAATGATTAAAGAAAAATTTCAAGAAGATGGCGTGAAAGCTTACTAACAAGCGGACTGAACGTGATCAGGTTATGACGTCATCTCTAGTGATATCATCAAGTCTTTTTAGTAATTCTTTTTAAACAAAAATTACGAATGTTATCAAATTGTAAATCTAGTGAAAGTTTTTTTTTGAAAGATGTTTAAATATTAAAGAAAATATCTTCTGTAAACTTCTTGGATTCAAAAGTAGTAGATGAATAGGATTTAGATGAAAACTATCTTTTGTAAATGAACAAATTTTAAAGCTAACTAACAATTCATTGAAAAATGTTTTCATTTAATTCCAAAAAACTTTTTATGATAATCACAAATTAATTTAATAATTTTCACAAATTGTTTTTTTTAATTTTATTTGTATTTTAGTGATAAAATGAAAATTAAGTGTGAACAAATCAATAGATTTATTACATTCAAAATCGATAACAATCGAACAATTGTAACAAATTACTTTTTAATGATTTAATTTTTCAGTGTGTCAGGTTTTTACAGCAGAAAAACTTTCTTATCTTCTTTATTAGGCATATATTTGTTACAACAAAAATATAAAGTTGTAGTAATTATGAATACTAAAGAAGGATCTATTTCATTAGTTTTGTAAACTTGTAAAACCGGGACTTCAACTTAAACCATTTTTACTGCAATATATCTTTGCTAGAATATTAGAATAGCCAAAATTGAATGTAGAAATATTTTAAGTTGTCAACAAATAGAGTTTTTTAAGATAAGGTTTACTAAAAAAAGTTTTAAAGTTTTAATTAAACTTCAAAAACCGATTTATATTCGAATAACAATTTTTTTTGTCTTTTTAACAAAAAAAAAACCTTTTCTGGTTAATTTGAGGCAAACTTTATTTTTTTCACACTTGTCAGAAATTTTTCTTTCAAATTTGTTGAATGCATTTTGTAAAATGAAATTAAAAATATTTAAAAAAAGATAACATTTGATTTTCGAAATAATTAAAGAATTTAACTTAAAAGTTTTATTCTAAAAGTGAAGGAATTATTAAAATAAACATTTCAAGTGTAAATTAACAAATCAGTAAGTTTAACTAATTAATTAACTAATTAAAAAGTCAAAATACGTTTGTCAAGTTTGAAAACTTTAAGCTTTTGGTTTTTATAAATCGTGATTATCAAAATACTTTCAAGTAACAATAATGTTATAATTGCGAAAAATAATTTTACTTAAATTTGAATAACTTATTAACAGAAACTAGTTAAAAACATTCTGAAAATAAGTTTTATTAAAAACCCCCCAAAAAATAACTGAAATAAATGACTTTGAAAATTAGAAGAATAAATCTTTGATTTTCAAACTATTAGAAAAAGGTTTATGAAAATGTTTAGTTATAAATTAATTTAGTAATTACTGAACTATAAAAATTATTCTAAATAGATAAATTTATTCTTACATGTTAACAGAAGTTTATTTTATATATTTCTAGCTGAATATAAAACCAATCTCATATAGCTTTATAATTATAAAATGTTCCAATTATTTAAACTTTTGTTTAACTCTAAATTAGCTTTATAAATCTTCTATCTTTTTAGGTTTCGTCTTTTTACAATCATTTTTGAGTTAGTTTATTAATTTCCTTTTTTTTTAACTTATTTTTAGTTTATCGGAAAACACGATTTATAAAGTAATATAATTTATCGATATTTTTATATATATTGTTATTAGTAGCTTTTTCCTTTTATTAAATTAAATATATGCAAATAAAATTCTTGTAATCTAGCTGCAGCTTTATTTGAATAAACTTAGCAAGAATTTAAGTTGTAAAAATTGTTTAGTCTGTAATTTTTATTTTAACAATTCATTTCTTAATTTTTAATTATTGAGAATAGTGTTTCCGTGATAAATTTATTAAATCTACTAATTAAAAATAGAAAATTAGTTGAAATTTTGGAAGACCTAGAAATATACTTTAAAAACTTTTAACTTTTTTAGTTTTAAAATCTTAGTGATTAAATTTAAATTACACAAAAATTAAAACCAATAAATTGTTCAAAAACTAACAAAACTATTTTTACTATTTTTACTATTATTAAAATGTTCCAAAATGGAATTATTTACAAAAAGTTTTTTAATCAAAGCAAAACTTCAATCAAAAAAATAAATTTATTAATAATTAGTCATTGTAAAGTTATCGCTAGTCGAGAAAGTAAAGCCAGTCACCAATATTTGATGACGTCATCATTACGTTAGTTACTATGTTTAAAGACAAAGGAAATGTTATAAGACAATTATCAAGTTTGAATTAATTTTGAAGGAATTTCATGTAAGTGATATTTCGATTATATAAATATTTTACATTTTCTCCAGTTTTTTGAGAGATAGATCTTTTTTTTTGATAATAAAAAGTTATATAAATTTTATAGTTGTAGTAAAATATTTTTTGTTTCGTTTCAATTTTCCTAATTAATTAGTCTTCAAAGTTACTACACATTAAAATACCAATTTCTTTTCATGAAATTATATTTTTCAACAATTTAGTTTCTGAATTAAATAAAATAAAATAATTTTGAAAATAAATAAATCCAAAATTGTTCATAATAGTTTTCTTCTATATTTTGAAGGTTGTGATTTCACATAAAAAAGTGTTTCCAAACAAAATATTTGGAAATATAATTTTTCATTTACTTTTTCAAACCATCAGTAGATAAGAAAATTTGCGATCATCTTAACAAATGTTAACCGGAAACTAGTTTAGTAAAATATTGCCAATAAAATAGAGGTTAAACCCCTAACTTATTAATTAACATACTTCTAGTTGAAATAGTTTGAACAAAAGCCAAATACTGGATTTTAAACTTTCTACAAACGATGAGACATCTTTTTATCTTATTCAAGGTTTAATTTCTAAACAAATTTCTTAAAAAATTAAATGTTTGGCCGAAAAATTCCTTTTCAAAGAGATTATCTGAAGAAATGTGAAAAAGATGTTTTTTCCCGATTTAATTGGAGATTGAAAAAGTGTGGTTTGAGGAGATTGCACTTGGTAATAAAAACAAATCATCTAGTTCACATAAAATTGAAATTTCAATTAGTGACTGGGAAGTTAATGACCAAAAGGAAATATTTAAACTTTTGAAGTATTAACAAGAAACAAATTTTCAAAATTCAGCATTTTTTAAAACTTCAATAAAAATTGAAAAATTTTCAAATCTCAATTCGCTGATTTCACAAGTGACTCAGAAATAAATTGAAAATGTTTTTGGTATTTGCGAAAAAGAAATTGGAATAACAACTAAAGGTCATTTCGAAACGCGAGGGTGGTTACGGTTTTCCAATTGACGTCATCAACGCGTCGCGCTTACTTACTCTCAACTACAGATTTACAACAAACTTTTTTTCCAATTGATGAGTTGTTCAGGCCAAAACAGATCGAGGCCAGAATATCCATCAGCTTCAGTTTTATTTTGTAAACAACAAATTCAGTTTGTTTAAGGAGCTAGCAGTCACGTGATTCGAGATATGCTTCAGTAATTTTAAAACATGTTTGGAAAATGAGTAGTAAGAGTTCGATTTTTGCCAATAAAAACGCGATTAAAAGCGCGATTTTTGACGTAATCGATAAAACTGGAAATTCTCGATGAAATTTCGAAGCTTTTGAAACTCATGATTCGAGTAAAAATTCTTTTTTTTCAAATAAAAGTTGAAAATAAATAAAAATTAAATCTTAAGTTTTGATCAAAGTTTATCATGAGAGCCATAATTTATGGATCAAGTCCCTTGAAGTTAATATCAGCCACAAAAAACCTCTTTAGTTGTTTTCACAAGGCGCGTTTGTGGGGTGTGGCAATCAGCATCTCTTTCAATAAGTATGCGTGCAAAATACAGACGCACATACACTCCATATTTGTTTCCTGACTCCTCTTTTCAATTGATCTTCTAGAAGAGATGAAAACTCTCCTGATGGCTCGATGGGTGTGGTTAAAATATCTCAAACCTTTTTCTCTTTGATCGAAACGCGCGATTAAATCGAGAGAAAGCGGAAAAGAAGGTCGCGCTATTTCATTTCTCTTCTATTATCCTAACTTGTAGGTTCTATGAGCTGAGAAGGCGTTGTTGTCTCTCAACTTTTCACTGACTTTATACAATTTAATTTAGTTTTAAATAAGCACGCCCTTCTAACGATGTTTCTATCATCTTTGCTTTTTGCAAAGTACTTTTTATTTGTTTTTTTGTTTGAAGTTTTTAACTTGTTTTAAAGATTGTTTACTAAGAAGCTAGCTGAGGTGACGTAATCGACATTTGATTGTTTACTTGCATCTAGTTGCAGCTGTTATTATCTTCAATGTTAGTTCGTAGCTTCATTCGTTGAAAAAACTATTTTTTGAAGATTATTTTTGTTGAGATTTATATTAAAACTTCAAATATTTATACAACAGAAAGTAGATAAATAATCAAACTTTCAAAAAAGTAGTTTCTTGTAAACGTATGGCTATAAGACAAGCTTTAATAACTACTGAAAGAAGTATGAGTGAAAATAAGGGAATTGCAGTAAAAGATGAAGTGAATATCGAATCTCAATTCGATTTAACGATTCCTTATAATAGAAAGGAACGAATTCTACAATCCTGTTCAAGTGAACCATCAAGACAAACCACTTTTGATCGTTCAGTGACAAAAGTTTTTCGTGGAAAGAAACGAACTTTGAATGATACTATCAATAAACTGAAAGGAAATGGGGACTTGCAAGAAAGTGGGATGAAGACTGAAGCTAGTTGCAGTAAACCACCGAAGTGCACGTGGTTACTAGTCGGTGAAGACGGTCGAGTTTTGTTGAAAGCAGATGCCAAAACTGAGAAAAAAGTGAGTTGCTACGTTTAGTCAGATTTCAGTTTTTACGAAACTTAAATAAACATGAATTGAACTTTTACAATTACTGAAATTCAATTTTCAATTAAAACCCTTTAAAGGGTTTCCAACCAAAAATATTCGAAATTAAAAGTTTTTATTTCAGAACTTTTTGATTAATCACTTCGCTAAACTTGTAAAATTTTTAGCTTTTCTAAAACTATCAATCTTATTACAATCCAAAAATAATTTCTGAAAAACATATTATTTAGATTAGAGCTAAAAAACACATACATCCACCTGATAGAAGCTTCCTATCTGTTTGTTTATCATCTTAACATGACCTTTACTGAGATGATGTCACCTTCAAACTTCATTCTGATCGACAAACCAAATGAGCACTTCAAAAACAAATTAATCTTTAAGAAAAAACGTCAACTTTCTATTAGTAATAAAATTTGAAGTAAAAAGCTGTTTATACATTTTGTTACCAGAGTTTAAATAAACTTCTATAAACAAGCACTTCAACTTTTACTCCTCTTACAAAAGTTCAACAGTTTCATCATTTTAAGTAGTTGATAAATTTCTTCAAGTTTTTATCTGTAAACTAAAAAATTGCTTTTATACAATCAGATTGTCTGACAGTTTTTGAATTTCTTTTTCATTTGCTTCCTAAACAAATACTAATTAATCTTTTTCACAAACATTCGAATTTAACAGCAAAACTTCACAATAATCTCAACTAAATGAGTTGAAAAACATTCAGAAAGCTAAAACAAAAAACTTTTGTTGTGCTTGGTGGTTGAAGGTGCTGAAGACTAAGCTGCTTCTAGCACCTTGACTTGTAAAACCTCCTCGACCAACAACACCAAGTCAATAATAACTTGTCTTACAAACAAATCTTGTGCTTGGTTGTTGATGGTGCTGAAGACTCACTTGCTTCTAACACCTTGACTTGTAAAAACTCCTCGACCAACAACACCAAGTCAATAATAACTTGTCTTACAAACAAATCTTGTGCTTGGTTGTTGAAGGTGTTGAAGACTCAATTGCTTCTAGCACCTTGACTTGTAAAAGCTCCTCGACCAACAACACCAAGTCAATAATAACTTGTCTCACAAACAAATCTTGTGCTTGGTCGTTGAAGGTGTTGAAGACTCACTTGCTTCTAGCACCTTGACTTGTAAAAACTCCTCGACCACCAACCCCAAGTCAATAATAACTTGTCTTACAAACAAATCTTGTGTTAGGTTGTTGAAGGTGCTGAAGACTCAATTGCTTCTAGCACCTTGACTTGTAAAAACTCCTCGACCACCAACACCAAGTCAATAATAACTTGTCTTACAAACAAATCTTGTGCTTGGTGGTTGAAGGTGTTGAAGACTCACTTGCTTCTAGCACGTTGACTTGTAAAAACTCCTCGACCACCAACCCCAAGTCAATAATAACTTGCCTTACAAACAAATCTTGTGTTTGGTTGTTGAAGGTGCTGAAGACTCAATTGCTTCTAGCACGTTGACTTGTAAAAACTCCTCAACCAACAACACCAAGTCAATAATAACTTGTCTTACAAACAAATCTTATGCTTGGTTGTTGAAGGTGCTGAAGACTCGCTTGCTTCTAGCACCTTGACTTGTAAAAGCTCCTCGACCACCAACACCAAGTAAATAATAACTTGCCTTACAAACAAATCTTGTGTTTGGTTGTTGAAGGTGCTGAAGACTCACTTGCTTCTAGCACCTTGACTTGTAAAAACTCCTCGACCAACACCAAGTCAATAATAACTTGTCTTACAAACAAATCTTGTGCTTGGTGGTTGAACGTGCTGAAGACTCACTTGCTTCTAGCACCTTGACTTGTAAAAGCTCCTCGACCACCGCCAAGTCAATAATAGCTTGTCTTATAAACAAATCTTGTGCTTGGTCGTTGAAGGTGTTGAAGACTCACTTGCTTCTAGCACGTTGACTTGTAAAAACTCCTCGACCACCAACACCAAGTCAACAATAACTTGTCTTACAAACAAATCTTGTGCTTGGTGGTTGAAGGTGTTGAAGACTCACTTGCTTCTAGCACCTTGACTTGTAAAAACTCCTCGACCACCGCCAAGTCAATAATAGCTTGTCTTATAAACAAATCTTGTGCTTGGTTGTTGAAGGTGTTGAAGACTCACTTGCTTCTAGCACCTTGACTTGTAAAAACTCCTCGACCAACACCAAGTCAATAATAACTTGCCTTACAAACAAATCTTGTGTTTGGTTGTTGAACGTGCTGAAGACTCACTTGCTTCTAGCACCTTGACTTGTAAAAGCTCCTCGACCACCAACACCAAGTAAATAATAACTTGTCTTACAAACAAATCTTGTGCTTGGTTGTTGAAGGTGTTGAAGACTCACTTGCTTCTAGCACCTTGACTTGTAAAAACTCCTCGACCACCAACCCAAGTCAATAATAACTTGCCTTACAAACAAATTTTGTGTTTGGTTGTTGAAGGTGCTGAAACAAATCTTGTGGTCTAATAACTTGGTGCTTGTTGAAGGTGTTGAAGACTCGCTTGCTTCTAGCACCTTGACTTGTAAAAACTCCTCGACCACCAACACCAAGTAAATAATAACTTGCCTTACAAACAAATCTTGTGTTTGGTTGTTGAAGGTGCTGAAGACTCAATTGCTTCTAGCACCTTGACTTGTAAAAACTCCTCGACCAACACACCAAGTCAATAATAACTTGTCTCACAAACAAATCTTGTGCTTGGTCGTTGAAGGTGTTGAAGACTCACTTGCTTCTAGCACGTTAACTTGTAAAAACTCCTCGACCACCAACCCCAAGTCAATAATAACTTGTCTTACAAACAATCCTGTGCTTGGTTGTTGAAGGTGTTGAAGACTCAATTGCTTCTAGCACCTTGACTTGTAAAAACTCCTCGACCAACAACACCAAGTCAATAATAACTTGTCTTACAAACAAATCTTGTGCTTGGTTGTTGAAGGTGCTGAAGACTCGCTTGCTTCTAGCACCTTGACTTGTAAAAGCTCCTCGACCAACAACACCAAGTCAATAATAACTTGTCTTACAAACAAATCTTGTGTTTGGTTGTTGAAGGTGCTGAAGATTCACTTGCTTCTTTTTCTTTGTTTTTTAGAACAATTATTTTATCGTCTCACATCCAAACACGAACGCTATCACTTCCAATTCCGATCACAAAAGTGAAAACTTTGAAACTACTAAAAGCTTTTGGCCATCGAAACTGCGACCGAAAGATGGTGATGATGACGTCACCACCGCTCTGGATCTATCTTCTCGATCTTTAATACCCGAAAACCAAACTTCTACGTCATCAGGAAGATCGCTGTCGGATTTTACAGTTCAGAATATCATCGCGAGTACGCCTAGTAACTCCTCAGTCGCGCCTAGAAACGTAGCGAGCGCTTTCAAACTTGTCAGAGCCTCGTCGGTTGCTAAGCATGACGTCATTGATGATACTGCACCTCATTTCGAGGCTAGCAACTTGACTGAAGCTAGTCAAGGTAAGTGTGACTCGCAATCTATTCATGACGTCATCGAAACGCTTTTTTTAGTGATAGTACGTCCAAAAATTCTGCCAATCACCCGCAACTTTCCGTCTCAATTCCACCTAGCAACCACGTCACCATCTTGCTCACCATCGTCACCACATGGCAACAAGCCTTCCCTAGCAACCACTAAACTTCCGTCACTCACAGATTCAGCTTACGGTAGGTTGAATGAATCTTGGAGAAGCTTCGAGAAGCTGAAGTCGAATTCGACGATACTTTCAGGATCGTCGCCCGATGATGGCGTCGGGCGTTCTCTTTCATTCTTCAGCTCCCTAGAAGCAACTGTGCGCCCCAACAACTTGTCGCCCATAGCAACGATGAGTAATAGCGCTCTTCTAAACTTTATCACTCCTGAGTCTGTCTACTCGCGATCGCCGTGTGACGTCACCAAGCCAAAGTTGACTCCTCGATTTAACCCAGAGCCCCTGAAGGTGACGTCATCACCCAAAGATTGAATCTTTATCTTGAGATTTTTGTAGCAAGCGATTCGACCGAAGAATGATGACGTGGCGATGACGCAATCAATCCGAGCTCAGTTGAGCGAATCGACGTCGTCGAAGAAGCGACGCGTGCACTTCTGTGATTTTGACGGATGTGAAAAAGCTTACACGAAAAGTTCACATCTAAAAGCTCATAGAAGAACACACACAGGTGATTACGTCACGTGATTTGCACATAAACGTCGATGACGTCATCATAAGCCTCATCACGTGACAAATAACTTATTGTTGTTTTTGGTGATGATTTTCGTTATGACGTTATCAAGTGACGTCATTTATTGATGTCATCTAATCATGTAGGTGAGAAACCGTATCAGTGTAATTGGGAAGGTTGTACTTGGAAGTTTGCGCGTAGCGACGAGCTAACACGTCACTATCGAAAACACACCGGATACAAACCATTTCGTTGCTCACAATGTGATCGCGCTTTTTCGCGTTCTGATCATCTAGCGCTTCACATGAAACGTCATCAACAATCAGCTGTGTAATGACGTCATCATTGATGCAATATTCAAATGAAGTCTCAGATTTTTCTTCTTTTTTTTTTGCTTTTCGTCGAAAAAATTGTCTTAAGCATCTTACGACTAGTTCAAACTTTTCTGAACAAAATGACGTCATATATCGTGAAGATGACGTCATATGCCGCCTCGAGGCGATTACGTCATATAGTTTTCACCAACTGTCATGTGTGAATTTATATCTCCTATTTGATAAATCAGCGATTTTCTTTTTTGCTCGCTCAGATTTTTCGCTTTCTACTTTTCACAAGTTTTTTAAGGTTTATGAAAATTACAAAAAGCGACAAAAACATGAGTTTAATTATTTAGCTTGTGAAATTATTCAAATGGAGATATATCTTTTGTACCAACTGATTACACCATAAAAAATTGGATTTCAATCTGATGAATTTGTGGAAATATTAGAAAGTTGGAAATGAATCGAAAATCAATTTATTCAAATATATGTCTTTTTTATTTTTCACTTGTCACGTGATTTCCATGGTTGAGTGGACACAAATTCCAAAGGCATTTTAGGTGTTAAAATGTTTACAATTGTCGATAAAATTTGATATGAAAATAATTTCAAAGTTTTACTTCAAACACTTTTCTAGTTGATTGAAAATTCAGAAATTTTCTGCTAAATTTTCGGTAAAAAGCTTGTGCTGTTTGAAAATAGAAGTTTTGAAAACATTTCAAAAATGAAACAACTTAAAGATGATTTCTAGATTTAGGTGACAATCTGGAATTTGAACATTTGTCGCTCACTGAAATGAGACATTAAAAAAAACAGCCAAATTGCTTTATTAGTTTTTTAATAAATCTATGATTAGAACAAAAAACTATTTATAAATAAAAACTTTAAAACATATATCAATTTAAATTTCAAACAAAAAAACAAATAAATATAAAGTTAATTATTAAATCTTTTTCAATTGTATTTTGTTGGAATTTATTAAGTCGTTTCAAAAGTTTAATTTGTAGCATTTTTTCCACTGATTATTTTCAAACTAAACTTTGACATTTATTTATTTGTTGCTACAAACTAGAAAACTTTATGATTACGCTAGACTTCAAAACAGAAGTAAATGGAAATTATTTCTTTTTCAAACCTTTTTTATTTTTTCTACATTGGCTTGTTATGACCAAAAACTCATTTTATTTTTGTTTTCAGTTGAAATTTGTACTTTTACATGATAACATGTTTTCAATTTTCTTTCAATGATAACTTCTTAATTTTGAAATTTTTGCTACAACTTGAGAAAATGTTAAAACAATTTGTAAACTTGATTTTTGCAAACCTTTTACAACTTGAAAAAATAAGAATTTTTTGTTTGTTGAAAATGATAATATTTGTCAAAGACAGATATTTTTTCTTATAAATTTGTATTTCAAACTTTTAGAATATTTTTATCCATACAGTTTTGTTAACTAAATCAACAACAAAATAAAAAATGAAGTTTTAATTATAATTTTCTTATCTAAAATATCAAATTAAATTTATTAAAATTTGAAAATATCTTGGTATAAACATTTCTGTAATTAAACAAAAAATTGTTTATATAAGCTTTCGTTTAGAAAACTGATTAAACAATTTTCAGACTTTTTCAAGTGGAATAAGCCACTAATATAGTGTCCTGTAAAAACTCCCATTTATGTCACGTGATTATCAAGCATTCCACTAAAGCAATGGAGCAAACAGAATTTGGTGAATCTCAATATGATTTTGAAATGAAGGCTATGAAAGTTAAATCTTTTACTAAATGTTGTGAGATGCAAAAAAACTAGAAATATTTGATTTGATGCAATTTAGCTTGATGTTTTTTTAACTGTTGCTAATTTATTAGAGAATTGATAAAATTATATTTTGTTAAGCTCTAAAAATTCATTCACTAAATCAAAAAATTTTCTACTAAGATTATTTTCTAATAATTTTGATAAAAGCTTGAATTTAGAATTGAATAAATTAATTGGGCAACTCTAAAATTTTTGGTTTGATTCATCAAATATTTGAAATCTTAGCTTACAATTACAGGAAGTCTCGTTGAAATTACAACAGCAGCCTTAAAAAGTATCATTTTACACAATTAGTTCATAAACTTTTTACACTTTGAAATTTACTAACAGACTTGTACAAAGCCTAATTCAACAGTTTACATTTTCATAAAATTTTCTATTTATTTTGATTTACAAAAGAAAATTTTAGAAGTGATAGAATTACAAAAATAGTAGATTAATTGATTAAATTTATCTTTTAAAATCTTATAAGTTTCAACCAACAATAAATATATTAGTTATAAATTTCAACAATTTTTCTTTCACGGAAACTTTATAACATTTTTTTTTTGTTCAAATCAAGATATACGATTTAAATGATTCTACTTTAAAAAAAACTTATTTTTGAATAAAGCTGTTTTAAATATATTAAGTTTTCAAACAACAGCTTTAAAAGAAAGATGAATTTTTATGTATTACTTTAACGTCTTTTTAACATTGTAAATCTCATAAATTTACAAAATATGTATAAAGATTAATTAAAACTAAGTTACATTAAAAATATTTTGATAATCTTATAACAAAATTTAGGCGAAAAATATATTTTTGATTTTTTTAAAGAATAATAAAAAGTACAGAAGTTAGTAATAAAGACTTTGAAAAGTAAATATAATATAATTTTATTGTGTATTTAGTACAAAGTTTTATTAGGGGCGCGGCCAAAACTGATTTAATAGATAATTTGGTGAAAAACTTTCAATGTTATTAGAGAAAAATTCTAAATCCTTTTTTTTCTCATTAAAAATTTTATTGAAAATAAAAAGTTTGTTTTTTTAAATTGATAGATTATTTATTAATTTATTAGATTTTAATTAATTATTACCAGTTTAATCATTTAACAATAAGATATACACCTCCATAATTAATTTTAAATTTAAATCTATTTAAAATACATTTATTTCGGCTTTAATTTTGGTGCTGATAAATTATAAATAAACAAACATTTAATTTGTTGTTATGGAAACATAATCATGTTTAGTTTTTAAGTTGTACATCTAGAAAGTCAACTTGTATTATTAATACAATAAATTCTAATCTAGAGCTTTTTTAGCATTCAAAAATGTAAAACTATTTTTGGTTTAATTGTTGAAGTTTGCAATAGAATACTTGACTGAAATATCAGTTAAAAAGACATGATAAAAAAAAATTATTCGGTTTGACTTCTGCATAAAATTCTTCGCCTAACAAAAACAAATTAGCAATTATAAAAGACTTGTCTAGTAGACATCTGCCTCATAGACAAATTTTCTGTTTGGTATTTGAGTGCGTTTCAAGTACTTAACTCAAGGATAAGGGGTCTTTAAAATATTCAAAATTAATTGAATCGCTAAGAAGTAATTTAAGTTTGATAATCACTCATTTTTTACATCTATATGTTCATGAGATTTTTCAATCTATCGTTGTTGTCATCTTCTAAGTATTTAATGAAAGTTAATGCTGAGAGCTATCAAAAAAAGTAACTTGGAAAGTTGATCAGTTAGTTATTTACTAAATTTACTATTTGCTTGATAAAAATTGATGAAAATATTATAATTCCTAAAAAATAAACTTCAAGCAATTTGCCAATTTCAACAGCGTTAAAAACTTTTTATTTTTTCTTCGAATAGCTTGACTTGCTACAATAATAACAAACTAACATAAACTAACATAGATTAGAAGTTGGTTCAAAGAAACTTGTTTTTATACTTTAATAGGTTTATTGTGTTTAAAAAAACAATTGGAAACATTTTTTGTTGCTTGTTTTAAAAATACTTCTGTAGGTTTTGCTATTATTTTACAAATTTCTTATATCAGCCTGCAGTGTTTACAAAATGATTTTTTTAAATTGCCATTCTATTTAAATAAACTTTGTTATCATTTGTAATTAGCTTTAAAAATAGTTTTTTATTTCATTTTTTGTAATATTTATACGTATTGGAAAGTCTTCAAGCTAACAAAGTTTTGAAATTAGTTTTTAGATCAACAACTTTTAATTAGAATAATTTTGATGAAGCTGTCGGTAACTGGTTCCACTTGAAACTTCGAAAGTTGAAAACAAACTATTTGAAAGTTGGTTCGCAGAGGCGGTTTGTGCAAAAGTTGCAATTAATCTCGTTTTAATGATAATTTAAAAATCTTCATTAAAAGATTTAGAAGAAAATAAATTTACTTTTATCTGGGATTGTATAAGTGCGGTTAGTTTGAAAACATTAAAAAAACAAACTTTGGAATTTCGAAGAACCAACCAAGTTCTTTCGGTGTTTTATTTACTCAGTTCAAAGGTCAACTAAAAAGGCGTTTTCCTGAAACTTATTGAATATTTCTAAAAGTGCCGACAAGTTTATTATTATTTACTCTAATTTGAAATTTAAGCAACAGGCAAGTAAATTGATAAAAATAAACTTTAAAATTAAAGATTTTTTCTTTTTTTTTTGCAAAATATAAATGACAACAAAGAAAGGGTTACTAAAAGAAGCTACAAATGAAATAAAACTTTCTTTGAATTGTAGCAGGAGGGAATTATAAATTTGTTGAAGTTCTTTTCCAATTATTCCTTTTTATTCAAAACTTTATTTTCATATCAAAAAGATTTTTGTAGAATTTTTTAGAAACTTCTTAATTGAAACTATTTAAATTTCATGAAAAAATTCACCGAAAACAGATAAAAGCTCAAATTGAAATGACTGTTTAAATATTCATACTTTGAAAAATAAAATCTTATCAAAATGTTTCTAAATATTTAAGTTTCAAAAGAAAGCTGATTTGAGGTTAGAAATATTTAAATGAAGTCAACTTAAAGATAAGATGACAGATTTAAACATAAAATTAGAAGTCAGAGATAGGGACACAATAATGAATATAGAAGTTTACAAGATGTTGATGAGGATTTCATCTCATTGTTGGGTTATAAATTGGAGGTTGGAAACAATTAACATTTTCAAGAGGAACGTCTGATCCTACAGGAGGTTTCAAATATCTTCTCAAGACACTAAAGATGTCGTTATTGATCACTTGAAAGAGACGGACTCTTTCAACAAACTTCTTTAGAGGCTGAAAACTTTGATTATAAACAGCACCTCGTCAACATCTAATCACTTACCACTTGTTTGATAGTTTCATCTTTCTCATCATATCTTTGAACCTTCATCACGTGATAAGAAAAGTCGAAAGCATCGAACCGCTTGTCTTGATCGAGTAACATCATCAAGGCACACGCTGCCCAATGAAGTCCATCTCCAAACAATTGTCTGAAGACACGAGTAAGATGACACTAGATGTCAGCAAATAGTTCCAACTCACTCTGTAGTAAACTCGTTTGCTCGAACTGGGATGCAATAGACAAACTGGATCGCGCTCCACAGTCGATAAAACTCTATACATTCGTCGACAAACATCACTCCGTTGTTGGGTACAGGTCCCTAGCAACATGATTCAGTGAAAGATGATTACGGGGAGTTTGAAGTACCTTCCAGACAGGGTCGTCCAGATAAGTCTTAATCTTGTGGAGGACCACATCGAACATCGACAATCCGCAACAAAGACGTTCGCGCGTCAGTAGATCACCTTCGCGCGCTATCGCGATTTGCTGTTAAAAATTTAGATGAGAAGATCAGGAAGTGATGAAGATCAAGAAGTGATGAAGATCAGGAAGTGATGAAGATCAAGAAGTGATGAAGATCAGAAAGTGATGAGGATCAGGAAGTGATGAAGATCAGGAAGTGATGAAGATCAAGAAGTGATGAAGATCAGAAAGTGATGAGGATCAGGATGTGATGAAGATCAGGAGGTGATGAAGATCAAGAAGTGATGAAGATCAGGAGGTGATGAAGATTAGGAAGCGATGAGGATCAGGAAGTGATGAAGATCAGGAAGTGATGAAGATCAGAAAGTGATGAAGATCAGAAAGTGATGAAGATCAGGAAGTGATGAAGATCAGGAAGTGATGAAGATCAGGAAGTGATGAAGATCAGGAAGTGATGAAGATCAGGATGTGATGAAGATTTGGAAGTGATGAAGATCAGGAAGTGATGAGGATCAAGAAGTGATGAAAATCAGGAAGTGATGAGGATCAGGAAGTGATGAGGATCAGGAAGAGATGAAGATCAGAAAGTGATGAAGATCATGAAGTGATGAAGATCAGGAAGTGATGAAGATCAGGAAGTGATGAGGATCTTACCTGAGAAGTTCCGAACTTCTCGATCATCGGAACAAGATTCAACGAAAGATATTTAGTTTTCAACTTCTGGATTTTCTGTTCAGTTTTCTCTCCTTCTTTCAAAAAGGGACGAGGAATGACATTTTGAAAAGGAGCTGCGTGAAGAAGATCACAGATCTCTTCCATTCCCTGATAACATCGCGTCATCAGTCATCGCGTCATCGTCACATCGAAATCACTCACCAGATTCTGCTCAATCATCAAACAGAAAAGAATCGCGTTTCCGACTTCGCGAAAGTTCTGGAAGACGAGTGTCTTCAGCTCGGAGTACTCTAAGATGTCTTTTAGTTGATGTTGGTAGTATTCGAGAACTCCAGGAGACCCGTAATCGAATCTGGGCAACTTGCAAACTTGCGGCATCACATCTAAGAGAGTCTTCACATATTGGAGGATAGTCCCTTGGAGCTATTGGAAGAAGATCAGTTGATTTGGGATCAGAACATCCAAGATTTAATCTCACCAAGCTCTTTACAATCTTTAACAGTTCTTCTATGACAACAGCGATACCTTGGTAACCAATCAGACGACAGATAGCTGCAAAGTGTTGAGGACCAACAAATCCGGAATAGAGACCTACGAAGAGGATTTGATGATATGAAATACTAATCGCTGATTGGACGATTAGTTTGCTGCTTATTTTTATGTAATTGTTAAAAATCAGAAGGAAAATTCTTGTAAAAACTTCTTGATAGAAGGATTGAAAAAGGTTCACAACTAACCCGTGATCTCTCTGTAAGCAATATTAAGACTTTTAGATCCAAACATGTAATAATGAGCCACATTTGGAGGCTTTTCCCTCATTAATTCTTGTACAAAAGTCATCTCTGTTCGTACAAACCTACAAACAAACCTTCATCACAAGATATCTCGTTAAAAGCACCTTAACCCACCTATTTGTACTTCCATTGTAACAATAATTAGGTAAAAAGTCGTAATTAAGTTCCCAAAAAACATGCATAGTGATACGACCATAAGGTGCTGACACGTTGTGATTTGCTTCTCGAAGTATAGATTCAAACGAATCGAGTTGAAGATGTTTCGACAACAAGCTGTGAGTCTGTTTGTTGGCATCCAGCAACATTTCCAACTCGATGATGCCTGTCAAGTTGCCACTTTCAAATTTCCCAATTGCTTGATCTACAGACCGATGAAGGGCGACTTGTACGCGCTGAGTGATTAATCGATTTAAATCAATCGACCTCCCTAGCAACTACAAAGAAGTTAACACGTGGTTGAGGTGCTATGAGGCGTTTACTTGCACGTGACGTTGCTTCAGTAGCGTCTCGTACTTATTTGCATTTGGATAGGGGATTTTTGTGTTTCTGATTTGTCGAAATTGTTGATCTAAAAGCATGGAACCTGCAAGATGCTACCAACAAAGATTACTAGTGCCGTCTAGCGGAAGTTATAAACCTTGTAGTAAGCAAAGATTTGATCTGAGAGTTTGTAGACGAATTGATCGAAGCACAAGTTCACTTCAGCTTCGACTTCATCATATAAAAACTGCTTTTTAAATTTAGTCAACGCGTAATGAGCGCTATCGCTGTAAAGATCAAGAGGATACAAAACAAATCTGTAAAAATCAAGATGAAGATTTAAGATCAGAAGGATTTAAAAGACTTACTCCATCATCGAAGCCTCCTTAGTGACAAGAATATGATCCGTTAGAATCCAAGGAAGAGACATTTCGATGGGAAACTGAATTCTTTTGCCCATAGTCAACTCAAGATAGAATTCTCGATACCAAAGTTGAGAAAGGTCGCAACATTCTTGCAAAGTTTCTAAATTGAATACAATTAGTAAGTAGTTGTCATGGCGATAGAAAAGCAAGCGGTTGTCATGGCGATAGAAAAACCAAGCGGTTGTCATGGTGATGGGAAAGCAAGCGGTTGTCATGGTGATAGAAAAACAAACGGTTGTCATGGTGATAGAAAAACCAAGCGGTTGTCATGGTGATAGAAAAGCAAGCGGTTTTCATGGTGATGGAAAAGTAAGCAGTTGTCATGGTGATAGAAAAGCAAGCGGTTGTCATGGTGATAGAAAAACAAACGGTTGTCATGGTGATAGAAAAGCAAGCGGTTTTCATGGTGATGGAAAAGTAAGCAGTTGTCATGGTGATAGAAAAGCAAGCGGTTGTCATGGTGATAGAAAAACAAACGGTTGTCATGGTGATAGAAAAGCAAGCGGTTTTCATGGTGATAGAAAAGCAAGCGGTTGTCATGGTGATAGAAAAACCAAGCGGTTGTCATGGTGATAGAAAAGCAAGCGGTTGTCATGGTGATGGAAAAGCAAGCGGTTTTCATGGTGATGGAAAAGTAAGCAGTTGTCATGGTGATAGAAAAGCAAGCGGTTGTCATGGTGATAGAAAAGCAAGCGGTTGTCATGGTGGTAGAAAAACCAAGCGGTTGTCATGGTGATAAAAAAACCAAGCGGTTGTCATGGTGATAGAAAAGCAAGCGGTTGTCATGGTGATAGAAAAACCAAGCGGTTGTCATGGTGATAGAAAAGCAAGCGGTTGTCATGGTGATAGAAAAGCAAGCGGTTGTCATGGTGATAGAAAAACCAAGCGGTTGTCATGGTGATAGAAAAACCAAGCGGTTGTCATGGTGATAGAAAAACAAACGGTTGTCATGGTGATAGAAAAGCAAGCGGTTGTCATGGTGATAGAAAAGCAAGCGGTTGTCATGGTGATAGAAAAGCAAGCGGTTTCCTGGTGATGGAAAAGTAAGCAGTTGTCATGGTGATAGAAAAGCAAGCGGTTGTCATGGTGATAGAAAAACCAAGCGGCTGTCATGGTGATAGAAAAGCAAGCGGTTGTCATGGTGATAGAAAAACAAACGGTTGTCATGGTGACAGAAAAACAAACGGTTGTCATGGTGATAGAAAAACATGCAGCTAACATGGTGAAAACAAAATTAGCAAGCAAGTTTTACCAACAAAGAAGGTACTGAAAGCAAACACCAAACGCAAGATTTGGTTTAATTTTGTTGGGTGAGGAGTTTTTAGAAGCTAAGGTGCAAATCGAAGCAACTAACTTTGAATTAGGCAGAAAGCAAATAAACTAAAAAGAAATTAAAATGAAAAGCAGGCTTGAAATTATCACCGCTGTATTCAAGAAGAGGTCCATAGAAGAAGGATTTACGATGGAAGTTCTCAATTGCTTCCACAGATGAATGGTCCAAAGAGCTTCTAAGAGTTTTTTTACTGCCAGATTTATCAGCAACAAGTGATTCAAGCATGGTACGGACCATATACAACTGCACATAAGCCGTAAAAGCAATTAGCTTGAAGTAGGTAAGTGAAGTTATGTGAATCCGAAATAGAGTCACCAAGCATGAAATTTGTGCTGACTGTTTGGCGAGGAGTGCTACAAGCTCACCACATACCCACTCACCAAGCGCAAGATGTGTGTGAGGCAGCAACAATCTTAACATTTCTTGGAAAGAAGTTTTTCGAAATCAAGTCGGTTTTTTACGACATCTAAAAATTAATTTTTCGAAATTGTTGGAAATATTTCAACGATGATTTGATTTTTGAGGTTTAGGAAGCACTTAGATAGTTTGATTCACAAATTATCAGTGATTTGATTAATAGGAAGCAATTAAACGAGCACAGCTGACAATTGCAAATGATCAATCAACATTGATCATCTAGTTAATAACAAGCAGCAGGTTTGGCATCGAAACAGCGGTGCTTCAACGCTCAGGAGGTTCAGATCCTCACCAGAGAACGACAACATCAGGTTGTAGAGATAAGAGTCATTGTGGAAGGATTCCATTTCATCTAGATCAAATTTCTTCAAAGATTTGCGCATGGGGCTTTTGAAGAGGGCCTCACTCATGATACGAACAAGGTACAACTGAAATCGAGGTACAGGGGCGCGAAAACGCGATATTTGAAGCGTACCTGTGTACTCGATGGTCCCACATTCCTCCGTGGAACATTGATGGCGAATCCAGTCTTTGGATCTTTTTCACCTTTAAGAGCTGGATCGTTTGGAGGTTCGAATCCTTGAGCCCAATCAGCACAAGTCTCACGAACAGATGCAATGATGCTACAACAGAAACAACAAACTCTTTACTTAAGGATCAACATCAAATGAATCACAAATTTCATTGAAGCAAATTTCAACTTATATTCTTCTCAAAGTAGAAAACTGGAAGTACTCCCTCTAGTGGTGACTAACCTTCTAATATGATTCTTTCTCTTCTTGATTGCCTGTCTTAATGGATCTCTAATCTTCAATTGGACGAAATCTTGTAACTTTCCATAGATGTGAGAACGAATCGCTTCATTGAAGACACTTTCCATTCTTCCCATCAAAACTTGAAGTCCTTTAATCATTGCAATTACCTGCAATGACGTCATCAGTTACAAGTAGTAGTGACGTCATCAGCAACAAGCAGTAGTGACGTCATCAGCTACCTCGACTAAAGCAAACTTTTCTTGACTTGAGTAATTGTATCTTGTGACTCTCTCATATTCTTCTGCATCATCAGGACATTGAGGATTGGAATGTTTATCTGTTGGATGAACTAATTTCCATGAATATACTTCCATCACATGAGAGCTCCACTGAGAAAGAAGTTGAAGTCCTAAAGATCAAGAAGTGAAGATCAGGATGAAGATCAGGATGAAGTTTACCTTTGAGCGCAATATTGTAAAGTTCCTCGTTTTCTTTATCTGATCTCGGCTGATCTCTTTGAGTTGTTGTCACCACCTGGGAAGAAGATGCAGGATTAAGATCTTTTGATGCAAGATCTTTCAGGATCTTTAAGTTTTAGAATTGTTGGAAAGTTTCTAGTTTCGACTTTTTATTTGTATGTCAGATTGAACATTCAAGCTTATAAAAGAGTCGACTCAAATGATTCTTATTTCGTAATTTAAATGGATTTGCAACAGAGTGAGTAGTTAACAGGCTACATATTCGAAGAATTACCTCGTTGTTGCTGTGTTTCGCCAATTCACTTGTATACTTAATGTGTTCCTCTCTGATAAAAACCAATTGTTCAGCAAGATTATATTGAGGGATGATTCCAGTAGCAGTAGAGTTGCTAGCAGAAGCACAAGACCACTTAGACTTGTTGTCATCGAAGTCAGACATGTTTTGAATGTAGCTTGCTAATGGTATTTGCATATCACCAAACAAAGGAACTACTTGTAATTGCTGTAGACGAAGATGAGAGGTCAAGTTGAAATCTGATGTTTGTGTCTTAACCTTGAAAAATTTGTCGATCTTATTCAAGTTCAATCTTTTTTTATCATTTAACTTGTAGATGTTGACATCTCTGTTGTCAAGGAGAAATAATCCGAACCCCATCACCTAACACAAGAAATATTTTACAAAAAAAATAATTATAAAAAGATTTAAGTAGAAACAACAAACTAATCAACCTTTAATAGCATGTGTTTTTCTGATGGCAAAATATACATTTTGTTCTCATAATAATTCATACTGATGTTTACAATATCACAAATCAATTCCTCGTAACCTTGTATTCCTGTAATTAACAAATTATTCAAGATAAGTTGAAACTAGTTTGGTTATGAAGGTAGCTAGCAGTAAACTCTGGGCTTTCTACTCATGTGAAGATGAAATGAAATAGAACCTGATAAAACAAGTTTCAGTGATGATGTAATCTTATCATGATTGGCAAGAAACATGGAAAGATTTTGAGATTCCTGCATCGATTGTGAATCTGACATCTTCTTAAGGAATTGAGCAGCTCTACAAACAATTTAATCTTCTTTTTAGTCGATTAGAAGTTTCAAATTACTGTTGATTAAAAAATTAACAACAAAATGAAGCAACAAACAAGCAACAAGTGAATATAAATGAACTCTAACACAAGCAAAAACAAGATAAATAAAGGATGTAGATGTGAAGATCACAAAATCTAAATATGATGAACTCATGAGCAAATTAGTATATAAAAATTGAAACAAAAACTTATAAGTTTTGATCTACAAAGTTTTAAATAGTTGCAAATTAGTTAAAACTTTGAGGTAGCACAATTCTTATAAAATATCTTCAAATTATCTCTGTTCTTATCATATAGAAACTGACAAATTATTTGATAAACTTCAAGAAAGTTGAAATATTATTAACTTTTTCCATTTACTTACATTTATCATTTTTTTTTATATATTTGTAAAAAAGTTAATGACTGAAATATTTATTTAAATATCTAAATAAGTATTTTAATTATCAAAGTTGGTAAATTATTGACAATAGTAATGATGGAATCCAGCAATTTTTCCTTTTACCTCCTATAAGCGGAATAATCATTTTTAACACTACTTTTCATGTTCTTCAGAGCATCGAGTACAGCAAACATATTGATGAATCTTCCTAATGTCAGTAAATATGCTTCAGAAACAAAATCTTTTCTCCTTTCTTGATGAGAAAGTCGTTTAACTTCTGCAGCAAAACGGTCAACAGCTTGTTTCTATTTGAAGACGAAATGAAATTGTTTAGAAGTTTGGTTTGTTTAGTTGAAGATGTTGGATTAGTTTCAACAAGTCTTTGTAGAGAGGCAAGCATGCAAAGATGCAAAAAACATAAACTAATCGAACCAAGATGAAAATAAAAGTACAGACAACAAATCGAAACAAATAGAAGAGTGGTGAGATCTGACCTACGATAACAAGATAAATCATTACTACATGATGCTTTGATATTTTTTAGTGCGTCTAACACCGCAAACATGTTCAGTATTTTGCCTAATTTCAACAGATAGCTGTGAGAAAGTATTTGACGATTTTTGCGGTTTTCGGAAGAGCAAACTTTCAAGACTTCACTATAAAAAAACTCCACGGCCTTTTTCTGCAGTTCGAAAGCGAGATTTAAATCGAACATCAACATTTATGGGGATACTTTGAGTATAGATGCGAAAGCAAGAGATTAAATTCAAATAGAAAAGTTTTTAGATTAGTATTTGATGAAGATGGAAACAACAAAAAGCTAAATAATTTATTTTGATTTACATTTCACCTCCTTATTAGACATCAACATTTATGAGATTATTAAACAATAAAGAAGCAATTACACTCGGTTAAGTTAATTGATGAAAAATTAAAAAAATGTTTGGAAATAACAAATCAGAGCAATACTGATTACACCCAACAATTTGTAGATATTAGAAAAATGTCTGTAATAAAATCAGTTGGAATTTCTTACTTGGAAATGCATAAACTTCATCAGTTTTTGTACTTCAGGTTCAAGAACTTGAACAGTTTTTTCATAAATTTCTAATCTATTTGCCTGTTCATTTGATTTCACTTGAGGAATAGCTCTTGAACAACTTCTCCAAGTATACAACATAACTGCATAAGTATTACCTTCTTCTAACATAGCGTTCTACAAGTCAAAAAAACACAAGTTGTAAAAGAAAATTCAATATGAGGCTATCATAAATAAATATATAGAGAGAAAAATGTAGCAAAAAGCAATTTTATAAAAAATAAATTATTAACTTATTTATAAATACTTATAATCCAAGGTAAGTTTTAATGAGAACTCAATAACTATTTAGTTTTTCTTATAATTAATTATTCTAATTAATTATATTTATCAAATTAAAATTTAGAATAATTATGACATTTTAAATAAGAAAATGAATCACAAAAGTAACTTTGTGAAAATTGCTGAATTAAGAGAATAATCATTTATTTTGATATACTATATTGACTACTTGAAACAAATATCAATATTTTCTATCTAATTTTTAATTGAATAAACTTCATATATATAAAATTTCAAGTTTAAAACATTAAATAAAAAAGTAAACTGTTAAACTTATCATATAATAGTTCCTAGATTCAAAAAAGCTCAATAAATCAGCCTTATGTAATTTAGATATTAAATAATTGACACAACTTATAATAATTTAACAAACTGACCATGGTTGAGTGTACAGTTGCTTCTTCTATATATTTAGCAACACCAGTCACAAAAGCATTTCGATCTTCAAAATTGGTGTTAAAATTAGCTTGATAAACAATAGATGAAGGCAGAGGCTCTATACAAGGTTGTTGATCAGGAAGAGGAAGCTCTTCCAAAAGATCAACATTAGAAAGAGCATCTTCCAGTAAAACTTTTGCAGCCATCCTTGACTTTATTCAAAAATTATATTTTCAAATAGAAAAACTTGAAAAATAAATTTTATAAATTATTATCTTAGTAAAAATACTAAAGCATTAAAATTCAACTAAAAACTTCAAGTAATTTACAATCAAATATTCAGGAAGTACATTTAAAGCTTTTAAAAAATCATATTTAATGTCAACATAGGTGAAATTTCTACAATGGATTCTAAAAAGTTAACATTTATAGCCAAATCCAAAATCATTCATAAGATTACGGACACACTAAGTTTTTACTACAAGATAAATATAAAATTCAAAAAAAAAAATTTAAAAAGATACAAGAAAAACAAAGCTTATATATTAAGAAGTCTTGAAACATAAACTTAAATAATTAAAGTATTTCAGAAACTTCTTTACAATGAAATGTTAAAATTCATATAAAATTCAAAAAAATTTTAAAAAGATACAAGAAAAACAAAGCTTATATATTAAGAAGTCTTGAAACATAAACTTAAATAATTAAAGTATTTCAGAAACTTCTTTACAATGAAATGTTAATTCAAGAAATAATTCTGGATTTGTAAAATAATTTTTAAAATAAATTTCAAAATGCAAGTTGAAAAATATGATTTTAAAAACTAAAAGTTTATATATTTATTTCATTCAACATATGGTTGCAGATGACAAATTATAATGAATATAAAACAGAATGATTGTTGGAAAATGTTATAAGTATCACAATTTAACATAAAAAAGTTGAGAAAAAATGGGAAAACTGCAGAAGTCAGATAAATATGAGTTTTCAATCTATATGATGTATACAAAAGTCTATAATATAACTATTTAGTTGAAAAAATGAGTAACCTTTCATAAATAAAAAATTAAAAATAAAAATTATCTAAAACAACTCCTAAAAAAAATTTCAATTACAAATTGAATTTATAAAATCAAGTTGGTTAGTTTTTTTAGCATACTTTTTGAAATACTAAAAAGTTTTAGGAAAAGTTAAACTCAAAAACTAAACATAATTGAAAAAAGTAAGAATTTAAAGAATCTAATATTACAAATTGCAAAACAATATTAATATTTCAAAAAATCAACTTTTAAACAATTTTATAAAATATAATTAAACAAACTTATAAATAAACAAACAAACATTTTTTAAAAGCTACCAAATTTTTCAGAAATTGTGAAAACTTAAATTACATCCATAAAAAAACATAAGATTCACTAAAATAAATTCATTCATGTAATTTGAATAACAAAAATTTTGTTAACAATATTTTCATGACAAAAGTATTATGATAAAAAGCAAAACACTTATTTCTGTTACTGTAAAATAAGAAAAGAAAAATTCTTTTTCTAAACAAAATATAAACATATTCAAACATATAAATTTGTAAAAATACTTGTTTGAAAGTTAATAAACAAAATAGAAAACATAAAAATAATACAAAATAAAGAAAGAATTTCTATTTTTCAAGAGTATATCTGAAGAAATATGTACGATAAAACTTTTAGATTTCATAAAAAATAAAAAATTTCACAACCAAACTTAAGAGGAAATTATAAACATTCTATCAGACAAATGTGAAAACTACAATTATGTATATGAGAAACACACCCATTATACTAAAATGGATTTTTCACAAATGTAACGAGCATCTTTAAGAACAAATATGCAGTATTTGCAAAAATAATAAAAGAAATAGGGTTAATTTATATATTCTTTGAAGAGACGAAATTATTTATAAGCTTTAAAAAATAATCAAAAGGAATAAGCATTTGAAAAAGCAAACTTTTTGATATCACAAGCATCTCGCTACAGTATTTGTCAAAACTATTACGATAAAATTTAAATTGTATACTTGAAATACAAAAGTTATTTTCATTTCTGTGATCATTGATTAAACCTTTGGAATTTTTTTCAAAAGTCACTATAAAAAATTTTTCCTACTTATTTATTAATATTATTTACTGGAAAATAAATAATTGCATTCTAAATTGTTTTAGCTTTAATTTTAACTATTGAGGCAAAGTAGAAAATTTGAAAACAGCTTTGTATTTCAATAGATTTTTAGTCAATGATTAAATAATATTTAAAAGAGCAAAAAATAATGATTTTGCAGATTGATGTAGTATAACAGTAAAGTACTTTGCCGCTGACGTAAATGTGTTATTCTTCATTCTCGTATATTCCGTTGTCATTCGGTACAGACCGTGTTATAAAATTTATTTTAAAAATTGACCGACTGTTGAAACAAGGAAAACTATCTATAAACTCAAATAGTCCGTCGGTATTCATAGAGTAGCCTCACTGGAAGAAGACTTTCATCACTTTCTTAGACAGGTGTGTACCAATAGGAATGATGAGGACAAATGGGCTGTGGTTGTAAGTTGTGCAGCCCCAGAAGTATACCGGTTCTTTGAAAGCTGTCAGACTTATGTAGAAGCTGAAGCGACGCTGGAACGGTTGTATATAAAGAAACCAAATGAAATTTGTGCGCGTCATCTACTACGCATAGAAAAGCAGAAGGCTATAGAAGGCGCACTTTTGTACGTTAAAGATCTGTGGTTTTGAGTTTAGCAGCAGCAGAACACAGGGATAGTATGATCAGGAATTCATTTATAGATTGATCATCAAGTTTAAGAAAGAGTTTTTAACAGCATGAAACTTTTACATTGAAGGAAGCCTTTAACCAACTGTTGATACTGAAGATAGCCCGATGGAACAACCAAGTTGAATCAGTTGAGGCTGCAGAAGAAGCAGTGAACTCAATGAAACTTAAGGAAGAGGACCAAGCGGAACCGACCATGGAAGAAGTTTATCTAAAATGTGGAAGAAGCAAACTTCATGATCTTAAAAGATGCCGAGTTGGTTCAAGCTTATGTTTCAAATGCGAGAAGGAGGGACACTGTAGTCGAGCCTATCATCTTCAAGGTCTTCTAAGAAACAATCATGGAAAGAACTGCAAGGACTAGATAAGGTATGAAGTACTGGGGCTTACTCGATTTTCCAGGAAATTGAACCATGCGATGGTAGATGTCTCTGTTGCGAGCAAAGTATTTAAGGATCTTATTGATACTGGATCCTCGAAGAGCTTTAAAAGTAGAAAGATTGATAGAAACTTAAAATTTTATAAATTTAAAGTTCATTTAAGGTGAAAATCGCTCAACCATCTAAGATGTACAAAATAAATAGATTTTACAAAGTCAAATCTCTCGGTGTAGAGGTGGTGCTTGGAAAGATCTTCTTTAAAACTCATAAGAAGATTGTGTTTGAGTTAGGAAGTCCAAAAGAAGATTTAGTGATACACACTACATATGTAACGAAATTGTCAAATGTTTTAGATGTAGACAGAGAGAACATTATAGACATTCGTGTGATGTTCAAATTAGTTCATTTAAGAAGCAGCCGCATAGGAAAAGTAATTAGAGAACAGTTCATATGACAGCCAAGATCAGAACCGAGTACTTGAGCGCTACTCAGCTTAATGAAAGCGCATCCGGGCGCTCTAGTTATTATGAGGTAGAAAAGCTAAAAAATGAAAGCAGAAGAAGAGATCCTACTTCACAGTCTAAAGAACAAATATAAACGCTGTAAGGAAGAGCAGGATGGAAGCAATCACAAACGGCGACGGCAGAGATATGAGCGTTTTCTCAATAATAATAGTGAATTCCGTAGAAGTTGTTACAACCGCAGTGGAAGAAAAGGCAGTGGAAGCGGGATAACAAACTTTGTGGCGCTGGAACGTCCTTTCTATCCTTTTTATTGTTGAATTTCGATTGGTCCTTTTTATTAAGTACAAAGGTTTTTTGTAGAACAGCCCCATGCCACCCACAATTCTAACTACGTCGGAGACACAAAAATGACATTTAATGAATTGCAGTATATAGAGTAGAAGAGCTTTGTTTCCGAGGTTATTGGATAGAAAGAGATCATATAAACCTGATCAGGAGAGTTGAAAAAATTCTGATGAATCTTCAGCCCTTTACAAATCCAAATCGTTGCAAACTGCACAGAAACTTATTTTGGCTTATGAAGATGGATTTAAAGTTTAAGATAAGGTCCATTAATCCTCTATGAAAAGAGAAAGAGCTTCATACTATCACTCCAGAAGAAGAAATGTCAAAGGTTCCTGTCCTTGTTCTAGCCAATAAACAAGATGATGATAGTGAAAAGAATGTTGAACTGCTGGAAGTAAACCCGATGTACACGTGAGTCCGTAACCCCAATTTCAGGACATTCAAAGTATCTCGAGGGATCTAGCCTCAAATGCTGATGAACAGGACTTTGACGTTCATTCAGGACGTGGTAATAAAAAGGAAAGTCACCGACGGGTTTCACGAAGTGATTTAAAGGAGAACTCAGATGATAACATCAAGACTAAAGAGGAAGAAGATGAAGAAATGGGCGAATCTAGTGTACCTCCAATGGGGCAATAACGTAGAACTTTGGTAGTTCGGTCACCAGCAGTGGTAACTCCAGCCCAAAGACCGGGAGAAAACAGCGGTCCACCAGATCATTTAAAGATGTACTTCTAAAGTGCTATGATTGCGGCTAATTGTAGTTGATGGCAATAATGAGACAACGTGCGATCTTTTCTGTTCGAACTAATCATTTGGTTGAGGATATTGTGGTAAAGCAGTAAAGTATTTTGCCGCTAACGTAAATTTGTTAAACGCCATTCTTGTTTAGGTCGTTGTCATTCGGTAACAAGACGTGTTGTGGGTAGCGTTCATCTTTGGTATTGGAAACATCATTAGCGTTCATCTTAGCCATCTTAATAATTCTAATAAATCTTCATATAACGAGTCATTATCATTACAATTGGTAAGTTTTAGGTGAGTTTAAACAACCCTGCAGTAGGCAATTCAAAAAATAAAGTTGTTATCTTCTTCAAACATAAGAATGCTTGTTTTGAACATTATTTATTACAAATTAACGAAAAGTAATGAGTTATAGGAATTTTCAGTTTTTACAAATTTCTATAGAAAACATTTACCATTTAAATAGGTATTCAATTTTCAACATTTTCTATTTGTACAGTTAGTTTTCAGGCATAATTTACCAAACTTGAAATAAAAATAAGCTGAACTTATGAAAAGTAATTTAACACTTCATTAGTATTTTATAAATAAAATTTTTGGATTATCACAGTTTTTGATTTGAACTGATAAATATTTTATCAGCCACAAAATGAAATTTGTTAAATAATAACCTACAACAGTTTGTGTAAATTATATAAAATTTTGTTCAGTTAAACAAGATATTTGAAAAAAGAATTTGTTATTTTTCTTGAACTTAAATCTGTAAACTTTGTAAATAACTTTGTCAGTTCAAAAAAGTTAAATTCATTCTTTAAATCATCAAGAACAAAATAAATTTCGTGTTAAATAAGAAATAAAGATTGTTAAAATAGAACTTAACGAGCACAAGATGTCATGTAATTGACACAAACGGGAAAAACTATTTATATAAGATCAGTATTTAAAAAGTATTTCAGTAACCGCGTCAATAATGTTACGTCATGCTTAAAGTATCAGCAATAATTAGTTGACTTAAAACTAGTCTAAAGTAGATGTGACTTAAAATTTAATTTCATCGAAATAAATATAACTTTTTAGTTTCAAAAACTAATATCTTGTACAAAGTTTGTAATTGCTACAAAGCTCTATAAGTTGTTTTATTTAATAGCTGTTCAAAAAAATAACTTTGTTGTTTATTATTTTTTAGTTTAATTAAATAATAAAAGTTAGAAAAGAAGTAGGTTATTATGAAAATTTCTAAATTGAATTAAAATTGATGATTAGATTTTAAGCACATTTCAAATACTTTCATGTTTAACCAGTTTGTTTTTCCTTCTGTAATTCAATTCTCAGTTTTATTGCTGTTTTTTTTCTTATCAATTTTAAACTTTTTTTTATTCTGCCAGAAATAGTTTCGCTATAATCAGCTTTATTTGATGTTCAACAAATCACTTTCTTGTTTTTTATGAATTTAATTGATTTTACTTCTTGCAAATTTCTTTTGCTTTTTATTTTGCAAAAATCGAATAATTTTGTAAAATAAGTTTTAGTTATGTTGTTAAAAATATGAAATATTTTTTAATAATTTGAAGTTTCTTGTAAAGTGTTGAATTTCAGTTAAAGTTAAAATAGTTTTAAAAAGAAAGTTAGGAAGTGATACGTAGAATATAAAGTTGAAGTTTATGGTGAGTCAAAGCACTTCTTCGTTTCCTCATTAAACGGAAAAACGAAAACAATTTCAACTTTTTCATTTAAAGCTCTAACTTTTCTATTTAGTTTTTATAATACTTTAATTTCAAAACCAGTTTTTTTATAGTTTCCAACATTTTTGGGTTTTTATACATTCAGAAGAACTTTAGAAGTTCTAATTTAAATTATTTGAAATCTTTTAGGAAACTTTTTTTCATCATAGATCTTTTAGAAGAACAAGAGCAAGTCAGTTCAATTTTTTTGAGTTTTTTCAGGTAGCTTCAGGAAGTTTGTTCGTGAAATTAATAGAATGTTGAAAAACAGCAGAAAAAATGTGAAATACTCTGAAATAATTGACTTAATTGCCGCCACTAAATTTAATCAAGATGAGTTAGAAGAATTATATGAAGACTTTATTAGGGAAAACCCCTCAGGAAGTTTTGATCTTACGCGATTCAAAGATCAATTTCGTGCTGCAGGATTACCTTTAGAAAACGTGGACTTATTCGCTACTGAGATATTTCGTGCTTTTGATGTTAACCATGACAACCGCATCGATTTTCGCGAACATCTAATCGCTAGAAGTATCATTTCACGCGGGAACTCTTTGGGCAAACTGCGTTGGCTCTTCTGTATCTTTGATCATGATGAAGATGGACTTCTATCAACTTCTGAACTTCTCGGAGCAGCTCAGGTTGTTTGTAATATGGCAGTTTCAGTAGGGGAACATGTCATCTCAAACCCTCCGACCCCTAAAAACTGGACTGATTCCTTCAAGAAGAAGTTAGGAAAGAAGACATCAGACGGAATAAACTTGGAGGATTTTGTGCTTGTAGCTAAGAACGACAAGTTGATTGACATGTTGTTGTCTTTCTCATCGAAGCTTTATGTATAAAAACTGAAGCCAATTTGTAAATAAGACATTTTGTCAAACTTATACACTGGAAATCATTTGTAAATATTTTGTGCTTAAATTGAAGTCGGACTGTTTTAATGCGTAGGTCGAGATGTTGATGACGTCATCAGTTTATAAATTCACATTTATGTATTATAAAACTAACGAAATTATTTTCTTTAAATTTGCATTCTGTAAACTCCTATTAACTGAAATAAGTTTTTTCATCAAATTTATATTTTCTTGATTCTAATATACCGAAGAAGTTGCCGATTGATATTAAGCATTTTTCGAAAAACTAAAATATTAATAAATATTTTCAACAAAGTTGTTATATTGTTACTACTCTTTAAGCCAATGTTTCCTAAACTGAGTCTTTGGAATTATTTAAGGTAGTATAAGTTCACAAGTTGTATATAACAATGATCAATTTGTAATTTATTGTTTTTATTAAGCTTGCAAACATATAAACAAATATTAAAGTAATCTGTAAGTTGAAAAAATGAATAAGAACTCATCATATATCTGATTAGTTAGAAATTTTTAAAAGTTATTTTGATTAAAAATATAAAAAATTTTTATATAAATTAGAAGGTAATTTAATCTTAAAGTTAAAAAAAGATTTTTTTAGTTGATACTTTTGTAATCAGAAAACATTTAATTATAAATTTTATTTGAAATCTAAAAATATTCAGTTTTTTGATTTAAGTTAGTTTTCAAAATATTTGCAAGAAAGTTTTTTGTCTTCAAATAAATGAATTAATCAGAAAAAGTGGAAAGAACATTTTCCTATTCAATTATTAAAGATCTTTAGAGAAAAAAGCTTAGACGATTATCTATTGTTTAAACATTTCTCTATTTTATACAAAATTAAAAGAACAATTTGAAACAAGCAATTAAATAAAATGTTGATTTGAAATCAAATTCAGAAAGTTTGAAGCTATCTGTTAAACTTCCGTCTCATCATCAATCTTCTGAGGATCTATTTTCTTCTTCACATCAACTGGAGGAGAATACGAATCAAGAAAATATCCAACCCCGGGAATGTGATCCGGAAAACCACTTGGTAGCGCTTCTCGCGGGCGAGCAGTGAACTTAAATCCAGCTGTTTTACTCAGAAAGCTACAATATCAAAAACCATAAAATAAAAAAGGAAAAATGTATCTAGAAATCCACCTGTAGCAAGTAGGACTGATATAGATGCGACCAGGTTCACTACAAGACTCAAACTTGTTTGCAAGAGTCACATTGTTACCGAATAAACAATATCTTTGCTTCCTTGTTCCTAGAACCCCACTAACCACCGAACCAGTATGCAAACCGATTCTCATCTGATAAAAATCTTTTTAATTTCTCATTGCTTCGATTTGCTGAGTCATCAAGTTAATTCAAGATTGTTATTTTTTGCTGACAAATACGAAATGTTGATATCGATTAGAAGGTGGATTAAACAGAAAGTTTCCTTCAGTTGGCATTTGTTTAATAAAAGAAAGTTTAATTGATATTAGATTTCAATACTTGAAGAAACAACTTGCATAACATCATGACGTCATCATCATGACGTCATCATGAGAGCTCACTTTAACAGCAGCGCCATCAGGTGCTGACACGCGACTTGCTTGCTTCAACATGAACAAAGCCATCCAAGCAACTTGTTGAGCATGCGTTTGTGATTTTGAATGCAAACCACCAGCCACACAGTACGCGTCACCAATCGTTTCGACCTGAAAGCGCGCGATTTCGAGGCTGAAATGTCATTTAAAGGTTACAAGGATACTTTATAGACGTCAAAGATTCCACATTTTCGATCAAACTCCACATACAGGTCACCTAGCAACGAAATTACTTCCATCGCGCTACATCGTGAACAGATTGAAGTGAAACCAACAATATCCGAGAACAACATCGTGACATCCTGAAGTGATGACGTCACAAAGTGCTACACGCGTCACATCTCACCTTTAGCTCCTTGGCAAGGATGTTATTTCCGGTGAGAAGTGTTTTAGCGACATCTGCCGGAAACATCGAGTACAAAAGCTCGACGTTTAACTTCCGCTCGCTTTCCAAAGCGCGATTGTTCTCTTCAAGTGTTTCCCTAACAACCACAAGTGGTGATGACGTCATCAGATGCACTAAATCTCACCTCAACTTCCTCATCCTTCTCTTCAGACCCTCTTGAGCTTTTGACTGCTCACCAACGAGTATGACGTCACGTGTCGCGTCGTGTATCGGGATATCAGAGATGTAACTGCAGAAGCCACCCAGTTGATCTAAGCTTCGAATATAAGGCGATCCGAAGAAGATCAGAAGATCTTTCCTCCCACAAAACATCATTTGTCCTCGAATTTGCATCTTCTGTGAGAAGTCGTGACGTCAAAAGTGGTGATGACGTCACGAAAATTTCAGTGGGAAATCCCCGAAACTTGAATAAGTCGCGAGAAATATCCTCATCAATGACGTCATAAAATAAGTGATGTTAATGACGTCATAAGTTTGAACAAAAAGTTTAAGAAAGAAACTTACATAAAATAAACATGATGACGTCATTACTCACCGCGTGAACGCCGATTTGTTTGTTCTTCTGAACGAGTTGAATAGAGAAGGTTTGATTGAGACGCGCGTAGATTGATTCAAAACTAATTTGCATATTCTCAAAACTGGGAGTCGATATTTGAAAGAAATCAGTGAAGAGATTGTGTCCAAAGATCACTTCGAAACCGCGATCCACGTGAATAGCGCGAAGTAACGCCACGCCCACTTGAAGTACTCTCAAATCGCGGTTGATAATTACATGAAACGGGAAGATTCGGCAAAAGTTCGAAGTCATTATTCGCGGTGATGACGTCATCGCTCGTTTCGGCGGGTTTGTGATTTGACCACGATAATCCGAAAAAAATCGACTACGCGCTGTGACGTCATCATCATCGATGAGTCGTAGTTGAAATGAAGCAAACGAAGGTGTGACGTCAACATCATCGCGATGCAAACGATGAAGAATTTGAGAAAGAGTTTCAACTGGAGTGATGACGTCACAGAGAATGTTGATGTTAAAGAGCAGAGAAGAGAGTTTCTGGAGAATTCCGGAAGTGAAAAGATGTAAAGTGAACATCCGAGTCTGAATCTCAACGATCAGAGAAGAAGACTCCGCAAAAGCGCGATACGACGATCCTTCGCGTTTCCATGAAGACGAGGGACTCTTTTGGTCACAAACTGATCGAAATCCTTCAATTGAGTTGATAAAGTCTTCAAGATTGCTTGCTACAGCAAATAGCTCCGTGTTACTATTAGCAACCAATGACGTAATCATCTCACGACCGAACTCTGACGTCACGACATCACAATTGGTGTCTGTAAAAAAAGATTTCCAAAATTTTCGGTTCTTAGCACCTTGACTTGTAAAAACTCCTCGACCAACAACACCAAGTCAATAATAGCTTGTCTTTCAAACAAATCTTGTGCTTGGTCGTTGAAGGTGTTGAAGACTCACTTGCTTCTAGCAATTTGACTTGTAAAAACTCCTCGACCAACAACACCAAGTCAATAATAACTTGTCTTACAAACAAATCTTGTGTTTGGTTGTTGAAGGTGCTGAAGACTCACTTGTTTCTAGCACCTTGACTTGTAAAAACTCCTCGACCAACAACACCAAGTCAATAATAACTTGTCTTACAAACAAATCTTGTGCTTGGTTGTTGAAGATGCTGAAGACTCACTTGCTTCTAGCACCTTGACTTGTAAAAACTCCTCGACCACCAACACCAAGTCAATTATAACTTGTCTTACAAACAAATCTTGTGATTGGTTGTTGAAGATGCTGAAGACTCACTTGCTTCTAGCACCTTGACTTGTAAAAACTCCTCGACCACCAACACCAAGTCAATTATAACTTGTCTTACAAACAAATCTTGTGATTGGTTGTTGAAGATGCTGAAGACTCACTTGTTTCTAGCACCTTGACTTGTAAAAACTCCTCGACCAACAACACCAAGTCAATAATAACTTGTCTTACAAACAAATCTTGTGTTTGGTTGTTGAAGGTGCTAAAGACTCGCTTGCTTCTAAAATTTACTTTAAGAGTAGTGTAGAAATTCCTGTCGGTTTGAAATGTTTGGGACGCTTCTAATTTTTAGATTGCTGTTAAACAAATTATGATTGATCATTGAAATTATGGAATGAAGTTTTTGGAAAACGTTTCAAATTTGTAGTTGGAAATTAGATTAAATGACAAAGTGACTAGTTTGTTCTAAAATCTGTCACAATATATTTCAATTACGTTTGCAACATAATAGCTTCTAAAAGCTTTTTTGACTTTATTTGTTAGTTACTATGACTAAATTATATGTAAAAACGATCCTCCTCTGTTATCGATTTTTATTCAACTTCAGTTTACTTCTCTTATTGATTTAATTTTTTCTTTAAAAATCTTACAGAAAAAAAGCTTGACCGAAATTATTCCACAAAACTACTAAAAACCTCGAGTGATAATGTTTTAAACCGATTAAAATGAGATAGATTTTCAAATCAACTTTTCTTACTGAAAATATCTGAATAGAGAAGTAGTTGTTTTGTCAGTTTCTTTTCATTAAAAGTTGTTTCTTTATTCACTGTAGTCTCCTTGTCATCCAACCAAAGTAATCTGTAAGAATTTGTCCGTTTACAAAACTTAATTCAATTTACAAGCAAGAAATTTAAAGACCTAAATCTCTCAATCACGTCACAACCTTTATTTATCAAAAAGGTTTTGAAGGTATTTTGCATAAAGTGTTCCTGAAAAACAGAAATTTAAAAAATTTGAAAATATTTTTGACATATTCGAATTTTATAGGAAATTTTGATATTTATTTTCTCTTGAAATACATTATTAGTTTTGAATAGAATTGTCTGACAAGTTCATCATGCTTTCCAGCATATGAAGTAATTATTGATGAAATATCAACATATATCACAAAACAAAACTTTTTAGAGATTTGCTTGTTTATCCAGCACTGATAGAAAGTTTTTAATTCCGAAATTATATTTGGGTTTTGTTGTCATTTTGAAAACAGCTGGAAATCTTTATGGTTATTATAAAGAAAAATTATAAAGCTATAAATCATTTTATTGATCAGCAAAGTATTTCTTTTGATTAACTTTTGTCATGAACTTTTTTCTCTTCAATTGAATAATTCAAATATTTGTATTTTAATAATTTAAAAGAAAGTATTTGAGGTCGAAACTGAATTCAATAACAGCGTTTCAAGTCCTTATTACATCTTCCTAGTCGTTTATGTTTCCAAAATAATTTCGATTATTCGTTATATGTATCTCGTTTAAGAAAATCACTTTAATAAAATATTATAAAAAGTCTTTGAATTTTTTTCTATGATTTGATGCATGATAAAGACTTAAATAAATTTAAAGATACTTTTAAAAAGCTTATATTTGCACAAAATTAATTACTTTAATTAAAATTCAAATATTTTGAAATAATCATTATTTTAAGCTAAACTTTTTAAAGATAAAAATCTATTTATGAAGAATAAATTCTCAGGTAATTAATTAGCGTTAATATTGAAGTCAAATAATGAATAATTAATCAAACCGTTGGAGCTACTAAATACAACATGGTTGTTTTTAGACGTTCAGCACCAGCTGATACTGATAATATTTCAGAGCATTTTCTAGACTTTTGTAAAGTTGGGCCAGCACAGAAAGTTGTAGGAAAGCAGCCAGAAATGCTGTTACTATATCTAGAATGTTGCTCTAATGGTGGACTGCAAGTACTTGGGCGACCACCACTGTAGTAACCTTTATCTGGCAAATCACTCTCTTCTGTGCTTGAATCTGTGTGAAAATAACAGTTTAGCTTTTTTTATTTCATTTGTCTTCAATTTAGTTTAATTTATGTTCTCGTATTTCTCGAATAATTTTCATTTTTAGGAAAATATATTAAAACGTTTTTCAATTTTTGAAACTACATGCAATTAGACATCATTTATTTACTTGCAAATAAATTGTTCTCAAATTAACCAAAAATTTATCAAATAATTTCTTATAGATAATTTCAATATAAAAACGTCCAAAGTGGCTCTCAAAATATTCTAAATACGAAATTTAAGTTTTAAATTAACTAAAAGGTTTTTAAAAAAGCAAGAAAGTCGTATTTTAAAAAATTGTGATTTATTACAAACAGTTGCTTAAAAATATGAACTGAAATGTTAGTAAGCAGATTGCACATTAACTTGTACTGAATACACACTTGAACAATTATTCAGTACATATAAATTGTAAAACAAGAAAGAAAAATCGATTTAAGACTAAACAAAAGATATTTTAGCTGAGTAAATGGAATTCAGAATTTTGAAGTTTAAACGAATTTGAAAAAAATTAATTTTTAGAGAAATTTGAATTTGACTAAAAAATTTTTTTTTATAAATTGAAATTTTTACCATTCAAGCTTAACTTGGTTGCGCGAGCTGATGACGTCATTAAAACTCTGCTTTCTAATGAGCTGTTTTTGAAATAATTTTTAGAGTTCTGCAAGTAAAACACAAATTGAAGTTTACTAAAAATACAAATAGCCGATTTCTAAAATCTGATTATGGATGTTGTAAAAGTCGTCAACGAAATTCAATTCTAATTTTTCACAAACCAAAAGTTTTATTTGAAGATTTAAAGAATAACTGACCTCAAGAAAAATATCTATAAAATCAAGCTCTTTGTAAATAAAAAAGTTTTTAGAAGTAAGCTGGAAAAGATTTAAAAGTTGAAAAACACAATAAATAATTATTAAAATAGTTATTTGAGTTTAACAATTTTCAAATAATTGTTTACAGGTAAATTTATGAATCAATAATTTATAATAAAACTTTCTTTAAATATTTTATTATGGTTTAATAATTTCATATTTTTATTTAGCTTTTAATCAAATTATTCAATAATTTCTGTTATAATGATAGAAGTAACTTTTTGATCATTTAAACGTTTGATGTAAGTTTGAAAAATTATATTTCATCTTTAAAATGTTTAAGAGAAAATTTGACAAATAAAAGAAGATGTAAGTTTGTTTGTAGATCTCACAAAACTATCAAAGTAACTTTGAAAACTAAAACTTCAATTTAAGCTCTTATTTCATTTACAACCAACAAACTTATTGACTTCAAAATATCTCTTCAAAGTAAATTTTTTTTCAACATTATAGATCTTTTTTAACTAAATATTTAAAAGACATTTAGTATAAGATGTTGTGAAGCTACAAATATACTCAAAGTACCTTTTTCCCTCAACAAAAAATTAGAGATTTTTGCTTTCTCCAAATTTGGAAATACAATTTTGTAATTAATGTTTTCGGATCATGCATACGATTCAAACAGACAATTTACTCAATTAAGAATTTAGCTAAATAAAAATATGCTTAAATCATAAATGGAATGATCTAAAAACTAGTAAAAAAGAACTGTTTATATGTCTTAAGCTGTTTTTTAAGTGAATCTTTAGATTTGAGATATTTGATTTGGTTCTAGATGAAGTAGTTTTGTTTTAAAAGAATTTTGAAAACAATTTATTCGTTATAAACAAATGATAAAGGTTATTTCTAGAGTGAAAACCTATTTCATTACTAAAAGTTTTTTAATTAGAAATGTTTCTCCTAAAGCATGCCAATATTTAGAATAAAAAATAAAAGTTTAATAAAAATATAATGAAAATTTGTACAAAACATCTAACATAAATTTTATCAACTTAACATTCATAGAAAATCCTGAGAAAATGCGTGTTAGATTGAATAATAAGATAGAAGATTTATACAAAACTCTGTGATAAGTTCAGAAACAAGAAAATGTTACAGAAACATCTATCAAATGATACCTTAGATCATATAAACCAAATTTCTTATAATCAAATATAAATTATAATCGATAGAATCTTACTCAAGTTCTCTTGGAAAACTCTGTTCTTTAAAGTATTTCAAAAACTTAACTTTTATACTTTTTAACACTAACTGCTGAAAGATAACTTTTGTCGCTCAATATTGTTCAAGTGGCTGATGTAAATTAAGTGATTGAAGATATTTAAAAGTAAGTCTTACTCAACTTTCAACATTTACAGACATCTGCTTCAACTCATATGATATCTCAATTAGAAAATGACATCTGACATTTATGCTAATCACAAAAGGGCTATATTTAAGACAGAAATCGATTTGTTCTTCAATCAAACGGTTTTGGAAAAGTTCAAAGCCATTGACTTCCATAAAAGTCAAAATAAATAAAAGTACAAAAATGCCAAAATTCTATTAAGCAAAATAAAACTTGAAAGTAAATCAACAATTTTTCAAACATGCTGCTGTAACCCTGAATGCTTATATCATATATATTGGCAAGTTAAGTAACTTATAGTTTAGAAAAAAATTGTGTAAAAAAGAAATCCCAGATGAATTAAGAACTAATTTTTACATCAGAATATGAAAAATAGTTTAATGAATTATTCATCAAACAGATTTTGATTGTATTTGTATAAATACCTTCGTATTTTGAAATATATTTCTATTCTATGGTTAGATATGAATTATTATTGAAATAACATTGAAGTCTGCGTTCAAATGTGATACTTTTAAACAGTTTTAAATCAACAACTAAAGATTCTAGAGATGAATATTATCTACATCGAACATATTCTCTTTTATTTTAATTACAAACTTTCTATGAGTAAATAGTATGTCAATAAAAATTTGAAAATTGATTCTTAAATAGGAAGTTCATGAATATTGAATAAAAAAAATTCCCTTTAAAACAGAACAGAAACCAAATTAGAAATTTGAATTAAAAAAAGTTTATGAAAAGTTATTTATCTTCAATTTACTCGTTAATCAACTAAAATTTTTGCTAAATTAATTAAAAATAGATTGTAGTTGAAAGGACACTAACTTACTTAATTACTTTTTAAGACTTGGAACCAAAACTAACTTTAAAACAATGAAACTTAGTTGGCAGCAATTAATCAGTGAAACCTTCTAATATTTCTGATTGAAATTTCGATTAGAGTTTCATCTAAATCTTCATTTGTTTAATTCCAACAAAATAAATTAGACAATTTTTTAGATCAAATATTTTTAAACTATTTTTTTGATTAAACATCCTTAAACAGATTTTACTTTAGATGTTGTTATTTACTTACTTTCACATCTTTTATGCATTTTTAGATTTATTTATTTATTTATATAAATGCGAAGGAGGGTGCCTAAAGAGAGCACATCTCTCTAACACACATTCTCACGAGTTTTTTATGGTTTTTCTCAGGAGTTTTATATGTCTCCACCTGGGGTCGAACCCGGTACTTCCTAACTAGAAGGTAGGTGTAGTAACCGCTTCGCCACTAAGCAGGACAGTTTTCAAGTAGATAGTTTTCAATTACTTCAAACTTTCAAATAATTTGATTAAATATTGATTTTTATTTTTCTCGATTGAAATTAACAAAAACTTGTTTTCTTTTATCAACAACAATTCATTTTATACTTGAATTAAATATTTTAATATTTAGGTAAAAGTTCAGTTATAAAAGTTATTATATAATTATTTTTAAAGATATTTCTAATGAATTTTTTAAGCCAAAATTTCATTTTTGTACAAGAACACATTAACCTATTAAATATTAATATTAGAAATCATACGACATATTAAGTAATTTACCATTTAAAAATGTAAAAGTTTTGATAAAAGCAGACTGTTGTTGACTTGTTTGAAACTTTCAAAAAGGATCTTGGATTTTTAATCTTTAAATCCTCTTATTTATGACAATTTTATTTATTTACTTGAAGCATGACAGCAGATATCAAATGATACAAGTCCTAAAATGGACAAAGAACATAATGACTCCAGAGAGATAAAAGTAAAAAAGTCTCAAACTTTTCACAAAATTAATGTAGAAAAATTGCCAAATAGTTTTAATATTATTTACCTTGATAAATAAATCAATTACTAAATAATTAGCAACATTTTTATTCTTAAGGTATATAATATATGTAAATTGATTGTATCGATATTTAGCTAGATATCATAATAACAAACTTAGATAATAAAAAAGAAGATGTTTAAGAAATATTTTAGATATTATTGTTAAAGTGTTGAGATTTTTTAAAAACTTTTAAAAATGTAAAAACTAATTTTGTAATGGTTTTGTAATACTTGTGAGTTTTCAACCTAAAATTCATATTTATTCACATAAATCGTTTGATATCAAAATGGGAGAAAGTAAATCTATATTGAAAAACTTAAAAATCAACAGCTTTATTTTACAGTGGATTGAAGATTACTTATCAGGTAGAACCCAACAAACTCGTGTAGAAAGATCTTTATCTACGTCTTGTCAAATCACTAGTGGTGTTCCTCAGGGTTCTGTTCTGGATCCCCTTCTCTGTTTAATTTTCATTGAAGACCTCATCAGAAGACTAGTAGCAGTAGATGATGTCAGAGTGTTTGTGTATGCAGATGACATCAAGCTATTATCTTGTAATCCTTCAAAACCTCAAACTGCACTACACACTGTAGAAAACTAGTCTACGAATTGGCAACTCAGACTCCAGCCCACAAAGTCTGAACTTATAACTTTTTCTCGTAAACCAGCTGTGAGTTCCTTGAACCAATACTCCATCAAATATTTTCGAATATCTTCGGTCCTTGACCTTGGCATTACCCTATCATCTGACTTTAAATGGCGCAATTATGTTTCCGGGATCTTTTGAAAATCAATCAACCTTGTTTTCCTTATTATAAAAACCTTTAATCCTAAGGATCCACAAACATCATACAAACATGAAGTATGATAATTATTATAATTCAAACAGATGAAAAGAAGGAAGTATCACAGACCAACTGTAACTCTCTTTCCAGTAGTTTTAAGAAAGTTCTAACTCCTTATCCATCAACTGCATCATCAAACAATGATCTTGATAAAATTGAGAGAGATTTTTTCAACGTTACTCCGTTTCAATCTGCTGGTTTTTGTCTTCAACAACTGACAAATTTTGATGAAAATTTTGATACAAAGAAGCATGGAGATATCTTTGAAAAAACTCTAACAGTTTCTAGTCGTGATTCTATTCAAGATTTGAATCAATTTGAAAATGAGCTGGATAAAAGAAATCATAAAATTGCTGATCGCATAAATACTAAAGAAGAGATTGAAAAGATAATCGCTGATAGTGAAACTGGAAATACAATTAATGGTTTAGGTGAGGTTTTGTCTTCAAGTCTCGTTCGTGATGATCGGTTGCTTTCACAACAAACTGATTTGGAATCGCAATCTTGTAGTGATTCAGGTAGAAGTAACTTGAAAACCAGGGTTGCTAAGAAACGAAAGTCTTTGGTGAAGCAACGATGCCTTCCTTATAATAAGCACTTAATCTACAGTACAAGAACCTCATTAACCAATCAATCTCTGAAAAATCAGAAAACGTTTTGCATCAAAAACAAAACTGATAACGAATATAGAGTTTCTGATGGTGATAACATACAAGTAGATGATGAAACTGAAAAAGAAGATAAAGATAAGGTTGATGAACAACTAGATGATAAGGAAAAGGTGGAAGATATACCAAAGAAAGACTCGTTTCACGTTTCAACAAGATATCAATATCCTGGCATCTTTGTCCAAGTAGTTGTTCCTCAACTAGTAGCTGATGATAAAGAAGAAATACATTGTACAGATTCGATCAAAAAAGAACTTGCAGATGCATACGAATCAAGTGTTTGTTCAGATAAGAACTACTTTGATGATTTGAAAGAAATGTTGATGAATCTTACACCAGAATATATCGAAAGAAAGCGAAAGAAACAACTTGACTTGAAAGAAGAATTTCATGCATATGAAGTAGAGTTCTAAATCTTTGGGCTAAGATCTATTTTTATGTCAAATTGCATCTCTCAGATGATATTTTGGTTTCTTTAACATTTGAACAAACTTACAATGTTTGATAATAAAAGTTTGTTCTATTTTTAATGCAAAGTTCTTTTTAAGGTTGAGATATATTAAAACTAGAAACAGCAGGTCTCTATAAAAAACTTGTAGTTGTCTGATCAAATGGTAGAACTTTGAAGTTGTCTGATCAAATGGTAGAACTTTGTAGTCTAAAGTTAGAGATATAAGTTAAGTCTCTATCAAATTTGATTACTGATGTTTATTTAATCAAAATGTAAGCTCTAAAAAACAGCAAACAACTTTTTCTCAATTTATGACTATAGATGACAACTTACATTGTTTTTAAAGCAAACACAAAGCAGCGGAAAGATGAATAAAAGATAAAATAAACATTTATGTTAGCATCACTGTTTAAAATAAATTAATGTAAAAATCACTGCATAGGTACTGGTTATAAATTAAAACTAAAATAAGAGAATAGGTGAAAAATGAAGGAAAAATTACGTAAACTCAAAATATTTGTTAATGATATGATAGATTTTCATGTAGTAATGAAGTTGTGATCCAGTTTTTGACTTACATACACCTCTAACAGTCCTATAGAGATCTTTGCAAAAGATATTGGCGAATCAGGGCATGAATTGTCTTTACTATGACAAGGAGATGACAACACCATCTGACATTAAAAAATAGTTTTAGATTTGTAAATAATAAATTTGTGGCTGATATTCAAAACACTTTTCTACTAAATCAAAACATTTTTGTAGAAATTAAGTTTGAATAGTAACATGAATTTCATTTAACACTGCTGTTTTTACTCCTTGTTATTTCTTATAAACCCTACTGCATTCATTCTTTTTGCTAAATTAGCTATTTTGTATTATTTAAAAAATAGTGCTACTATGTAAATTTCAAGTAACTTTATATAAGAACTTATAGTTTTATAGTAATAATAATTTATAATAATAATAGTTTTATAAAGAAATGGCCTGTATGCAACCGAAGACCTTTGCTAGACATACATTCATTAGTAGCTTAATTAAGCTTTTATACTTATGGCTGAATCATATTTTTATCTGTTAAATACGGTAATGAAAATCTTTTTATAAATTGACTGCGTATTCTTTGCTAGTAAATCGAGTATCTTTTTAAAACTTAAAGTTAAAATTTATTTTTTTGATAAAGTAACCTTTAATCTAAAAACTGGAAAGTATTGAATTACTGCTGTTTTATAATTATTCTACATTCTAAAGTCAGCTTGCTTTTCAAAAATTAACACTGCTTTTGTAATAACGAAGAGAAATGTTTCTATTTTTTTTTATAAGAAATGTTTGTAAAAATATATTGTAACATTCCAGTTTTGTTTATATCTTCAATCGGTATCACTATTTTATGTGAGCTTTCAATATTAGTTGCTAAGATTTTTTAACTCTTGCATCTTCCTTTTCAAAACTAATTTAATGATTATATATTCAATTTCTAAACTTTAAATAGTTTTAAGAAAATATTGCAACTTTTTTGATAATGTATAGTTTTTATTTATTGGTTTATTTGATATTTTTCTGAATAGTAGTCTTACCACATTTTTGTATTAATTTTTTCTATTTTTTTGAATTTCCTAATTTTTTATGTAGTATCAACCAATTATATTAAAAAATTGAAATACTTTAAATGGTTTTATTAGTGAAAAGGTATAATTGATCATTTATTTTTTATGCGCTGGCACACTAATATAAATAAAAAAAATAATTGATTTAAAATTTTTTTAAAAATTTTATTACATTTTTAATATTTCTATGTTTTATTAACTAATTATGTATAACTGTAATACTGAAAAGCTTTTTATTACTTTTTATGAATTGCTATTACTTCTTGCTTGCATAAAGTTGTTCTGTAGCCTTCTGTCAAATAATTGAAAATTTTTTGCTTATTGAATTATGAAAACATAAAAATGGTTCCTTAACATATTTTTGATAAATTTTTTGGTTGATGAATTTTAGATGATAAATTGTTAAAAATGTTTGTTAATTTTTGGAAATATAATATTACGAAAGTTCTTTTTATTTTTTCTATGATAAAAAATTAGTTTATTTTCAAATTTATTATATGTTTCATTAGAACATATTTAAGTATTAGCTTGAATGAATATCCTGTTAATAAGATTGTTATCTGCATAAAAATATTTTATATTTTACTTTATGATTATTTTTATTATTTATCATATATATAATTTAAATTTAACTTTTGTGCAAAAAATTCATATTTAATATATAATAAACTTTTTAATAATTATAATAAGTTTAATTATTATTTAGTTATTACAATCTAATTATTGTGGAAATTTGGATGTTTCTATTAAACAATCATTAGCTTTTAAAGTATTAAAACATTTGCTTCTAGTAACTGGTAGTGCTTCAATGTGAAATTCTATTTAATGAGTTCAGAAAATTATGCCAACAAGTTTATCATTTTTAAGATCAAAACAACCAAAAGAAATCTAATTAGCTGCTGTAAAATTATTTAAAATCGTTATTAGGATTAATTCTAATGTTTTATGACATTTTTGAGTAGCTTAATTCTATTTAATCGATTATATAAAATCCATCTTCATAAGCCCTGAATGTTTCAATTCAAAATAAGAAACAAAATCTTGTTCTTGATAATTTCTAATTGTTGCCCACTTGATGTAGTCAAAACCTCTTCATGAGTTATTTGCATGTAAATTAAGATTTTTAAATTTATATTTGAACTCTTTTTGAATTTATAAATTTTTTTAACAAAACCCTGAATGTTTGTGGGTTTCACCTTCTTTCTAGTCATCGTTTAATGTTTTGTTTTTTATAGAAATATTTAAAACGGTTGGCTTATAATTGATCAAATATGATTATCAATGTGTATTGTCCAAACCCTGAAAAATCCTTCGTGTTAGATGTTAGTTGTGAGCTAACTCTTAAAGATTTCAAAGCTCTTTGCCATGTGGAGCTCTTGAGTATACCTGTAGCAAACATGAAGGTTTTAAGAGATGGTCAAGTGCTAATTGATGATCAGAAACGTCTTGATCAACTAAATATCACTGAAAACGACATTCTTCTAATTGAAAAGAACGCTGAAACGAAAAAACCGAAACCTCGTGTTCCATTAATCGATTTTTCTAGTGTGCAGGTAACAACCACATGTTTGCTAATATCAATTACACAAATTGGTTCTTTAAAATATAAAGGTTCCAGGAAGTACTTCATCAGCGGTTTCTACATCATCAGTAGATGCAGCAGCTGACTCTGAAAGTGTTCAAGCTGTAGCCAGTCGCATCCTCAACGACCCAAATGCTCTTGCGTTGCTCCGTGAAAGGAACCCTGAACTTGCCAGTGCCCTTCTCAGTAACGATATGGACAAATTTGGAAAAGGACTTCTAAAAATCAGGTGAATACTGAACTTTAAAATAAACAATTTAACAAAAATTGATCATTTCATAGAGAAGCGCGCGCTAATTTCGACATGGAACGCATCCGAATGTTGAATTCTGACCCAATGGACCCTGAAGTACAACGGCGTATTGCTGAGGAGATTGAACGTCAAAATATTGATGAAAACATGAACCTGGCCATCGAGAACGCCCCAGAAAGCTTCGGACAAGTAGTGATGTTGTGGATTAATGTTAGAGTGAATGGATTTCACGTGAAAGGTAAGATCCAATCAGATTTGATCTTTACTCATTTGTCAAATCTCAGCTTTTGTGGATTCTGGTGCGCAGATGACAATCATGAGTTCAGAATGTGCTCAGAGATGTAACATTATGCGACTTGCTGATAAACGATGGGCTGGTATTGCTAAAGGTGTTGGCGTTCAGAAGATTCTAGGACGGATTCATTTAGCTCAGATTCAAATCGAAGATATTTTTCTTAATTGTTCTTTCTCAATCCTAGAAGACCAACCAATGTCGGTACTACTTGGATTAGATATGCTTCGAAGGTGGGTTCAAGACAATCTACATCTTAAGATCTGATCTTATCAATTGATTTAAAATCTTTTGAAGACTTCAATCAGATGAAGTACTTTGACAACAAATCGACAAATAATTTTATAAAAACTTATTTCAATTCAATTGTTACTAGATTGGTTGTTGCATTTTCACATTCAGATACTTTTGAATTTACAACAACAGTGTGTTTTTGTGCAAATTTGAAATTGATTTCACCACCAACCACACCTTTGACTAATTGAAGTTTTTTATATCTTATCAACTTCGTAACAAATAGTTTAAAGACGTATTTGTGGTGGTTGCTTCTATTTATTGACTGTTATTCAGCATTTGAAAAATAATTTACAAATTAATAACTGAAGTTGTAGTAAATATTGATTGAAACAACTTTTGTTGTTCAAATGTTACAAGTGGTTTGAAAGTGTTGTTGTTTTGGAGGTTCAATAATAAGTAGACCCTAAAATTCATTTTCTCATCCATATATCATTTTTGAAGAGTTTTTATTCGTTAGATGTCGTTTCCACACAACAATTGTTTATTAGATTTATTTTTCAATGAAACTTGCAGCTATTTTGTTGAACAACTTTACTTTTACAGACATCAATGTGTGATTGACTTGAAGTCTAACTCTCTAGTCATAGGAACAACTAACACGAGAACTAAGTTTCTTGGTGAAGCTGAAATACCAGCTGAGTGTAGAACTAATTTTACTGATGCTGCAAGTAACCCAATACCATCAGCTGCTACATCATCGAATTTGAATCAACAAACACAAGTGAGTTTTTTGAACAACTAAATTATCTTCCAAATCGTCAAGATTTTCAAATCACTTTTTATTTTCGGCATTATAACAACAGAAGCTAACTTCTTGATACTTTGTGATCAACACTCTAGCCACTGAAACTCATCTGCTAACAACACAATCTTCTGAAATATAAGATGTTGAAAGCGATCTTGTGATGCTTCTTCCCACTTTGCATCTTCTCAAAAACTGTTTTCTTTGCAGCTCCCTAAACCTAACAAATCTGAAATTGAAGATGAACAAATGGATGAAGGTGAAGTTTCCTCAACATCGTTACTACCTCCCTCACCTTCAGCCAGATTCGACCAATCTGACTTGAGTCGCTTACTTGACATGGGATTCTCTCACCAGGAAGCAAAAACTGAGTTACAAGAATGTGCTGGAAATGTTGAAAACGCCATTTTGTCACTTTTACGAAAAAGGCCCAACTGAATTAATCGTTCATTTTCTAACTTATTTTTAGTGATTTACTTTGAAACTATTTTTTTTGGTTTTATAGTAACGAGATATCATTTTAATTGCTTCTTTAAATAGAAAACTTATTTGTTCTTCTTTATTTTTTGTGTATTAGTTTTTGTATCATTCTTAAGTTCGTCTTTTAAGCAACAAATATTTACCGATTAGTTTACAATAAATCGTTGATATAAGGTTAGCAATCCAACAGTCAACTTTTAATGTTTCCTATTCACATAAACCAAGATAATTAGTTCTTTAATCGAACCTCAAATCACCACCAACATTAAACAACTAGTATGAGAAAAACTCTTATTAAAAATAGCAAGTAGTAAACAGTTAGTGATACCACGTCATTTACTGACTTCAAGTTGATATTCCTTACACTGAAGTTTGATTTGTTGAGTTTTCGATTCAACAAAAGTTTAATGAGTTGTAAAGTTTTGAAATTATTGAAATGAGCTTTTAGTGGGACAAACATTTGAATAAAATTGTTGACAAGTTGTATCATAGAAAGACTGTAAGAAGAGCTTTTTATTAATCATACATTTCACTCAGAGAAGGACATAAGATGTTTTCAAAGCAAGTTCTATAGAAGTTAGGATACGCCATATCAACATTGAGGCAATTTATAGATGAATTGAAGTTAAAAAGAAGTAACAAAATAGTCACAAGATGAAAGGAAGAGTTGACTGAACAGAATAACAATTTGTTAAGTTCTGTAATGTTAGAAAATAAAAGATCTAAAATGTGATTTATTAAATGAATAGATTGTTTAATACGTTGAGTTAGAGAACTGATAGTTCAGAATTGAGAAAGGTGTCTTGGATAGAATCATCTTAAAAAGGGTCCTTTGTAAAGAGGAGTATTTTTATGGATAATATTAATTGCATATAGCAGTCTGGTTGGAGTTCAGATAATTGAAATTTAATTTATTTGTCGAAGATTTGATGTTGTAAAAGTAAATTGTTAAATTTTGTGAGATAGTTTGATACAAGAAACATTAATTTCAACCCTGAGAAGTTGACACGAATAGACTGAAGCTTGACAAGCGAGTCATTGATGATTACTCCCTACCTCCTGTTTCATGTAATTCTTTGACAAGTGTTTTGGAAAGTTATTGGTGCTTTGTGGTTTGGTATAAGGTTGGTTTGGCTAGAGCAATAATGATGAGGATTCGAAGTTCATTTCTGATTAAAGAGTTTGACGATGATTGGTTTGTAATTAGAAGATGTTGAACCGACTCGGTAAAACACTTTGAGGTCACATTGATATTCTACAAGTGCTGATATTTTGTAAATTTTTATTCTATCTCACGCGATTATAATGTTTAATGACTGCCATAAGAAGATTGTTTTGATATAAGTTAACTGATTTGTTAATCAAAATGTTTAAACTGTTGTTAAAATGCTAATTTACTTGTTTCTACGTTTTAAATAGAGTCACTAGTTTTATAAACTAAAGTTTTTTGCCAAAACGCCAAAAAAGTATCGATTAAAAGTCATTTAGAAAAAAGTCCAAAAAATCCAACTAAAATATTCAGAAACTTTTTCGAAGAGTTTTGATTTAAATAAGCAATTTATTAGCTTTCTTAATTAGAGGATCTCTTAAATTTATCTAAAGGTATCATGAAGTTAAATGAAAAAGAAAACCAAATCGTAATAACTTATAAGGAAGCAAAATAACAAATTAGCTTTAGACTAGCAATAGCGGAAGAGTTAGTGTGAAGTTGTCTTATGAATTAGATAATAATAAAAAAATAAGTTATTTGCAAAGATGAAACTTTCATAAAACGTTTAGTGGAAAGAACCAACGTGAAAAAGCTAAAAAAAGCAAATAAGGTAAACACCACTAAAAATAAATGATAAAATGAACCCAGGAAGCAACTAGAAGCGTGAATAGCGGCTTCTATATCAGTGGTATCAACTTACATATTTTAATTGACTTGGATAAGTTTTCTTCTTAACATTTAATTACTTTAGAAATTCAAATAAACTTTGTAAATGTCGTTTAGTTAAAGTTTAGTAAATTTAGTTCAAATGTTCATCTTTTAGGCAACTTATGGATTTAGACATGTTTTGAGGTTGGCATCATCTCTAGAAGGTTCATAAACAGTCGAATCAAAAAGAGTAACTTTTAAGCTTGTTGACAAATTTCGGAAGTAATTGATAACTGTCTAAATAACACAAACATTCTTACAACTCAAATAAATCCGGTAATTTTTGAATTCTCCAGAATATTTCTGTTTTATCTAATATCGAATTTAAGTTTAGACTTTTTTGGCTTTTATCATAAATATCGATTTATCTTTAAAACTTCGGTAAAAAATTAATTAGTTTAAAAGAATTGATATTTTAGAAAGACTAATCGATAAATGAATGAAACTCGATATCTTCAGTGTCAATTATTTTATCTTATTTCTTGAAACAAATAAAAATTTAATTAAATTGAAATCGTTGAGAAGTGTCGGTAGTCTGAACCACTAGTTTTATAAAATTAACTTTTCACTACCTCTTCTAGTCCTCTTCTAGTTTTTTTGTGCTCTGCATGAGGTACAAACCAGGGTCATTGACGAGTTGGTAGTCGAACATGCAGAGAAGTATTTGACCTTTGAGTTTCATATTTCGAATAATGCTGAAAAACTAGTTGGTGATTAATTAATATTCTTTTTAGTTTTGTTCCTAGAAATACGTTAATGATTGTAATTTATTTTCAATTAATCATTTCTATAAACTCTGAATCAGTATTAGATCCAGCAAACAGTTTTTATCCCTTTTATGTAGGATCACATCGTTGTTAAAGTGCCTGATAACATTATCATATTTTTGCTTTGAACCAATTCACAAAATTATAAATAATAAAATTGTCTGAAAATGATTTCATTTCAATAAATCTTTGTAAAAACTGAGTTCTGTATATTTCACTACAAATAAATCAGAACAAAAAGAATTTATTTTCAAAATAGAATAAAACGATCTAATCGAAACTTCAACACATATTTGATTGTCTTCACCATCATCAATTAATTGTACAATGATTATAAGCACTTGTTGTCATCGCAGAATTCTGAAAAATTAGAATTTATTTATAAACAATTTTCACTTTTTATTTTGAACAATAATAAAACCATGCAATGAAACAAAACAGGAAAAAACTCAACCAAAAAAATTTAGAAATGAACCCCATATAGGAACTACAAGTAAGTTCCAACCATCAAACTTGCCATAAAACTTTTATATTTTTCTTCAAACTCCTTGATTAGTTTTTCTTTAGTTTGTTCATCAACAAAAGCAGATTTCAAAGCTGAAATATTCTACAAAAATATTTTCATCAAATTTATATTTAAGAAGAAAATATTGCTGAAAAAATAACTAGAATTAAATCTGATAAACAATAAAAGAAATATAAAAGAAATAATAATAAGAATTGATGATAAATTTGTTGAAACTTTTTTATTGAACAACTTTGATTGAAAACTTTTAACTAATCCTCAACTAACTGTAGAATGTAATTGTTGAATGTTGAATAAGAAACTTTTAGAAGCAATTTGGTAATCATCGAGTAAAGAACTTTGTTGAACTCCGGGATCGTCTGTATTTAGTGAGAAGGATACTCCATCTTCCATGAACCTCGAAAAAAGTTTAATCTTAAGATACAAGTAGATAAACTGATTTCAACAAAACATCAGTCGTGACTTCTACTACACACGTGTGTCTTCTCGTCATCACTAAATCTTCATCCGTAAAACGATTTCGAGAAGCTTTATCAAGTCAAGACCCACTTTTGGCAAATGTCCCAATTGTCAGGTTTGAAACAGGGCCGCAGGTTTACAAATTACATTTTTATGAACATCTAAACCACATCACAACGTTTTTCTGACTTTTACGACCGAATCGAAACTTTTTCTTTCAAGTGTTATTCAGATGACGTCATTCTCACCTTATCGCGGGATGTTTAGTCATGTCGTCATCAACTGATGACGTCAGAAAACTGGACAAGGGACAAACTTCGAAATGGATGTTTTGTTCGCGACACTTTTTGTAAATGTCATCATCTTCTAACACTTTGTATCCGTGACCAACTCGTTGAACTTTCAACTCGTCAACCGCCTGATGCAAGTCACGTGATGAGGCTAACTACCGCTGTTGATCATGTGAACACTCACCATAGCAACCTCGTTCGCGTTGCCCTTCTCCCCTGCATGTGCTGTTCGCCCGATTCCATTGTTCTCACAAAACTTGTAAAAAATTAGAAATTAGAAATTTGAGAAACAAAATGAGAAAATTGAAAAGTTTTTTGACACAAAACCAAATTGCTGATTCCTGATCGAAAATATGAAATGACGTCACTAACTAGAAACGCTTCCTTGTGCTGCAAGATTAGATCTCCAACTTTATCTCCTGCTCCAGCAACATCCATTCCAACAACTCCTTGTGATTTAAAAGATTTACAAAGCTTCGCGACTTCCATAGACCATTCTAAATCGACGAATCGTGATGTTTTGTCATGCATCATTGATTTCTTACCGGGAAAGTTGATAATTGTACAAAGAATAGAGCGAGCTACAATTTCTTCTTCAAAATTTGCTTTCACTTCAACCATACCTTGCTTCAAACCTTCGTTTACAGAAGTCACTACACCTTCAAGCGTAAGTTCACTTCTGCTTGAAATCAGCGAATGAATATATCGTCAAACTTCGTGCTTCTCCGCACCCTACCCCTTGGCAAGCAGCAAATGGGGCGCATAACGTAGTTCCAAGTATCGAACCCCATCAGCAGCTTTGTCGATGACAGCTTCGCGAGCTAAGCGTATGAGGTTTTCTCGATGACCACTACAATTATGACAACAACCAATTTTTCAGCTTTTATTTATTTGATCAGTAAATAAACTCACGCAAATGCCGGTACAATAAATTTAAAGATTTGTAAATAATCATCCAGACTACGACATTGTTTCAAAACACAAATTTTCCTGGATAATATTAGAGGATCATAAGAAGGCAGAAAGACTTTCCGTTTCCTAATAAATTAGTCAATTAATGAAAATAGGAAATTAGAACTGCGACTTACTTTGCCATTTCAATAATAGTAGACAATCTGTAAGTACCATCTAAATGACAATGAAGTTCTGCCTAAATATACATACAATTCACTTTTATTGGCTATAATGTAACTTAATACTTAAATACAACTAACTTTATAACTTACCAATAGGTTTTACAGGTAGTTTTCAAATAGTTTTATATTTAATTGGTTTTTTTTAGTTATATCATTGTGAAATAATTGCACAATAACTAAGACTTAGTTTATGAAATCAGTGAAGCGTGACAAAAGTTTGAAATTTGAGCCATTGTAATTTAAACCAGATAAGTTGTAAAATAAACAATATTTTTATGTTAAAACTTTCATCTAAATTGTATTTAAATAATTCAATGTTTAGAAAGTTAAAGTTATATAATTTATCAACTTAAAAATTGACTAAAAATAATTGATTTTTTGCTTTCATATTTTTAAAGTAAGAAAAAATTACAATAAATTTAAAATATTAAGTTTAATTGAAAACTACAAGTATATACTTACTTTAGGAAAATCAAAATCTTTTATGATTGTGTTGATTTGCATAGCAGCTTTTTACAAAGTAGTTTTTCTGAAGCACTTCAAAATATTTTACAAAATATCTAAAAAACAAATAAATAACTTTTATTTGTAACTCTCAATGAGTTTTCATTCTTCTGAATAAATGGCTATAAACCAGTTTTAGTAAATGTGCACTCAACCGTGACCGTTGCTGCTTTAACATTTCTAAACTGAATGTTCTTGAAAAGTTTTATATAAAAATTACTAAAAAGGAAATTCTATTTTTTACGACATCGATTTAAAAGTAAGCTACTTATGAATTGCTAAAATAAATCATTTAATAATCTTACATTGTTTTTCCTGAATAACTTTGTTTGTTTTTTACTACCTTAAACTTGGTTACTAATTATTTCAAATATTTTCACAAATTGAAATTTTTTCGAATTGTAAATATACTTTTCATCAAGATAATTTGGATAAATAAAATTTTTTAACTGTTTCAATTCAAAGATAATTTTTCAAAATATTTTAGATATCACTAAAAACAAATTCAGAAAATAATCCATAGTTTTATAAAAGTATCTTTAAAAACTAGCTGACATCAAATTATTACAAAACTTTATGCAATTAATAAAGATAACATCTTTTTACTGACACAGTAAAAAAAATAATTCTTTTATCTTACTAACTGAAAAGCCTTAAATGCATTTAAAATAAATTTAAATAAATTTATTCTCAATCAAAGTTGTTTTTAAAAAATCTTACATAAGCTAATTATTAAATAAAACAATTTTGAAGACATTTAAATTAAACTGAAAATAAATTTAAAGTATTTCTGAAGAACTATTTTATGTTTTGAAAATACTTTTTCTGTATTTTCTAACTTTGAACCTTTCATAGTATCCAAGTTCACCAATTTTTTATCAGCAATTGTTTCAAGCACTCATATCCGTTTAATACTTTTCAAGTATTTGCAACTCAAATTAGAAAAGGTATTTTATTAGAAATATCATTTTTTAAATACATTTTATTATCGAGATAAAGAACAAAAAATAAATTGTAATTTATTAGAAATAGAAAAACTCAAACAACAAATGTATTATCAAAGTCTAATTTAAATTAATTGAACTTTTAAAATAATTTAACCTTACTATCTCTGTATTTAATTGCTTTAAAAAGATTCATTTTCAGCTGAAAAATAATTTAAGTAATAAACGATCATATAAAAACAGAACATTTTTATTTTAAAAATATTTAATAACAGCAATATTGCATAAAAGCTAATATTAGTTTCGTAATTGACCTTTGACCCGAGATAAGCTTCAAACTTGTTTTTTCATCACCTAGTTTTCTTGCTTACTCTTCATTCAATATATTTACTTATACTGCTGTTTAAATTTATCTGAATAAAACTTTGAAGTTCAACTTCAAACTCAGTTCAACAAATGTTTGGTAAAAATCGGAATTTTTTAGGCAGTTTACAGATCGAAAAAATTTAAATCGATTATTTTAACCACCCGACTGAGTTTCACTTCAAACCATTTCATTATTTACAAAAGTTTTTATAGTTCAGGTTGACACAAGTGATAATAACTATCAACTTTTAAAAATATTTGAGGGTTTAGCATATTAAATATATTTATCTCTGTTTATAGAATTTCTTGATATAAATTATCTTTATATAATTAGCAATACTGACATCTAGCGGTGAAATACTTTCTATTTATACATCACTAATTTCATTTAAGTTTGTAGCTAAATTTTCATGATTGAACTACATGAAGATTGTTTACTAGTATACAACAATTCCAAATTTGATTATACAAACTTTTTCGCAATTTTATTCTAGAAATTATTTCCTCAACTTTCAGGTAAACTATAAATAAAAATTGATTTATCATCAGTTCGAAATTGGCTAAGATCTTAAAATAAATGAAAATTGATTTTATTGAAACAAAGTCACTTCTTTTATTTAGTATCTTGTTTTTTAAGTTGAAATACTTTTGCTTCTAGATACAATTAATATCTTTTATATCTCATTCTGTTATTACAGTTTTCAAATAACTCAGTTATCAAATTTGCTTTGTTTGTTTTGATTTATAAAATATATTAATATTTCAAAAGAATTTTAAACTTTCACTAGCTGATTGGTAATAACAAATCATCTAAGATTTGATCTATTCATATGAAATAATCTCTTATTAAATCATCAATTTGAACATTTTCTAATAAAATGACTTCGTTTATGTTTTAGTTGAGTTTTTTTATCAATTTAATCATCTAGGAGTTCTAGAAAACTTTTTATTTTAGTGTCTTCTAGAAAAAGCTACAAATATGCTTCAAAAAGTTCATGAAAAATTAATTTATTGATTCTTATGATAAAACTCCTCAACTAATCGACTTATTTGTTCTCTTTAAAACACAAATCTTTAATTTTAGGCAAAAGTATTTACAAACTATGCAATATATCCTAAACTCACAAGTGTCATCTGTTCTTGTAGAAGATAATTTTTAATGGAAGAGCTTTTTTATGATTTTTAACTGAATTATTAATGAGCTGTAAATATTTCTTAGTTTTGAAATTTAGTTTTCAGCAGCAACCAGCTAATTTCTATTTGACGATTTCAACGAATGGTTTTTCATATTTTTAGATTTGAACTCATTTGTGAGTTCTCTAGAAAACTCGACAACTCAACATGTGTATTGATAAAACACCTTCAAACACCACCATCAATTAACTATTAGTAAATGGAAAAGTTGTTTTAACTTAAGCTACCAAACTTATTTATTTAACAAATATTTTGTAGAAAACATTTTGAAGATTTAAGTTTTGAAATTTTAAAAGTTGAGATTTATACTTCGTATTACGAATGAGGAAAATAAGTAAACCGAGAAAGAGCCACGTGGAAAGTGTGCAAGGATGAAGTCCTTTGCAAAGTTGATTTTTCGTTGACGTTGGTGACTAAATAAGGCAATAGATTTCCTCGACATCATTCCTTATAAGGACGTGGTTGTTGAGGGAGTTTGAAATTGTTCTTTGAACTTTTAAGTACAAATGAAAACAGTTCATCTTTTACGGTATCAAGCTTTTCATTTCAAATAACTCATAAATTACTTTTTCATAAAAAGTACTTCCTTTCTATACTGATATTTTTTTTATATTTTAAATGAATGATTGATGAGGTGCTTCAACTAAAGTAATATGAATGGCTTGAAATAAATTTTGATAAATTAACTAGTTTCAACTGTGATATTTTATTCAGTAAATAATTTATGAGCGAGTAGTCTTAAAGCTGTGTTTGTCTACCTTCAAGTTGTCGACGTTTTTCTGCTCAAAATTGATTTAAACATTTCACAATTTTAACCTTTTTATCATGATTCAAAGATTAGTACAACTTTTTAATTCAAACATTTATTTTCTATCCATTAAAAATATATAATTAGTTTTAATATCTTTGTGATGATAAACTAAATTTGTTGTCTATCATTTTTGATAAATTGGCAAGCTAAAGAAAAATCACTTTTAAAGAGTTTTAATTCTATAAGCTTAACCTACTTGAGATAAAGAAAAACTAAATACAGATATAACAAGTGAGTTTTTTGCAAGTAGAACTCAAAAACTTTTGATTAATAACCAAAAGTGAAATCGTGATAACACCATTTAGTTATTTGATGATTTGAAAATTTCAACAACCTTTTATTACTATCAAATAATATTTAAAGATTTGTAAAAACTTAAGTGCGGTTTTAAAACAAATGAGGCTGAATACTTGAAGGTTTTCTTACTGTATTTTGCTACAACTTTTTTGTATAAATTGAAGAAAATAGAATTTTGAATTATGTCAAAATCAAAACTTTGAAATATTCTTCAAAAATAAGCTGATTTATCAGAAGTTTAATGTAATGATTAAAGCAATTACAAACAGTTTTATGTTAGCTGTTAAAAGTTCAGACAAATTCGAGATATTTCATTTAAAAGTAGGTTTATGGTGATTCTGTAAAATAATCAAAAAAATTTTGACAGTTTTTAAAAATGTTGTTTAATTCCAACCAGAAATTGTTCTGAGTTTTGTATAATGTTAAATATTGTTGCTTGTATTTCGTAGAATTCTGTAGAATTCGTTGTAGAAGACCAAATAAATGGATTATTTTGATAAATGTCAAAGAATGTCATCATGACTTCAAAGAACAATATTTGAAAAAGCGATTTATGAAGTAAATGTTGATATAATATCTGTAGCAGGTGATACACTTGAAAATTTCCTCAATTAATCGATATATTTACCTCAGTTAGTTGAATAGCGTTTAATCAAGCGCTTCAAACTATTATCATTTAGTTTATTTGATTTTTAAATATTGTAAGATTACCAGATTAAATATAAAATTTATTTTTTTCTGAGTTTTATAGTAATTTTAATAGAAGGTAAGGTTTTAATATAAAAAATTTCATTAAAACTTCTGCTTCTGTAAAATACTAAACAACACTTTAACCTGATCACTTTTTCAATTTGAATATTGCTCCAGCCTCCCTGAGATTACTTGAAAGAATTTCGTGAAATATTTACCGAATATCTTTAACTTGAATATTATCAAATAATTATCAGAAAGATCGGTTAGCTTACGATGATTTGTTTGAAACAAACATTACTTCGGTAAGCTTCTTTCATCTTTTAATTGAAGTTATGAAAAGAGCTTAAAGTTTATTAATTAAATAATGTGAATTTAATGAACCATAAAAATCTTTTAAAATCTTTTTTGAATGCAAGCTCTAACGAGAAGGAGTAACGGAAAGCTTGTGGAATGTTTGCAGTTGAAGAAACCATTTAGAGATATCGTCATTTAATCGAAGTATGATTTGAGTATTTTCAATTCTCAACTAGATAGACAAGAAACTTTTTGCTAAAAGAAGGAAGAAGTAAGTGTGTTTAACAGCTTCAATATTATCGACGAAAAATTAAAGAAATTACTTCTAAGTATACAAATACTATGATAATATAAACATGGACAAATGCTTCAAGCACCATTAACTAAAGCAAATCATAACTTCTAAAAGAAAAAAAGGGATTCTGTTGTAAGCTGAAGATGTAATAAATCAATTCTTTACAATGAACCAAAAATTTAAATTGTTAAAACAGCAATAGTTGAACAAATCCCTAAATAATATTAACTAATTTTGTTCAGTTTCTTCTTGAATATTAACTACAAATTATTAAATAATTTAAATATAGTGGAAGAAAGATTATGGCCTGATAAAACTCAAATTACTCTAGACGGCACAAAGGTTAAACAAAACCTCGAAAGTCAGCTATCTTAAAAAGGAGTTTGTCATAAATTTTTTATCAAAACTTTAAAGTTTAAAAACTAGAGCTATAAGACGGTGATTTCTGTAGAAGACTTTAATAATAAATATTTGATTGGTATTAAAATATTTCATGAAATTTATTCTTTTTATTGAGCATATAACGACTAAGGTCTTAAATAATGAAGTTATAACAAATACTTTTAATTTTCAAACTGTTGGTGTTCAACTCTCAGTGTTTATCTTAACTATGAGGTGGTTACTTGGGTAATACCGTTGTCGTGATATAGTAGTGGGTTAGAAAGTAAGCTTATAATAAATCGTATTTATGTGATCATCTTAAGTTTGAACTTTGCTAGCAGACTTTTCAAAGTTCATCTGGTTGGCTGATCATCTGTTATTGATGAAATGAGTCGATACAAAGACTACTAACTGATCATTTATAAAGTTGTGCAGTTCAACTCATCAGTTGGTAATCTTCTGTTCTATCTATCAAACAACTGAATGAAATTGAACACTCGTTAGGAAAATTTTGATGTTTACACTTACTACTAAAGTGACAAGTTTTTATCCATCACTTGTAGGTATGAAAGCAACAGATGTGTACTTGTTGTTGGTCGAGGAGTTTTTACAAGTCAAGGTGCTAGAAGCAAGCGAGTCTTCAGCACCTTCAACCACCAAGCACAAGATTTGTTTGTAAGACAAGTTATTATTGACTTGGTGTTGTTGGTCGAGAAGTTTTTACAAGTCAACGTGCTAGAAGCAAGCGAGTCTTCAGCACCTTCAACCACCAAGCACAAGATTTGTTTGTAAGACAAGTTATTATTGACTTGGGGTTGTTGGTCGAGGAGTTTTTACAAGTCAACGTGCTAGAAGCAAGCGAGTCTTCAGCACCTTCAACAACCAAACACAAGATTTGTTTGTAAGACAAGTTATTATTGACTTGGTGTTTTTGGTCGAGGAGTTTTTACAAGTCAAGGTGCTGAATTGATTGAATTGTTGATTATAATCAGTTGAAGTTGATCTTTGATCTCACAAACGAGTCTTTTTCAGTATTTTATTGATGAAGACACAAAAAAATGATGAAACGATAAAAAGCCTATCGAAGAAAACGTCGCTGTTCAAATATTAAGAAAAAAGATGAAGTGGCTGAAATATGCGGCCCGATTGGTCAAATGCAATATTGTTGACATGGTTTAGTTAGATAAGATGGACCATCGAAAAGTTATCTCCAAAATAAATAGGTCGGGTAATAAGATTAGAGGAAGATCAGGATGAAGATCAGGAGGAGATTAGGAAGAAGATTAGGAAGAAGATGACACACTGATGTTGCTCTCTATCTCTTCTTGGCTGTTACTGATCAACATCTTCTCGGTGTCTGGAGAAGTGTCACATGATGATGAGGACAGCGACAACTTCTGGTCTTCACTCGATGACAGTGATGACGTCACTTCCGCTAATGACGTATTTATACTACGTCGTAGGTTCATGAGCGTCTTTCGTACGCGAAGCATCGATAAACGCGATTCTGCCCTCGCACACCAGCACTCGCGCATCGTTTGCACATACATCGATAACACCTGTGACGTCACAACTTCGATTACATCATCAGTCGAGAAACTCACTGACATTATTAGAGGAGAAATGTTCTTCGATCTCCGGTCGGGCGTTACCAACAGCAACGAGTCTTCTCATCTCATCAAAGTCCGGATCAGGAGATGTGACGGAGTAGTAAGGGAGTTGGTAGGGGTTTAAATGTCCTTCAAACACTTTGTTAGTGGACGGCGTGATGTTTTGAGGCGTCACCTTGAAGTGCCACTCTGTTCATCACTTCCCACATGACCAGTGAGAAGCTGTAGACGTCCATGGACTTGTAAGCGTTGAAAATCTCCGGGTTGTAACTTTGGTCGAGGATTTCTGGGGCCATGTAACGTTTGGTTCCCTGTCTGGTTGCTGTCCTACCATGCTGTCCCAGGTCCACTTTCTCGTCTAGTCTGCGCAAACAAGTTGTTGTTTAATCTCGATGATAATTAACAAATGAAAATAAGCGATTTGAAAAAAGTAACAAAATAAATAGAAGAAGTGATTGGAGGTGGATGTGGGACTTTTATGAGATGCTGAGGAAGATGTGGGACTTTTATGAGATGCTGAGGAAGATGTAGGACTTTTATGAGATGCTGAGGAAGATGTTGGACTTTTATGAGATGCTGAGGAAGATGTAGGACTTTTATGAGATGCTGAGGAAGATGTAGGACTTTTATGAGATGCTGAAGAAGATGTAGGACTTTTATGAGATGCTGAGGAAGATGTAGGACTTTTATGAGATGCTGAGGAAGATGTAGGACTTTTATGAGATGCTGAGGAAGATGTGGACTTTTATGAGATGCTGAGGAAGATGTAGGACTTTTATGAGATGCTGAGGAAGATGTAGGACTTTTATGAGATGCTGAGGAAGATGTGGGACTTTTATGAGATGCTGAGGAAGATGTAGGACTTTTATGAGATGCTGAGATGTGGGACTTTTATGAGATGCTGAGGAAGATGTAGGACTTTTATGAGATGCTGAGGAAGATGTAGGACTTTTATGAGATGCTGAGGAAGATGTAGGACTTTTATGAGATGCTGAGGAAGATGTAGGACTTTTATGAGATGCTGAGGAAGATGTAGGACTTTTATGAGATGCTGAAGAAGATGTAGGACTTTTATGAGATGCTGATGAAGATGTAGGACTTTTATGAGATGCTGAGGAAGATGTAGGACTTTTATGAGATGCTGAGGAAGATGTAGGACTTTTATGAGATGCTGAGGAAGATGTAGGACTTTTATGAGATGCTGAGGAAGATGTTGGACTTTTATGAGATGCTGAGGAAGATGTTGGACTTTTATGAGATGCTGAGGAAGATGTAGGACTTTTATGAGATACTGAGGAAGATGTAGGACTTTTATGAGATGCTGAGGAAGATGTAGGACTTTTATGAGATGCTGACGAAGATGTAGGACTTTTATGAGATGCTGAGAAAGATGTAGGACTTTTATGAGATGCTGAGGAAGATGTAGGACTTTTATGAGATGCTGAGGAAGATGTAGGACTTGATTCGGTGATCTATTGAAAGTGATCACTTCTGAAAAGGAATCTTTTGAAGTTGTTGAACTAATTTGAGTTTTTCGAAGACAACCAAGAGACAAATATTTGAAGTAAGTTCGCTTGAATAGAATCGATAGTAATCAGAGATCGAAGTTGCGATAAACATCAAATGTAGAGAACTATCGCGATTTGAAGTACAAGACACTAAAAGTGTTTTAGGAACAACTTCACCTCGAATATCGGACCGCTAGTCCCATGTCAGCCACACAACATTGTCCATCAATCTTCACCAAGATGTTCTTACTTTTGATGTCTCTATGAGCAATTCCAGGCTTTCCTTTTGTTCCAGTTATCTCGGTGTGTAGATGAGCAAGTCCTACAAAGATGGTTGTTAGATGGAATTTTGTGGAATTCAAACTAACCACAAGACACAGAATGTGTTAACTTCAATGCTTGTGGAATATCGATTGAGTTTTGTATCAGGTAATCGTGTAAAGAACCTAACTCATGATATTCAGTAATCAAATACATTTTAGTAACTGATTCAACTCCGCAAATATCAGCTGCAATAAACCCTGAAAATAAATTTCTTATTTCAATTTAATGAAAAAATATCAACGATTGAAAAACACTTGAAAAATTCGTGACTGGAAACAACAAAAAGCAAGAAAGAGATTGTACAACAAAATGAGACGACGATATAATGAAATAAAAGAAAATTAAATGAAGCAGGTTAGATCGTGTTAGTGGCGCCGATGGTTTATTTAGTATTGATCGTCTGCTGACGTCTCAAAAACAAATAAAACTTCAATAAGTACAAGCAGTTAGTTGAATTATGGAAACGTTAGCTAGCTAGCCACCAACCTAGAATATTTTCGTGTCGAAGCAGAACTGTTTGATAAATTTCTGTTTCTCTATGCCAACTATCTTCGTTAATGGAGTTGAAAATCTTCAGAGCGACTTTCTCCTCTCTCCACGTTCCCAACATCACCTGAAATCAAAATCTTCAATCGTTTGTAGATTACCACACAAGTTGTCGGCCTTCTAAAATGGCCGATACATAAGTTGGAACAAAGTGTTGAAGAAGTGAACAAATTAAACAAAAATGTTGTTTATGTTTTGTTGATATTTGTAGATTGAAATCAATTTAGTTGAAAAATAGAAATTGAAAAAAAGTTAGTTTCAAAAGTGGAAAAATATTTATTAAAATTGAGGTAGGGATGAATTAAAGATGAAAAGAATGTTGTAGAGTTCTACTAATAAAAGAGAAAGTAAATATTTGACATCGAGATGGCTTGCAAGTTTGTTGCTAATTGAAAAAGAATCTGAAAAAAGCTTTTTGCAATCAGCGACTTGCTAATTACATTACATCTAGTTAATGATTAAATTCCGATGGATACACTAAAAAGACGACTCAAATTACTTACAGTTCCATAACGTCCACGACCTATCTCTTTCACAATTTGTATCTGATTTGCGATGGTTCTTTGCATCAAAAGTGGTATACCAGACCCAGAAGATGTACATTGAAGAGAGCGCCATTGGTCCAACTCAGTGGCTTGTTGCTTACAAATACTATGATTGCAGCGACGTTTGGTCGACCTACTCGTCAACACCAAGCACCCTGCGTGCTTGTTCTCATTCTCAATTTGTTTCCGACGTCGTTCTTCTTGCTTCTTTAATCTAAGATCAGTGAAAGATAAATCAGTGAGTGGAAGATGATGGTAGTAAAATCAGTTGAGAGTTATCTCGTGGTCATCGAAGCGTGACTGCAGAGCTTGTTCTTTTGTCAGTTTGATAATAAAAGCTTTTTTTGTGGAAACGAATTGAAAAGATATAAAAGTTGTTGATGAAAATGATATTCAAAAAATTGATTTAAATTCAAAATGAATGAAATATAATCATTAGTTGATGAATATTTGTGAAGATAAACAAGAAAATTCAAAATTGTATTTTATATGAAGAGAACCACCCCAAGATTTCAAATTGAAATGATTTTTAGGATAATTTGAGTCAAATAAAACAAATAAAAACAATTAGAAGTATGTTCGACAAAAAGATTAAATGTGATTCTTACATATTTGTTGGCAAGTTTATTTTCAAAAACATTTTTATTTCGTAAAAATTCTAGTTGAAAATTGCAGCAAAAAAAATAAGAAATTTGTTGTAAATAAAAAGATGAAATTATTAACATAAATTAGAAAAAATGTTGAAGATTCACTAAACCCTTGAAAGATTTATCTAATTCTAAATCAACTTGGAAATATTTTAAATAGAAATTGATAAGGGTCCTTATACATGAGCTAAGAACTCAGCAAATCAAAATCATTAATTATATCACGCTTCATTGAGCACAGTTGGTACTGTGGTGCCCCGGGGGGTTTGACGTTTAAATCAAAACAAGTTAAACTATCATTCAATTAGTATTTTCATTTCCACTTTAATGCATTGTGAAAGTATTCGTAAAAGTTGGTAGTGAGTCGTGACTACAACAATCACAAAGCAACTGAGACATGAGAATGTAAGCTTGAAGACCAATTTAACGAAGTTAGAAATTCCGAATAAAATTTCTCGAATATTTAATCGGTAATCAAGTAAACATGATGAAAGCTGGTTACTTAAAAATGTTATCTTTCAAAAATGAATTGAAAAGCTTAAGTAAGTTTGAAAGAAGTATTCTATGATTATAATCGAAGTAATTAAAGATAATTTTCTCTACAGGGAATAAAATTGGATGCAATATTTCAATCATCATAATCGAAACAGTTATCATCAATCATGACGAAGATAAAAAGTTATTCAACTACTACCAAACTGATTAACAATCAAAGATAAATATTCTGGTTTTCAAATAAAAATTACAAACGATATCAATAAATATTTGTAGAAAAGACACCAATTAATAAAACACCTTTTAAACTTTACAATAAATAAATTTTCTTTTTAAGTTCAATCAAATAATTATTCAAATCTTATTTACACTTGCAACAAGATAATTTTGATTGGATGTAAAAGTATTGTTTGTGAGTTTACAAAATATTCGAAAACGTTTTCAATTTACCTCCTTCTATATCCAAAAACTATAAAAACTAAAAGTAGAAAGCAAACTCCAAGACCAACAAGTCCTGCGATGATAGCGTTACGTTGAGAGTCTGAAAGAAGAAAATAATCGAAAAACTTTTAAGAAAATTGTTGGAGTGTTTGAAACCTTGGTAAGTTTGAACATTCCGAACAGGCAGAGGTATTTGAAGGTAGTCATTACACAAAGTGACATTGTCACAGCAAGCAAAATTAAGAGGATCCTGGAATTTGGGGTGAGCAAATCTCTGCATTAAAGTCAGTTATTATAAAACAGCTGAAAATAGTTAGAATTAAATTGCAACAGTTGTAAGTGTTACTAAAACATAAGTGCTAGATGCTAGGTTTAAAAAAGTATACTCTTCAGCACCTTTAACCATCAAACACAAGTTAGTAAGTCAAATTTTGTTGGCTAAGAAGTTCTACAATTGAAGAACTTTTTATTAATTTTTTGTTTCCATGAAATTTTATGGATATTAATCAACATTTGATATTCAAGAATTTAAATATTTGAAAAATTTAATTGATTTCTAAGAAAGGTTTCTTGATATAAACAAATTATGAGGAAATAAGATTGGAACTGGATGTATATTAGATCATCAATATCTTCAATTACTTTTTGATTGCACTAATAAAGGAAATATCAAATATAATTTTCAGTTTGTAGAGGTTTCAAACTAATAAATGTTCAGTAATTTCACAACTAATTAAAAAAGATTATTAAGAAAAAAAAGAAATAAAATTATATATGAATTTATTCACAAGTTTATAAAAAGAATCAAACTAGTAATAAAATAAAGTTGAAAAATATTAAGAACTTACATTGCATTGATCAATGTGAGTTTCTATGGAGTTTAAACAACCAGCTTGTATTTCATATTCACCAAATTCATTCAGGAATATTTTCTTGTAACATTTCGCTATAAAATAAATTGTTTATAAAAAATTTAAAGAAAGTGAAGTTGAATTGATCATTTGAACATATCTCAATCAAATTATACCTTGTGGTTCAAGTTCACAAGTTCCATTAAAGCTACCTGTAGGACAGTCCATAACACATCTACAAAACAATTTTACGGAATCTTCAGGACTTTTTAGGCTCATTTCTAAATCTATTTGTTTAAAATAATTTCTAAGAGATTCTGAAAGATTTGCTTTAACTTTTTCTGAATCAAAGCTTTTGATTAAAATTAATTTATTTTTTTTATATTTTCTTTGAAATATTTAATAATAAAATGACAATTAATTTCAAAAAAGTTTTTTGAAATTACTTAACTCTATTCAACAGTTTCTAACTGAAGATTACAAATGATATGTTTACAAAAAAAGCAATAAAGTTCAAAATATTTTTAATAAAATAATTTTTAGCAAAAACATTATACTATTGAAATATAATTTATTGTTTATATTTAAAAAGCAATAATACACAAACAAAAACAGACTACTTTAAAAATTGTAGTAATTTAAGTAATATTTTACAAAACCATAACTTTATTATAAACTTTCTTAGTAAAAACCCTAGAATCAGAATTATTGCTGAAACAAGCTTTTATTCCACGCTTGAGCGAGTATAGAAAGATTTACCCACGAGTATAACAATATGAATGAGAAACATCTGAGCTTATCTGAAATTTATACATGTTATAGTTGACGTCGGCCTTTTCGCCCATTTTATCATTAAATAATACATTCTTACAGCTTATATTTATTTTAGTTTGAAGTAATTTGCATGAATCTTGATTTATCGCAAACAATCTTTTAATTATTTGAAATTCAAATAAATAACTTTATGTTATTAACAAAACCTGATTTGCAAAACTCAATATTTAATTTCATAATTAAATAAGTTAGTAGGTAACTTTGAAAGAAAACTAAAACTTCTAGCTAAATGTATAAATGATATAAAAGGTGTTTTTTTTCAATTTATAATATTAGATATAGAACAGCTATGTATCAAGTAGCTTCAAGAAGTAGGTTTTCAAGAAATGTACTTGTGGTTTTTTGAATTGAACTACGTTTGCTGGGTGTAATTTTCAATGAAATAATAATTTATGTTTTGCTGTTATTACTTGCTTACCACTTAAAAGATTAAATTGATTTTATTCTGTGATTTGTAATTGGTTTGGTTTAGAGTGAAACTATACTTAACTTTTATTCAATTTAACTCTTATTCAGATTTGCTTCATAAATTATTCAACAACGAGAAGAAAGAAATCATACAACTATAAGATGATGTCACAAAACTGGATAGTGACGTCACTATAAGGTAAGTTCTCTGAAATTAAAGTAATAAATTTCATCGTCGATATAAAGTAATTTTTCTACCAGGTCAGTACGTTTAAGTTCTTATTAAAATCATTCTATTTTAGTAGATAAATTAAAAACAAATCATAACTATAGATAGAATTTGTAAGAATGTATGCTAGCGAGAGGTGCTATGTCCTTCTTCGCGTTTATTGTGATAAATAAATAAATTAATAAATAAAAGACTCGCCTGGCTCTAGCAGACGCAGTCAGACCCTAATAGTAGCGTATATGTTCATAAAAAGTATTTCTATGTACTTAGTTTTTTAGCTTTTATTTAAATGCAGACGCAGTCAGACCCTAATAGTTAGTGCAAAAATAGTTATTAAGAAAAGTTATTGATCTAAAATCTACATTTAAAAACGATTAATCAAACTTGATTTTATTAAATATAGTTTTACTATTTGCTATCTTACTGAAATTTGATACAATTTGTTCAGAAAGTCATTTACTCTGTGGTAATAATGACAGGAAACAAAAAATTTGAAAATATGAAAGTTTCTAAAAAAGATTCCGACAGAAAAGCATCTTCTGCTCAGGTTTCTACCAATTTATATTACAACTTAGTAAATGCCATTTCTTAAGTTGTTAAAAGTGTGTATCATATCTCTATCATATTTTTTAATTAAAATATTTAGTTAAAATTATCAGATAAATTATTAAATCTAGAAAATATATTTTCAATTTATAATATAAGTTGTTTTAAAAATCAAATTGTAGAACACATCTAGTTTTGGTTGGAGTAAGGTCTATAAAGATTTGCTGAATCAACAAACAGAAAGTAAGAGAATTAGTTTGTACAAACAGCAATAGACCTAAAATCTCAAATTTGTAACTTTTATTGTTAAGGTGCGTCATGGACTTGTAAACAATGTAGCAGAAATTTTGATTTAAAATCTAGATTTATCGATCATTTAAAATATCATGTCTTCAATTGTTCACGAACTTATCTTTGTACAATGTGCAATTATTCGTAAGTTCATTCTTATCATCAAAGAATTTAATGTCTTCAAACTATTTTCATTTTTAGTACAAAACAACCCAGACATTTGCATCAACATAAACTTAGAATGCATCGGACTTTTGGCAAAAAAACTCGGTTGGTTTTAAGAAAAGATTTACCTCCAAATATATCTTACCTTACCAGTGCAGATGAGATAGATACTGCAACAAATAACGATCATATCAACATCACTGATTGTAGCTCTAAAAATGAATCAGAAAACCAACTATTTTGTAATGACAAATTGATTTCTCCGAAAAAAGTTTTAAAGAAGAATTTTGTAGCTCCAAAAACTCACAAAAATACTGAAAATATTTCTGAAAAATCCGAAGAAAAGCCTTTTGAATGTGAAAAGTGGGAATGTGAACATTGCTCTATCATATTTCCTAATAATATCCTTCATGGTTTACACATGGGTTGTCATTCTGTTGATGGTAACTTCAACTGTAATCTTTGTGGACAAGTAATGACAAACAACAATGACTTTATGTACCATCTTACTTATGGACATCATAAAATATGATTGTAAAGAAATCGTGAAAATAAATCAATTTTAATGTTCAGTTATTGTTTTGTTTATATATGAAAGAGTTAAAAGTAGAACTAGGATATTCCACAAGTAGTTTGCATTTAACTTCATTAGTATATAATTTTATTAGTAAGTTTTTACAAAAATATAAAAATACTTGGGCATAAAGACTTGTTTTTTGTAGTTTGCCTTTTTTAGATAGTTTAAAAATTGACCAGTTTACTTAAAATCAAACTGAATAAGATATCCAAATATTAATTATATATGCTATTATCCATTATAGGCTCTGTACTCTGTTTTACTTACTAAGTTATATAGCTCATATACAAGATAATTATTACGTCACTATGAGTAAAATGTTTTTCTGTTAACTTATCTATTTTCAAGAACTTTTTTATAAAAAAAACTGTTGTATATCGGTAAGTCAAAAATCTGTTTTTTGTAAAAAATTTACAGACTTGAAATTATTATTGTTTTTGAATTATTTTTCCTTTTGTGTTGCAAACAGATAAACGAATAATAATTAAAATCTATTAAACTACTAAAAGTGCTGTTAACATTTAGTAACTAGTTTTAGTATATTATTTCTGACTATTTAGATATAAGTTTATTGATTACTAGCTTAGAACAAGTTTATAGTATCATTAATTTTCATAAAGAAAGTCACAGTGATAAATATAAAGCTTATTTTTCTTACTAATCAAATTATTTAAGTAACTTATGAAGCTACTTACAATTAAAACTTACTTATAAGTTGATTTTCTATTATATTTACTTCTCTATGATTTTAAACAAAGCATTTTGATTTTTTAGAAACGAATATATGAACAGTTTTTTTATATATAGTTTTTAAAATCATTTTGACTTATTTTTCAGGTTCTTTTAGTTATTAAAAGAAATAACAACTTGTCATTCTAACAAATTGTATTTGACGAATACTTCAGTTCAATGCTTCGAAAAGTTTTTGAAAAATATATTCAACCTTCTCAACAAAGTTAGTTACCTTAAGTTGTTTTCTAAATATTAAATGATATAATTGAGTTTGCTAAAAATTAAATTGAAATCTAGAAGACAACAGGTGGAAATGTGAAGGATGCAAAAAGATTTTTAGGAAAAAAAGAAACTTTCAGTTGCATCTAAGAAGTTATCAAATAAAAAAAAGCCTTTCTTGTGGATCTTGCAACACCAGGTTTAATTTATTCTATTTATTTCTAGTTGAATCATTATTCAAAATTTTCTTAGAGTCGAAAAATTACTTTATAGGTTTTCAGATTTTGTTTAGGAATATTCTTAATATTTGTAATTCAATAAATTAATTAGAACTTTAATTTTTAGCAAGCTTTTGAAGTAAGGTTCTACAGATGAAACAAACTTATCAACAAACTAAACAATTAGTTGTTTACTTTTAATCTATAATGTGACTACAAGTATCAAAATCTAATTATTTTAAAATATTTAAATATTGAATGATTGAAATCTAATTATTAATAATAAACATATCAGCTTTAATAGTTTCAATTAATTTTCAACAATTATCCTTGAAATTTTAGTGTCATCTTCTCACTTCTGTTATTTTCAGTTTTTCAAAATCATCTCTCACTCAAAGACAAATCGGAAAGCGAAAACTTCAAAAGAAGAAAACTATCGAAGCATCGCGCTCTTATCCCCAACTTAATCTCGCACCTTCTTCGTCATCACCTTCTTCGAGCTTCAACTCCAGGAAATGTGTTGTCGTAGGTTCAAAGCTAAAAAATCGGCTGCAACTATCAAAAAGATGGGTTCGAACAGAAGTTGTTACACCTGCAACAACCACTTCGACCACTTCTGTCGATACTTTCAACTCACAACTCGCCAAATCTTCAAGCAAACTGATAAAGTGCCCAGTAAGTAAAACCATAGAATCTTCTAAGTCATCAAAAATGCTGTTTAATGTGAAAAACAAGAAGATGAAAACTACGAATGAAAAAAGCACATCAACTGACTTGTCATTGAAAACTGGTGCTGCTTCAAAGATATTAGAAAGTGTTATGACACAAACAACTGGTCTTGTCGAGACTGATGAACAAATAAGCCGCAAAGAAGGTGATGTGGAATGGAAATGTAAATTTTGTGAGATTATTTTTCCCAATTCAATCATTTATGGATTGCATATGGGTTGTCATTCAGTTAATAACCACTTTCAGTGTAATATTTGCGGAAAATATTTTTCAAACTCTGAAGAGTTTACTTTTCACCTGACTATCGGGCAGAAACAACAACCATCTCTCTTTAAGTAGTTGGTACCTAGCTTGAAATAACCCTAACTGCTGTTTGGGTTATTCTTTGTACAATAAAGAATTAATTGAAATATTTGTTTTCATGAAAGTTTTATTCACGATTCTACTTTACAAGAACTTAATATACTTCAAATTCTATATAAAAAAGTTTAATCTTAAAAAATTGCTCCAAACATTTTAAAGGCAAAAATCTAGAAAATAAAAGATGTATTTCATTGTGAAGACTATATATATGTTAGGAACTAATTTTGAATTTTAATGTCTAATTTTAAACTAGTATTTCACTTCCACAAATTTGGAAGAATGCTATTATTACTCCAATTTATAAGAAGGGTCCCAGAAACACTGCACTTAACTACAGACCAGTTTCGCTGACGTCGGTTATCTGCAGAACTCAAGAGCACATCATTCACAACCATATAACTAGCCATTTGACGGAGCATCATCTAATATCTGATGTCCAGCATGGCTTTGTTAAGCAAAGATCTTCTTTGACTCAACATCTCAATTTTTTCAATGAGCTTACAGCTCATTACGAAAGTAATACTCCATGTGACATCATATACCTTGATTTTGCTAAAGCCTTTGATTCTGTTCCACACAACAAGCTCATTACTGTATTGAAAAACATAAAAATCAGCAACTCTATCTTAAAATGGATTGAAGATTTCTTATCAGGTAGAACCCAACGAACCCGTGTAGAAAGATCTTTATCTACTCCTAGTAAAGTCACCAGCGGCGTTCCTCAAGGTTCCGTCCTGGGTCCACTTCTCTTTTTGATTTTCATTGAAGACCTCATCAGAAGACTAATAACAGTAGACAATGTCAGTGTGTTTGTGTATGCAGACGACATCAAGCTATTATCTGGTTCTCACTCAAAACTCCAAACTGCACTTAATATTGTAGAAAACTGGTCTGTGAATTGGCAACTTAAAATCCAGCCAACAAAGTCTGAAGTTATAACATTCTCCCGTAAGCCAGCTGCCAACTTCAGCAACCAATACTACATCAATGGATCTATTCTTGAACGAGTATCCTCAGTCATAGACCTCGGCATTACTCTGACATCTGACTTCAAATGGCACAGTTATGTTTCCAGAATCTTTGGAAAATCTATCAGGCTTGTCCACCTCATCATAAAGACTTTTAATTCTAAAGATCCATGGTTTTTCGTCAACCTTTTCAAACTGTACATACGCCCTATTCTTGAATACAATGTCAGTGCATGGATGCCATATCAAGTTGGTGATATCAGAAAAATCGAATCTGTTCAGGCAAAATTTACGAGATTGGTTTGCAGGAAACTTAATATCAAATACGAGAGTTATAAGCATCGTCTCAGCTTCTTCAATCTAGATACTTTGGAAATCCGAAGAATTAAATACGACCTTATTCTGATTTTTAAAATTATTCACAACCTAATTGATCTTCAGTTTGATGACTTTTTCTCCATTAGTCCCTCCCTCAAGTTATATCAACTTAGAAGACATAAATTACATCTTAATAAGCCCACTCCACCAGCTACGTTAACTAGATTAAGTTTTTTCTCATACCGCACAATCAGTACATGGAACAATCTGCCATCAGAGATTGTCATGTCAAAATCACTTATGCTGTTCAAGAAAAAGCTGAATTGTTATAACATCGCCAACATTGCCATTTCTAAACTGTGAATTTTTCTATTTTACAATACTATGATTCTGTGCAATTCTTCATTGTCATATACTTTTTCGTTTACACGTCAAATAGATCTAATTTGTGAGAATGTGTGTTAGCGAGAGGTGCTCTCTTTAGGCACCCTCCTTCACATTTATTGTAATAAATAAATAAATAAATAAATAAATTTCTAATAGAGACAGTCTTACCTTTTAGATACAGTCTTTTGTTATAGCTTTAAAAAAAAGTAACACAGAATGATATTTTTCAAGCTTAATATTTCCCTTTTTGTATTTTTTTATGTTTCTAAATAAATCTTTCTAATAAACAAACTTGCAGATATAATTACTTTCACAAAGCACTGTTTGTTACTAACTACTTTAGTATCAACATTTTCAGCTTGAAGATTAATTTTATAAATATTTGCCAGTAGATACAGACAGTTATAGATAATATCTATATTTTTAAGTTTTATTTTATATCAAATATCTTTGGAATGACGACTGTATTTGTAATTAATCTCACTTCAAAAAAAACTTCCTAACAATATACTGTTTTCGCTTATTTTATATTTTTACAGTTGTCATTTTTATCTTTAATTTGAAAAATATGAGACTTATAGATACTCCTAAAACTATTTGATCAGTTTTCAATTATTTTCGAAAATTAAGAATATACCTAACAACAATTTCTATTTCTCAGCTTTCTCTACTTTGAAGTAATCTGCTTGTAATCACATACTGAAATTATTACCTTCAAAAGCCTTTCATTTCTAAATTTATCATTGAAGAGACAAATCAATTCAAAAAATTAAATAATCTTGATAAAGTTAAAAAGTAATTGAAAATTAAAAAAATTAGAAAACTTATATTTAAAATTTTATTTGGCATCCTCTAACATTTTCATACTAATGTTAGAAATTATCTCGTTTTTCTCAACATACATTTAACTAAAAGCAAGTTCAAACTTAGAGTTTTTCTTAGAAGTTTATTTCTACTAAATATTTAGAAAAAGTATAAATGAATATTTTTAAATAGGTTAGATGTAATTATGCGGCTTATAGTAATAACAATTTTATGTTCTATCCAATTTTATTATAGTCATATTATAGATGTAATATTCAAATTTTGCCATCAACACTAATTAGTATTTCATATAGTTTACATCATATTGAATGCAATATTTTTATTTATCAATTATCTTATGTATTAAATTTTATTAGTTTTTAATTAGTTTTGATGACAAAAATATTTTGTTAAAATTTTGTTGTTTTGGTATCTTTAAATAGATGATTATTTTAAATGTTTATTAATAAATGTAACTATATTAGATTTATTCATACTTTTTAAGGTAAATTTATTTTCATTCTAGATATTTTCGACTAAATAATTTATCTAATCTTAATATCTTAATTATATAAAATTTTATTAATTGATTAAAATATTTCTGTGAAAAAAAATCAACAATTTTTTCTTTCAAATTATCATGATTTTTTTATAAAATAATTTTTTATTTATTAGTAAATTATAGTTTAATTGATAATAATATTATCATCATATTTAATTTCTGATAATTAATATACTAACTTCAAATTATTGCATGTATTTTTATAAACTAGAATTTACTAAGTTTTCTGTATATATTTATCTAAACTTTTTTTATTATTGTTTGGATTTTGTACCTTATTTAAAAGTTAGATATATTTTGAAGATTTTCCTTAATTGTCATTTAGATCTGCTTTTGATTTACAGCTTCAAGTCTTTAAAATGAATGCTGTAAAACAAAGGCAAGATTTATTAAACAAATATTCATCATTCTTGAAAATCTTCAAACTCAGGGTTGCCAAATATAAATTATAATTTTTAAATTGTTCATTAATTTTTCTTAAAATTTGTTATTTTAAATTATTTATATATTTATAATCTTATTTTTTCAGGTTTATTTTCGTGATGGTACCTTAGAATGGGGTCAGGTGAAAGTAAATTAAATTTTCGAAAAGCTGTTGTTCAGCTAACAACAAAACTCCAACCTGTCGAAGCTGCTGATGATGAATTTTGGAGTCGATTTTGGTCAGAAAATATCACTGGTATCCAAGACTTTTTTGCTCTGATCCCAGCAGCAGAGATCAGAGCTTTAAGAGAAGAATCTCCGTCAAATATTGCAACACTTTGCTACAAAGCAATCGAGAAATTAGTTTCTGCATCCAATAATATTCATCTGACCGATCAAGAACAACTCATTGTCCTCAACTGTGTCCGTTTGCTCACAAGAGTCCTTCCTTACATCTTTGAAGATCCCGACTGGGACGGATTCTTCTGGTCTAAGCTTCCAGAGCAAGAAGACAATCAGGACAAAGCAGTGCCACTGGCTCAATCTCTAATCATCGCGATTTCGAATCTTCTTTTTTGCCCTGACTTCACAGCAGTTTCCGCGGGATCTTCGAGTGCATCTTCTAAACCCATCGATTCATCCAGCTTCGATAGTTGTGAGTTCATATGGGAAGCAGGAGTCGGGTTCCCTTATTCGCCGCCTAGCAACGGTAAAATCGACCAGAATCGGACGGAGTTACTGAAGTTGTTGCTCACGTGTTTCTCTGAGACGATGTACACGTCATCAACGAAGTTGAAATGCAACAAATGGATCGAATGTTTTTGTTCCTCCGAGAACACGCAAGCTCTTCCACTATTTGTGTCTCTTCTCAATGTAGTCTGTGCTTACAACCCGACTGGGATCGGTGTCCCCTACAACTACATGTTTTTTGAAGATTACCGCGAAGCTTTAGTCGAAGTCGCGAGTCAACTTCTAATTGTGACGTTAGATCAAAACAATGCTCTTCTTCAAGAAGAGGAAGATGCTCTCTGTCAAGAAATTTCCCGCCCCAATCTTTTCATCAACTATTTATCTCGCATCCACCGAGATGAAGACTTTAATTTCATCTTGAGTGGGATTTGTCGACTTCTCAACAATCCAATCCAACAAACCTACCTCCCAGGATCGATGAAAAGGATCAACTTCCACCAGGAGCTGATGGTGCTCTTTTGGAGGATATGTGACATCAACAAGAAGTTCCTCTTCTTCACATTAAAGAGCAGCGAAGTCCTCAGTATCCTTGTTCCAATCCTTTATCATCTGAACGACGCGCGCGCTGATCAATCGCGAATTGGGCTCATCCACATCGGAGTCTTCATCTTGTTGTTGTTGAGCGGGGAGAGAAACTTTGGGGTGCGCCTCAATAAACCCTTCACGGCAGCGTCACCTACTGACGTTCCTGTTTTCTCTGGGACACACGCTGACTTTCTCATCCTCGTCTTCCATCGCGTCATCACTGCGGGACATCAACGTCTTCAACCTCTATATGATTGTCTTCTAACAATTATAGTTAACATCTCACCTTATCTCAAATCCATCTCCATGACAACAGCCACTAAACTTCTTCATCTTCTCGAAGCTTTCAGCACTCCCTGGTTCCTCTTCTCAGCGGAGCAGAATCATCATCTGGTCTTTTTTCTTCTCGAAATCTTCAACAACGTCATCCAATACCAATTTGATGGCAACTACAATCTCATCTACACCATTATCCGCAAACGCCATATTTTCCACCAACTCGCTAACTTGCCTACAGACGGCGCTGTCATTAGCAACGGTAAAAAACATCAAAATAAAAAGCAGCGTTTCTTTAAAGTACTTAGTGACGTTGCTAGTGGCAACGTAAACACCGCCAAACCAACAGAAACCATCAGCACAACTTTGGCGCAGACACCTGATCTAGACAACATCACGTCACATGTGAACAGCGATGACACGACACTACAAAATCCATACGAAGTTGAAAGACCCTCAACCACAAACGGGCAGGAACCATGGAAAGCTTCGACGGATTGGATTGATAGTTGGAAGAGTAAACTTCCTCTTCAAACAATTATGAGAATGCTTCAAGTGCTTGTTCCTCAAGTTGAAAAGATTTGTATCGATAAAAACCTAACAGACGAATCAGAGATTTTGAAATTTCTACAACACGGTACTCTTGTGGGGTTACTACCTGTTCCACATCCGATATTAATCAGGAAGTATCAATCAAATGTTGGCACTTCTTCATGGTTTTGTACTTATATGTGGGGTGTTATATACCTACGTAATATAGATCCACCTATTTGGTATGATACTGATGTAAAACTATTTGATATTCAAAGAGTCTGATTGTGAAGCAAATTATTTGATTCATTAAAAGTTGTGGTTTTTATCATTTGCACAAATATTATTTTGTCGGTATTCAAATAGATTCATATATCTCTGTATTTAGTATGAAGCACTAAAGACATTTCTAAATTGTTATGATGAACTTTAAATGAAACTGTTCATGTATTTAAACTGTATGAATTTCATCAAATATTCCTTTCTACTAATTTATTTGTTTTGTACTTTTATAGTGATTTCAAAACTGATTTTATCAATAGTTTTTAAAAGTGTTATCAGCCCAATAAATGAAAGCTTTTTATTGATCTTCATCACTTATTGACTTTTTGATTCAGTGCGGTTTCCATTTATTTCGTGTCGTAAACACCGATGTTTTTCTATTTTGACATTTACATTATTGATTTTAACCTCTCTATTACCTTGTTTATATGGAAAAGATGAATTTCTTGAAATCGTTAATTTCATCAACTTTTTTGATGAATAGTTTTTCTTATCTAAATATTCAGAAGTTTACAAACTACAATTTGAATTACTAAAACCTTTATATATAGTATGATGTTTTTGTTGTTAGCTTTTGTATTTATAGAACAGCTTCAAACTTATTTATTCCATTTCTTTTTATGTATATTTAGTGCAATTTATTTATTATTGAATTGCATTTTCATTTAAAGGTGATATTTTTCTATTTGACAAAGGTTTTCTTTCATGTGGTAACTTAATTATTTCTTCTAGTAGCACTTTATTAAAATTATATAAATATCAGTTTGTGTGATTCTATTTTACAGTTTTTTTTTTTTAACTTATTTCTATTTTATTTTAAGTCTAATTTAATTTATAAGAAGATTGGATTTACTGTAAAATAATTTTCGACATAATCACTTTTAAGAACAAATTTTACCGATTTTAGTAAACCAAATGTTTACAATGTCACTAATTATCTAAAGTAATCCAGTTTGATTAATTATTCATGTATTTTAACATAATTAAGTTTACATGTAGTGATTGCATCATAAGTTGTTGGTAATATAAAGCTTTTTTTGTACGTTAGTCTTTGTAATTAATCAAGAACTTCTGTATCTCTGTAATATTTGAAGCAACTTCGTCAACTTTGTGATGAGGATGTTATCAAGACAGGTGAAGTCAACAGATGAAAACTTTTTCTGTTGAGATCTACAGGGCTTTGTCGATCAATGTTTTTTAATTGATCATTTTATACGTCAAATTGTAAAACCAACCAAGCTTGTTTTTTTTAATTTTTGTGCTTTCTGCAAATGTATAAAAAAAACTTTGGTGATGACTCGAGTCTAATTTGTTCAGTGAAAGATAAGTTTATGAAATCATTTAAACTTACTGAAAGATTTGTCATTAATAGAAATGTTTTACTTTTTACAATTAAATGTTTTTATAAGTTAAAAGATTATAAACTTTATTTAGTTATACTAACTTGTATATAGAAAGTAGTACAAAGAAATTTGATAGTCAGAAAATAATGAAAATGTTTTTATAAAATAAGGTAGAAATGAATTATGAACATTTTCAGTAAGATAACGCCCTTACAAAACATCAAGTTTACATGTTTAACGATAATTTTAACAATAAGTGAAAATGAATAAACTCTTCAGTAGAAACGTAGCATTTATGCTAAATTAAAACTATATCTTATTACAGATTAACTTTTTGCTTAAATTATCAAACTTATATGTGTTTTTTAAAGTTATAAAACACCAAAAACCAACAAAAAATAAGTCTACATTTTAACGCGTATATTAAAAGGTGTAAATCTGTTGAAGTAGAAATTCATTATTTGTAAGAAAATAAATAAGCCAGATATTATTAACTAATAAATTATCACTTAAAAGATCGTTACTAGGTACCCTGTATAAAATTTGCTACCGATTAATAATAAATGTTATGTTTAGCTGTAGGTTTTTAAAATTATCTACTCTTTTTAAACACGCCTTACATCCGTAAGAATACTGAAAAAATTAATTTCCTTGTTTTTTTAAAAGAAATGTTAATACTCAAACTCTCTCAAAATTTATCATTCTAAAAGTTTTATAAAAATTCAAAGATAAACAATTGATTACATTAAAGTTAGTTAAAGTTATCAAATTTATTGTTCTGAACATTAATTACTTAGCGTAATTAAAAAATTTATTTTGTTAATAATCATTTTAAAGTAATTAAGTATTATAAACGAAAAAAGAAAAATTGTTTGAGAGTACTATAAATTTCAAATTCCTAAAATTCAAAAGAGCTGCAATTAAAAAATCATATTAGTCATTAATTGATAGAATGTTTGATATCTTCTATTTTATAAAATTATGTAGATATACATTTTTTATTTCGATTAATGATTTGTGTAATGATAATAACTCTTTAAAAGAGCTTTATTCAATTGTAGATGGTGACTAGCAACAATCGAATAAATTGTTTTCTATTTATTTATTGAAATAAAGCATCATAAAGTTAAACTTTTGTAGTTCCTATCGTTATAACAAATTTAACGCTCAAAGCCTGAAAACGAACATATCCTGTAATATTTTAGTGGTCAAATCCTGTTTAATTGAATATCAATCGTTTTAATAACATCAAAAATGTGATTTACAGCACTCTAAAATCATTAATGATAAACCATTTTATTATATATATATTTTTGTTATTGTTTGATTGTTGAATACAATTTTGGATTTAAATTACTTTGAATAGTTTATAAGTAAATGTAAACAATCTTGTTCAACTCAATGTTTTGATTGTTAGTTTTAATCTACAATTTCTTGGAATATTTTTTGTAACAATTTTTAAGTCATTAATGTTTTATTGGAAGTATTTTTCTTTATTTTAAATTAATTCTAGAATTAATAAAATAGAATTAACATAATAAAATTGTTTATTTATGTCAAGCTCACTATATGTCAAGTTTTTGTCATACTTTAAAGAGAATAGCTTGTAAATGAAAATAGAAAAAGTTCACTTTAACTTTAGTTACTAATTCAGCATTTTAATATAATTTAAAGTTGTTTAGTATTACAGTTTATAAGCCTATTTATTTGTTGATTGAAATTAGTTTTAAATTAATGCTGTAAACTGCATTTTTACATTAGATTTTTATATAAAGTTCTTTTTTGTTTTTAAGGTTGAAGTAATTAAATTATTTTTCAGTCATATAACCCAGCTAGATAACTATTTATTTATATTATTAGATATTCTTTATGATTTTTATAAGTATTGTGTTTCTAATTATTGAGAATTTTTTTTAATGTATTTACTACAATTTATTATTATTATAAACAGATTTAAGTATTCTGTAATTTTTTGTGTGATATTTTTCATATTTATAGTTGGCTGGTTATAGAATTTATGAATCAATATAATGGGATTGTTAACAATACTTAAGAAGATGAAGCAGAAAGAAAAAGAAGTTCGAATTCTTATGCTGTATCCTTTCTAGAGTTGATAAAATGATACAGTTTTAATTTTACTTTACATTATTTGTTGTAAGTCTTTTCAGATTGATAATAAGTTTGTAAAATTGATAATATTTTCTTATTAGGTAAATAATTGTTTTTTTATAGGCTGATATGATTTATAGTAAATTTTATGATTATTTCTAATGTTTTTTATTTATTGTTCTTAATTTGTTCTCTATAACTTGTTAGTTATTATATTATAAACAATTCAATGTAAGTCTGATCATAATCATGAAAAAAATTCTTTAATAATGTATCAAATAGTGGATTAGACAATGCAGGAAAAACGACTATTCTCAAAAAGTTTATTGGTGAAGATATTAATACAATATCTCCAACACTAGGTTTTAACATCAAGACAATTGAACACAGAGGGTAATTGTATTTTTGTTTAAAAACTTTTATATACTTGCTACTCGTTTTGTGCAAGACAAAAATATTCACTTATAAACCAGTTACCTTTTTCTGAAATTCCATACAATAAAAAGCTACAATTTAAAAAACATAGTTGGGTTTATTTAGTACCTTGACTTGTAAAAACTTCTCGACCTCCAAACACCAAGCCAAAAAATTTATCTTATTGTGTTTGCTGGTGGAGGTTGACTACATCCAGCAAAGCTGTTTAGTATGCTTCTGAAATGTTTTTTTGTTTAATTACAGCTTCAAAATGAATATTTGGGACGTAGGTGGTCAGAGGTCCCTAAGATCTTACTGGAGAAACTATTTTGAGAGCACAGATGGACTTATTTGGGTTGTTGATAGTACAGATAAAAGAAGACTAACAGACTGTGTTCAAGAACTTCATCAGCTACTTGTAGAAGAAGTAATTTATTGTTTTTGATAGAAACAGCTAAAAGTTTTCCTTATGTCAATTCTCATATGATGAATTTTGAATAACTTGTAGATTTACTCCTAAAATTGTAGTTAGAACGTTCTGTTATCTAATATCAATTGTTACTAGTTACTGAAGCTTACAATTTTATATTTTTCATAAATATTATAAAAGATATTTTGAGAAAAGACAAATGATTTGGTATTCGAAAAAGTTGATATTTCTGTATCTTGTTTACAACGTGCCTTACTAGCCTAAGATAGAATTATAATCAGTAAATCCAAGAATTCATTCCAAAACTTTAGAAAAGATGAAAAACTATTTTTATCTTTTCATCTTCGCTGATTTGTGTCTTGAGAAGATACTTGATGCTCTTGTAACTTTGCCTCCAATTAAACTTTATTCTTTTTGATAAATCAATATTTATTTCTCTTTTAGCGACTTGCTGGTGCAACTTTGCTGGTGTTTGCAAACAAGCAAGACCTTCCCGGTGCTCTCTCTTCTGAAGAGATAAAAGAGGTAAGCTCCTTGACTCCATCTAGTGTCCATCTAAACAAGTCATCATTTTTCAAAGTCTTGTTGATATTTCATTAAAACTAAAAACTCTTCTACCTTAAGAAGTGGTGACCCCAAAGCCTAACTGACCACTTGATCTAATTTCCAACAAATTGTATTTTAGGTCCTTGATTTAGATAACATCAAAACTCACCACTGGTCGATATTGCCCTGTAGTGCAGTTACTGGTAAGAACTTACTTCAAGGTATTGATTGGATCTTAGACGATATTTCAAGCCGCATATTCACTATGGATTAGTTAGAAGATAGTCGAATGAATGAACATTTAAAATTAATTTTTATCTGCTTCTTACTACTTTCTTTATCATCTATTTTCTACTTCTCGACGAAATCTCAAATAATTTTCATTTTTAGCGTTTTTATTTCGTCTCTAATCTATTTTATCGATAGAAAATAGAAAAGTTAAAAATAAGTAATTTTAAATTGAACATTTGTGAGTGAAAATGCATCCTGTCTTATCGCCTTTCAAAGAACTTTTACAAGATTACAAATTGATACTTGCAAGTAGCTCACCTCAAAGAAGACAACTTCTTCAGCAAATTGTGAGTGTTAACTGGAAAAGTTGAAAATATTTAACAAAATGACAACAGGGTTTCAACTTCACTGTCGAACCATCATCCTTTAATGAAGAATTTATCTCAAAAACAATTTATCTTCCATCAGAGTATATCAAACTTGTTGCAACTAACAAAGCTCTTGAAGTTGCAAAGAAACATACTGAAGATGAAGAAGCAGTCCTGATAATAGCTGCAGATACAGTTATAGTGAGTTGATGATCACTTCAACTCCACTTTTTATCATTTTTAAACAGGTTTATGAAGGAGAAATTATTGGAAAACCTCATGAACCTCGTGTTGCTGTAAAAACTTTACAAAAGTTGAGTGGTAAGGAACATGATGTATATACAGGAGTGTGTCTGATGTACACTGGAGGTTCTGCAGCTGATGGAGGAGTTTCTCGCGTTTTAGTTCGTGAAAGTTACTTCGAAACTATTACACAAGTAAAAATGTGTGATTTATCAGATGATATGGTTGAAAGTTATGTGGAATCTGGCGAACCACTGTAAGTATCTTTTAACTTCAATTTCTACTTCTTATCACCGTTTAATTTGCCAGCTACAGCTTTTGTTGATTCCCACGAAGAGTTTCTAACAATTAAAAAGTCACCACCTCGACAATCATGTAAACATCATACTTGGTGGTTGAGGGTGCTTAAAACTCACTAGCTTCTAAATTCAAAACTTTTTCAGTTATTTTGCTGAATATTATCTAAAACTTGTTGATAATTAAACCAGTATTTTTGTTAATTGAATCTTTGTTTTGATAGAAACAAGGCCGGTGCTTATGGTATTCAAGGTGTTGGTGCCGTTCTAGTTCAATATATAAAAGGAGATTATTCAAATGTAGTTGGTTTGCCGTTGAACCGACTTTGTCAAGAACTTCAAAAGTTTATCAAGAAATTGTAAAACAACTTTTCAAATGCTGCTACTAATATTTCGATTTGTCAGTTTTTATTTGATATTTATAAAATTGTAGAACGAATATTGATTAAAATATTCCATTTTCATACACTACATCTCATTACATTTATTGAGGTTTGTTTTTAATCCAAGAGGTAAAATAACAGGAAAGATACTAAAACGGTTTCAAGTACCACAGTGTAGGATAAATAATGTAGAAAAAATAGGAACACTGCAAAGGCATAAGTAAAATAGAAGTTATAAATGGAAAACGAATTGAAAAAATAACTGGCAGTATCACTTGTAAACAAAATTTCTTGAATCATATTTGTAAAAAACCATTTTAGAAGAAGTGATAGATTTTGAGATGGTGTGGGGTCAGGAAGAAAATTCTAAATTGTGGAAATATGTAGTTAGCTCTAGTGATAATTTCAGGGAGATCGTAGTTACCCTAATGATAAAGCTATTAGTCTGCTGAATGTTAATAAAGTTGTTTGAATGAATTTTGAACAACGAAACTGTGAGAATGAAAGATTGCCATCTTCACAGAGGTCATTGAGGTAGAAGTGGAAAAAAAAACTATTATTAATTTCAAATTGTTGTTAGAGATCAGATAAGATATTTCAATTTTCATAATAATTAGATTTACATTTAAAAGTAAGATAGAAAATATAAAAGTTAAAAATAAGTAATTTTTGAAAAATGTCCAAATAAATCTAGTCTTAAAACATTTGGCAATTTGAAGTTAACTGGAACCGATTCTAAATATTTAATTTACGTAGTGAGTCCATTTTAAATTGTGAGGCACAAAGATTTCTTTAATGAGCGGAAATTGGGAAGTTTTATTGTTTTTTAGATAAAAGTCAGATGATTTTGGGATAGATTTTGAGGGTATATTTATCAGTAGGAGGAAATATCTGTCGATAGCTAACTTTAGTTGTTTAGATTGAAGCCATAAGTCATTAAACTCCAAAAAAGATTGAATAGTAAGTTATAAAAAGTTTAGCTTTGTCGCCAAAAAGCATCAAGCTTAAAAAACCATAGAGATGAAGAACAGTTTATAACGTTTTAATATAAATATAGAGAATGTTGCCTTGGGGAGGACCACTGAAGCTTGAATTTAAGTTTTTGATGAAGTCTTTTTGCCATCTATCTTTAAGAAATTGCTCAAAAGATATGAGTAGGTCATTATCGAATGACTCGAGAGTTTTGACTGATATGAAATGTGAAACTGAATCAAAAGCATATAAATAATATTAGTAGTTAGATTATTTACTGGAAATATAACCACCAGTTGATACACGACAACAACTGATTACTGGGGTCTTTGAGGAAGTGACTCACATTGAATTTCAAAAAGTAAGCTGATGTACAGAAGATCAATCAGAAGATTTGGAAAGAAATAATTCGAGAATTTGGCAAAAGCTACAAGTTAAAGAAATTGAATTTTAATTTGAATTTCTCTTACTATAAAATAAATTGAAAGTAAACAGCTGAAAATATTCTAATAACTTCGTCTCGATCAGTTTTGACAATAGACTATAGTGACGTAATAATAACGATGATCAGTTGTAAATGTTCAAAATGTTCAAAGATGTTAAATAAAGACTTTAAAGTCAAATAGAAAAATGTTGTCTCCTTTAAAAGATTTATTAAAAGATTGTAAAATAGTTTTAACAAGTAGCTCAAAAGCGCGCAAAGAAATGTTTGAACAAGCAGTAAGTTGAAATGATTCAGTTAGAAATAATCTAGATTGTCTCAATATTATCAAAATTATTCAATTTTAGGGAATAGAACCGATTATCGAAACTCATTTAAATGAAGTAAAACTACATTCAAAAAATGTGAAAAGTATTTCAGAAATAACTGAACATCTTAGCAGTATAACATCAACAATGGCTTTTTATATCGCTAGAAAGTATGAAAAAAGCTCGCAGCCTGTTGTCGTAGTTTCACCAGCCTCTGTCATCGTAAGGTTTTGTAAATGTCTTCAAGATAACTCATAAAACTTTGATCTCAGGTAGCAGGTCCGAAAACTTACGGAATTCCGCTCGAGTCTGTTCTAGCGAAAGAGATGCTAGAAGAACTTGTTGGTTTTACTCATCAATACATTACAGGTGTTTATTTAGTTTTTTGTGGAAATCTAAAACCAGGAGATAAAGTTGACCGAAGATTGTGGAAAGAAAAATATTTCGAATCAAGAACCTTGGTGAAGTTAAAAAATTTAGATTCAAATATGATCGATGAGTATTTAAAGATGGACGAGCCTTTGTTAGTTGAAGTTTTAAAGTTTTAAATACTTTTATAGAAATATTGTAGTTAGAATTATTAAGTATTTCTCAGGATAAATACTTTAATTTGATTTAATCACAAAGTTGACGAGTTCATTTTATCAGTGATCAAGTTGGCGCTTATGACGTCAACAAAGCTGGAATAGGTCTAGTCGAGTGGGTTCAAGGTGATTATAATAATTTGAGAGGTCTTCCCTTGTTCAAATTATGTTCTGAATTACGAAAACTGTTGGAAAAAAACCTTGAAAAATTGTGACCACAGTAAATGTTTTAAGCGAAAAATGTAAATTGAAAAGCCTTTGAATAAAACATAAAACTGAAAACTGTTTTCTTTCAGTTTTACTTTCCAGCTTTTTATGAATTTAACTTTTAATATTGATAGGCTTTGACCTGTTCATAAATTTAAAATATTTTAGTTTACGACTTAAAAAACTCAACAAAATGGTTTTTAGCCGAAATGGAATTAAAATTTTATTTAAGAAAAATTGTTGAGTAATAAAATTAGAGTGAACTCACTCAACCATGAAATGACGTCATCAAAAGCTCACAACAGAAAGGAACTTTTGATTTTTAACAAAGGCAGATTTGAAAAGAAGGTGATGACGTCATTAAAGAATGACGCAAATTCTCGATTTGGATGGCTCGTTCACCATCCGGTCCAAGGACTTGATCTTCTCTGTCATCGATGATACTTCTTCGCGAAGCAGATAGCGCAGCGATTCTTCTTTTTCGTTGATTCGATTCTCCACAAAGCTCTTCAACATCTTCTCTGCTCCTAGGATGTTTGCTTGGGTGCTAGATGTTGCTGCTTCAATCTTGTACAAAAACTTCTTCTCCAGACTTCGCGATCTTTCATTGACGCTGATCAATACATCTGCTGATTGCTTTTGAGAATCTTCAACTCCAACTTGGAAGTCTGTCTGGATCGCGTCTTTGACCGCTAGAAGCTTCGATTCTGTATCTTTCCGGATCAACTCTTTCCATCTACTCTTTCCATCATCCACAATCCCTTCGAGACTCGATGACAGTTTGTTTTCAACCTGAAATTTCGACATTCAAGATATTAAATCAAAATATGTCTTCAAAATTTCCAAATAATTATTTGGTAACACTGATTTCGAAAGAAATTTATTGGCAACACTAAACTGAGCTGCGTCTGCTAGATGTAAGTAATCCTCACAATCTGGACCAACAAACTCAAGTTTGGACAAAATCGGCCCCGATGGTCGACAAACAAGACCATGGGCAGTTTTTTGAGAGTTTTAATTTATTATTTATTCAAAATGACTTCTAGGTTTTTCCACTAAATGTGGAATTGAAGAAAGAGTCTGTCAAGTGAGTTCCAATGATAAATAATAAATAAGTTGTAAAAACAGAAAAAAAAATATTTCATAAAAATAAATTGAAGTTAATTTCTAAATTATTTCAATTTTTTTCATATTTATAATTCAAAAGCCATACTTGTTTAGTAATAAATACTTTTAATTTTACTAAGAAGCAGTTGCTACTAGTTTGATTACAAAGTATGATAATGCAAGTAAGAAGTCATCTAAACTTTTTCTGCTTCGTTTTGAACTATTTCTTGAACTTCTTTTCGAAATTGGTTTTCTAATTTATCAACTATTGGTTGTAAAGTATCATCAGTGTAAGTCTTTGCAACTTCTTGTTTGATCTCGCTTTTTATTTCGTTCAAATTCTCTTCAAGGTCTTCTGCAGGATAAAGATAAACTTTAAAGTATGTATTAGTCTAATAAATCAAGAAATTTTTAATGAATTTTTTCTGTAAGGCAAAAAAGAATTTTCAAATTTTACTCATTTATAAATTTTTTTGCCGAAAACTCATTGACAATCAGAAGTGATAAAACTTTTTTACAAAATTAACTTTTAATAATCTCTTTCTCTTCAAGAAGTTTTTCTTTCAACTTTTGATGTAATCCTTCTGTATTCTTTTCAATAACTCCTTCAATATTTTGAAGAATTTGAATTTTTACTTCTTCTTCTTTCTTTTCCATTTTTATTTGAAAGTTGCTTCAAATAAATTTCAAAGTTTTATTTTCGAAAATTTTTGTGAAAATTTGAAAACTGATTTCTTATCACTTTAAGATATAAAAAAACGGTTTGATTCTTAAAAAATGATAAAAATGAAATTGAAATGAACTAAAGGAACTTGTTAAGTATCAATATATTAAAATATACAAAATAATCCAAATAGTAAATTCAGTAATTATAGAATTTGCGAATTAATCAAAAATTTTTAAAATTGTAAAAGATAATTGAAAAGAAAAAGATGATACTTATATAAAATCAACTTTTAATCTTACCTTTTTTGTTTCTTGGATCTCTTATCTTCAGGAGTTGGTGGTTTTCTATAAAGATTTTGCTGAGATATGGATCTACGATCTTTCTGACTATGCAAGCCACTAGAAATACTTCTCTCTGTTCTCACAGTACTAACATGCAATATAAACTTTTCTTATTATCAAGTTATTCATCAAGTAGTTCATTCTACTTTTACTGATGTCAGTTTCAAGTCATTTTCTATAAAACCGTTTTTTTGGATAAAACTTTAATTTTTCATAAATATTTTACTAGAAAATAATTTGAGAGCGAAACCTACATTTAAATAAAAAAATTAAAATCAAACAACCTTTTATATTTAACAGCTGACATCTTGCACTTGCCACTGATTCTTTAAAACTTATGAGTGTAACTGATTTTTCTGTTTATAAACGGCATCAATTTTGAGAAAAAAAAAGATGAATTATATATGACAAGGTCTTGGTATCTCGAATTAAATTTTGTTTCCATATTTTCTACTTTCAACTACACTACATAAATACAAATTAACTTAAAACGATGAAAATTATATAAATATAATAACAACAATAATAAGTATTTTTTGTTTGTAGTTGTCATTGAATTTTTTTCTAAATAGGAATGCTCTTTACAACTAATTGTTATAATTTTAAATTGTCAAAATTATTTGAATAATTAAAACTTTTTTATAAGTTTAAAAAGAGTTGAATTATAAGATTGCTTTATATATAAGTGCCGAATGAAACATTCGATAAAACGGTTACTGAAAACTGATCAAGTCTTTTCTAAACTTTTTAGTTGGCCTTATCAAATGTCGGTACAAATATTTACAAAATCAGTTTAGATAATCTGTTAATAATCACTTTATAGTAACAAATCGTTTCGCTACAAGTTTAATTGTTTGGAAAATATGATTTAAACTGAAAAAAGTTCTTAAATGTTCTCAGTAATCAAGCTTTTCAGGATTTGAATAAAATAGAGTCATTTAAGAAGTTGTTGTTTGAATACAAAGATGTTTCAACTTTAAAGGTTCTGAGTGATTAGAATGCATGATATATGAAAACTGATTCTTGAATTTTCAACCATCATTTTGTTTCGAAGTTGGACTAATTAAAAAGAAAGTTTTTGAAAAATAACTGATCAAAATATTAACCATGAGCAAACCTAAAGTTCTCTTCATTAATAGATCCTTAAAACAATATTTTATTAATGCAAAAAAAAAACAGTTTTATCGAAATAACTTCTTCCAAATAACTCAAACTTTTGGTTATATACTAAAAAGCTAATTTGATTTCATCTTCTACAAAAATACTTTTATGATGCTAATTACAACTAGGTTAGAAATTGTTGATATATTCAACACATATCCAATATATTGAATAAATCTTGAGTTTTGATAAGACAACCAAGCCAGTTAACATTTTCCAGGTTTATATACGAATGTAAAGGATAAAAAATCAACACATTTTCTCATATTCAATAACAAAAAAATCTCAAAAATCTACTAAAAAGAATATAAATATACAACCAGATATTGTAGGGTTCTTATACACACAGATAAAACTGATGAACCAAACTTTTCTATCCTAAATATAAGTGCAAGCATAAAAGAATTTGTTAGTCGAGTCGAAGTGATTCTACAATCCGAGTTGTGTATTTTATAGAAAAGAAAAATGTTGAATAAAACAAGAAAATTGTAAGCTGTTTGTTTCTCTGTTTAAACATCAACAACCATTTTCTTGTCTACATCTAAGTTAGAAACGATCTGAAAGCAGAGAAGATAAATCTTTGTTAGCTGGGATTTTTTTTACATTTCTACAAATAATTAAATGAAAACTGAAAGTTTTAACAAATAGATTTAAATGTCATAAAATCGTTAATTTCACAAATACTTCAACAATAATTAGGTTTTCAAATTTACATCAATCATGATTTATTTTAATTTTGGAAGTACTAGAGATTACAAACCATAGAAAACTCCTCAAATGATATCTTCCCATCTCCATCCTTATCAGCGTATATGATGGTTTTATCAACAATTTGTTGCAGCTGAGAATCTTTCAAATTCGTTCCCACCATCATCTTGAGGACTTGAAAAAGCTCCCCGTTTGAGATGAAGCCATCATTATCCATATCATAAATTCGAAAAGCAACTACAAAATATCTTCCTCAATTTTTGAAATATTTAAAAGGTGAAGAAATTTAGATTATTTTCATCGCCCACCACAAAAGTTACAAATTGTTTCAACTTACATTTCAACTTCGACAATTTATCGCCTTTGACGCTAAACTGAGAGACTCCTTCAATGAATTCTGTAAAAATCAATTATCAATGATGTCGTAATTGATATAGGAGGAAGACACAAACCCCGAAAATCCAGCTCCCCATTTCCATCTTGATCAAATATCTCGATAACTCTTTGAACAAGAGGATTCTGTTGAAGTTCAGGAAGAGACATGAACTCATCAATACTTAAAGATCCCGAATTATCGAGGTCCAATTTACGGAAACGTTTTCCAAGTCTCTGGATCTCTTCAGGATCAACTGGATCATTGTTGAGATGTTTAAAAAAGTTTTACAGAAAATTTGTTTTATGTCATTGATGTTAAAGAGTGGTAGAAAAGAGATTTTTATTATCTTTCTACATTCATACTGTTTTGTGTTTGTTAGAAGAATTGTAGAAATTGTCATATGTTGAATCAAATAAATAAAACTTACAATGAGAACACATCTCCATAGGAAGTGAAAGTTCATTTCCCTGAAATTCGAAATTTATTAAATGTTTTCACTTTAAACAACTATAAACTAAAATAAAGTTAGAAATAATATCTGATTAAATTATTTTATTAAATTTTACTCCAATTAAACTATTGTGTAATGATTAGTAACTACATGTTGCTGAAAATATAAAAGGAATAAAATTATATCACCATTTTGTTTCTTAGGTAGACAATCTCAAAATATAAGCACAATTTATCTATCTAGTAGTCACTAGATTAACAGGTATCTGCAAAGAATTTATTTAAAAAACATTTTTTATTTCTATTTTAAATTTTTTATTAAAAATTCAAATTCTAACACTAAACACTTTTTAAATCAATTTTTAAACAAATAAAACTAATTTTAATGTTACGTGATACGCTAACAGTATTTTACAGCTTATTTAAATTAAACTGACAAATTGTAAAAAACCCAGCAACAATTAAACAATTAATAACAACATTTTAAAATATTTTAAACAAAAATCAGATATCTTTAAAAATATAGAAACATATAATGATTTCAAGTTGATATTAATTAATCAATAATAAGAAATAAGATTTTAAACTATTAATATAAACATTTTAATAACAATGATCATTATCAGAAAAAACTCCAAAATATTTTCTAAAAATTACAGAAATTTGTAAACTACTAACTGTATAACTAGTCAGTAAGGTTAAAGACATCATTACTTTTGCTTTTATATAACTGAGTTTATGAAAATTAGTACAAAAATAAAATAAATAAATTCAAGAAGAAAATTTATCATAGTATTAATTAAAAGTACTTCTAATATTCATTAAAAATATAAAACTATATTTAAAAAAGTGATAACTTTAAAATATAAAACAATATCATCAAGAATATAAAGTTATCAATATACATAAATAGATATAAAACTACTATATAAATAATATTACGTATAAGTCTCAAAGATAATTTTATATAAAAAAAAATGTTTATTAGATGAATTAAATCTAAAAAAATAGTATAAATAAAAGTAAAACAAAAAACTGAGCAATAAACAAATATTTTCCATTATTTATGGAAAAAATTACAATAAGTTTCAATAGTAATATTTGAAACTCAAAATAACTTATCAAAAAATTAATTTTATTTGAAAACACAATAAAGTTTAATATTAAAACCTAGTAAAAGTTTTAAGAGAAAATGTAGTTTTGGAGTTGAAAATATTTCTTGTTTGAATTTTTTTTACAAAATTGTCAAATAAATAAACAAAAATACTAATTTCAAAAAAATATTTGACTAGGTAAAAATTCTAAAAAATGCTCAAAAACCTTTAAAAGAATACACTAAAATACAAAAAAACACATATTAATAAAATAAACAAACTTCATTTACAAACGAGTTAAAATTAGAAAATAAATTGAGAAATTAGCTTTAGAAGAAGAAAATAAAGTAAAACAGATACAGAAAAGTATATTTACGGCAAAAACGTCAGGGACTATTTACTGTTTCGCCCATGTAGACAAAAACAACTGATATATAATTTATTTTCTTGACCACAAAACCCTTGGGACTAGCTTAACAGTACTTATATGTATGGCTACTATGAAATCTCAAAAAGGTATTCTGAAGTTGAAAAAAAAACTTTATTCCTTAGTAGACAGTTAGAGCAAGGTTTTTTTTGACAAACTATAGTCGGTAACACCTTTAATAAAATCAAACTTTATTATTCGTTTAGCGCATGACTGCAGATGATGAAATTTCAAAATAATCAGAAAAACGTTTGTTATAAACAAATAATACTTATCTTAGGGTAATTTTTGTGGATATACATTAAAATTCAAATAAAGTTATTCTATTTTAAATGCTTCATTTTAAATATTCACCTGACCAGCATAAAAAATGTAACGTTTATTAGTTACATATAAAATAGTAAATCACTAGAGTATTAACGGTTATTAGTAATTCAATCCTAATTATTCTAATCTAAAAATAAGTTAATTCTACAATAAAAGGTTTGTTGTGTTTACAACCTTGGCACTCATTGTGTTCAAATTTTGATTGTCGAAAAAATTTCTTCAGAAAAAGATCCTTTGTAGTAATTGTAATTTGCTGTACAATTGCAACGCATAGCTGCAGCTGATAAATTATACAGCTCTTATAGCTAATAGAAAACAAAATGAATGCAGAAAGATAATGAAAGAGTCGTAAGTATCACAGTTTAACATGGATTAAAGTAAAAAAATAAAAAGAATGTAAAGGCATAGATAAAATATAAATTTATTTATTTATTAAATCATAAATAAAAAATACTAAATAATTAAATAAATGAAGAAACTGACAGCTTTATATCTCACTCGTCAAAAAAATAGCTTAAATCATTTTTTTAAAAATTTTTAAAGAAGGTCATCCATTTTGATGTAGTGATGGAGTTCGGAAGATAAATCCAAACTGAAATAAAAAAGTTGTTTACTGTTTGCCTTTCGGAAAAAAATTCTAGAACTGAAATTTTTGCGTGAAAGTTATGGTTTTTTTTTTGAACAAAGTAATGTTGAATATCGGTTATGTCATGATTATAATGTATTTAGAATTGTTTAATAACTAGACGCTGAACATTATGGTTACATTATTTTATAAAGATTTTCCCTAAAATTTTAAGCCAAAATACTATAAGTCCATAACAGCATGTTGTGAATTACTTTAGCTATTTTAATGCTATCTTTAATAAATATGCGATTTACTAGTCAACTAATTTTCTGTAAATTGTCACCAGAAATGCTGCGTTTTCATAAATTATGTTCCGCTGATTATTTATTTTATCTTTTTAAAGCAACAAATGAGTCTTGATGATTGAGAACTTGTTATGTTTAAATTAAAATTAGATAGTTTAGCAAATCTTAAGGTTTTATTTTTCATAACTTTATTTTAGCTTTATTTTGGATTTTATAAATTCTTTTCACACATAACTAATTAAATTAATTGGATTTCTTAAAGTTAAGTCTGAATTGTAAATTGAAATACAGTTAGTAGCAGTAAAAAGTTAAACTTGTTTATCTTTATGAAAAGAATTTCTTTATTTATTTAATTTCTATTTTATTCAGAAAATCTTTTTTTTAATCTTACTTTCATTGTAAAAGTAGTTTATTAATCAGTTATAGTTGTTAACTTCAAATTTCAAAGAAATTAGATATGACTTTTTACTGTTATTATCTATTTCTTCTTGAAATATAAATAAATATTAGAATTTGGTGATACAATTACAAATAAAAAATTTTATATTTATTTAGTTAATTCAAAATAGCATCTTATACTTTTTGAAGTTTAAAATTCATCTATTTAAATGGTTTAAAACTTTTATCTTTTATTGTTTTCTCCAGATACTTGAATGCCAACCTCTTGGACAGCTTTTTATTTGATAAGATAATGTCTGATAATGTAGTTTTGCATATAGTGTTAGTTGGGTTTCATCATAAGAAAGGGTGTCAAGTTGAATTTTCATATCCTCCCCTGATCCAAGGAGCTGATTCTGATAGCTCCCAACTTCCGGAAGAATGGAAGTATCTTCCTTTTCTTGCACTTCCTGATGGAGCTCACAATTTTAGCGAAGATAATACTTTTTTTCACCTTCCACCTAGAGCTGAGTATAAATCACAAACGACTGTGTTTGCTGTCAGCTGTTATCGACAGATTGCAACAAACTTATTAAAAAATAAGGATATTGATGTGACCAGAGGTACAGTCCAGAAGAGTGTTGTAGTCTTAACTCAAGAACCTGTATTTGGATTATTATTAGTCAAACTTAAGATGATTACTCAAGCCTATTTTGAAGAAAAAGATTTTTCTAAAAAAGAGATTTTGATAGAAGTTTATAATCATATTAATTTATCAATTTGTAAAGATAAGATTACAAACAAATCTTTCGGACTTTCAGCTCAATCTCTTATTTCACAATTCCATCATAAAATTGTGATGCTTTTTAAACTAATGCTTTTAGAAAAACGAGTTTTGTTTTATGCTACTCCAGTCAATAAGTTAGTTGAAGGTATAATGGCTTTGTTATCTCTATTTCCTGATATGATTGAAAATGGTTTAAAATATTGCACAGTAAAATCAAAACCGGAGAAAGCTAGTGTAACTACTGATCAAGATTCAGAAAATGTAGATTTAGATGAAAAAATAAAGGAAATATCTAAAGAACAAGTTATAGATGATTCAATTGATCAAAATAATATAAAGAATGATGAAGATATTGAATCAAATCATGTTGAATCATCTGAAGGTTATTTATTATCTTCATTAGATGATGATAATCAGATGGATTCTTTACCCAGTAACTCAGGAATCTCAAACATTGCCTCAACTTTATCATCTAAATTTGGTTCTTTATCAGCTGCACTAACTTCTACATTTGCTAATACAGATGATTTAAATATTTCAATATTTTTTTCCCAACAAGATCTAGAAGATGACAACACAGAAGATGAAGCTTCAAGAATTAGTTTTGAGAACTCAAGACTCGAATTAAAGTCTGACTCACCAGCAAAACCAAGTTTTAATAAAAAGAAGTCAACTCCAATTGACTCTATAACAGACCCTAGCTTTAATATCCCCAAACCAATAATTGACTTTCCTGAACAAAGGCTTCATGAGGCACTGAACCACAACCAACTTGGTTTTCCTTTATCAATTTTTACTGAGGGTTATTTATGTTTACCTTATATATGTCTTCAACAGTATGATGAATTAACTTCTAACTATTCAAGAGGTTTTGTAGCTGGTGCAAGCAACATGCTGTTTACTACTCAACAGAATCTAGTTGATGTTGTTGTTGATATGGATTCAAATGAACTGATTATTAGAGACCCAACTTTAAAAAGAGCTCTTCATCTTTCTGCTGCTGATCTCAGATTTGCTGACTTCTTAGTTGCAAATGTAAAAGATGATATTGAAGATGATGAAGCTAAATTAATGAGTTCAACTAACTGGGAAGGAGGTGATGAATGGATCCAGGCACAATTTGCAAATTATCTTACTGCTATGATTGCTGTGTCTTTACCACGAGAAGGTGGCTCTAAAGATGTTCAAGACTTTAATGAAATATTTATGAAAATTTGGAGAAATACTAATAATTATCATTGTTGGCTACAAGGAAAGCATACTGAGATCTATAATATTAAACCTTCACACCCTTTTCAAGCTCAGTATACAATGAATGATATGAAGCTTCGATTACATCATAACCTTCATGGAAGTGAAAAAGGTCGTAAAATTGAAGATGTGATGAATAATGCAAACCAAGCGGTTGTGAATTCCGGCAAAGCTGTTGGATCTGCATTTGTATCAGCTAAATCAGCATTTAGTTCCTGGTTATCTGAAAAGAAAAACAGATAGCACAAACAAATATTTGATTCTGATTTTCTTGTAGCTCAAAACTAAAAAATCATTGTTGATAAAAGATTTATGTCAAATCCAACATTTATATCATTCAAGTATTGATCTATTATTTATATAGTCAACAGTTGTATATTTTCTTATTTGTAACTTACTATTTTGTCCTTATACTTTTTACTATACTAGAATAATTAGTGATTTAAAACAAATCAAAGCTTGTATACTATTAAACTTGTGTTTATTGGAAAATTAATTAATTGTTGTCAGCCTATTAAATTGGTTTTCATTTGTCATGTTTATGTTGTGGTTTTATGTTTAATAAATTTCTGTTATTTAACTAAAATTTTTTGATTCATTTTATGGTGAGAACAAAACAATTTCTTCTCGACTAAAAATAATGATTTAATAATAATATTATAAATAAGAAAACATTGATAATATGTTGAATTAATTTTAGTTCATTTTATTTATTTTATTATTTATTATGCTTAATCATTTTACTATTCAATCAATCTTTTTTTATTTACAGTCATAAGTAGCTATTTATCTTAAAAACAAAAAAAAATTTACTTTTTTTACTTTTTGAAAAAGGAATTTTATCATAAGTCCATTTTGTTGGGAAGAATCAATTGTTTCAACAACAACTTTTTAAACCAAAAACTTTATGATTGGATGATAAAATTAGAAATTGTCTTTAATTGAAATAAAAACAAAGCTATCATCTTTTCGACTTATGCAATTTAATTTATGTTTTAATTATTGTTAAGTACAAACTTTATTAAATGTATTTGTAGTGACAATTGTTTCTTTTTTTCTAAATTATTTTTTCTGTTTGAATAGGAAATTTGGTAGAATATTTGAAGTAAATGAAGATTTGTTTGGGTTCATCATGAATAAACACTATTCACTACTGTCACGTGACTTGGATAAAACTTATGCAATTGTTGCTAAGAAACTACAACAAGATAATTCAGATGTTTCTAACATCCACTTCCAAAAACTCCTCAAGAACATCTCACATCCCGGTGATCAGGTTCTTGATAGTTGCTCGAGGGAACTACTTTTTCAACTTCTTCAAAATAATTTCATCTCGCATCATAAACTTATCTCTGAAATCCTTAATATCTTCCCATTCGCAAAAGATCAAACTTCCCTGATCCTGCTCTTGCTCCGAGTCCTCAAGCATCAATTTCACTCTGATCCAACCTCCCAATATCCCGGAAGCTCTGAGATCAATCACAAGTCTTCTTACTCGATCTCATCACCGACTCATCCTCTTATCTCCCTTCTCGTCTCGCATCCGTCTTCTTGGACTCCCATCGTCATAGCAATCAAGTCCGCTCTTCTCCAAACTGATGACGTCATCTTACTCACGCATCTTCTTCGCCCTTTTCTTCTTTACGCGCTTTGCTTTCAACATCGCGACGCGGTAGTGACGTCACAGAAGATCTTCCTCATCCACTCATTCATCAACAACTTCTCTTCATCACCAAAACATCGATCCTTTCTCGATCTTCTCATTCGATCTCTTCCTCTTACCAACATCCCTATCACCTTCATCCCTCAAATCATCGATGACGTCATCACCGCTTTACCTCGCTGCCAAACGTCATCAGAAACAATCCTTCAACTCCACTTCTACCTCCTCTCACTTCTTGATCGCATTGATAGCGATGCGACGCGCATATACGTCATCAAGCTGATCCAAAAATCGCTGCCTACGTCACCACCTACGTCATCACTTCTTGTGCTATCGCGCTGGATTTGTTCATCTTCACCACAGCTGCTCTTCCATCTCCTCCAACTTGTTAAGATCATTGTGATCAATCTTCCGGAAGATCAACTCCAGATGCTCCTTCCTCTGAAGATTGCGCTCCTTCAACTCCTCTCTTACAGAAAATCACGCTCTTTTCTCACGACTACTGATGACGTCATCAAAACGATGAAGCTAGTCGACGATCGACTTCAACAAATGACGTCATCACCGCGCGATGTTCCTACACTGTTATCTGCTCCTTTCATCTTGCCCTGCTTCACTGAGCTCGCTTCACTGTGTGACGTCATCTTTATAGATGCAACTGGTCGCTATGATGAAAGCGAGAAGAAGCTGTTGACATACATACGAATGACGTCATCACCACATCATCAGATCGCGACTACTCTAGTCATCAATGCACTAATCATCAACAGAGTCTTTTATCATCACATGACATCACGTGACAACCATCACTCCCTGTTGCACCTTCTTACGATCCTCGCCACGTATTACCCACCAACCATACATCTTTCGCTTCCTTCGCTGCTCTACGTCATCAAAAAAGCGCCTCAAATAGCTCCACGCGTCTTCCACACGCTCCCTTATCTTGTTACGGATCAGCACTGCGTTGCACCTCTTCTCAAACTCATTCGTGACCTTTCTACTTCACCCCACACGCTTCCTGATGCTCTACGCATGTGTCACGTGACCTGGAAACGCGAATCGCGCTGCTACTCGCACCTACAAAAACTCCTCGCCGCCTCATCTCACCTCACTACACTTCGCACCTTTATTGTTCGCGATGTTTGTGACGTCAATGCTTTGCGTCATGCTGGTGACATGCTTTCTGTCATCGATGACGTCATCAACACGCGCCCACATCCAGGAGTTGTAGCACTTGCTGTCGATGGACTTCGCGCGCTTTGTCAACAGGAAGTGCTCTCTATTGCCTCCGTGTGGCAGCGAGTGCTTCAACTTCCCACTTCCGTATTTGTGGATACAGTGAGTGCAACTTCTCTCTTACGTCTACTCTCAATTGTTCCACAACTTCAATCCTCGGATTCTTCTTTCCTAATCTTTCGAGAAGAAGCGATCCGCTGGATTTGGGAGCAAACATCTTCTGATGATCCTGCCATCCGCAGCAACTCTCTCCTTGCTCTTGCTTCGTTCCAGTTGAGTGATTTCAAAGTCGGTCACCTTCCGCTCGAACTTCGACCTCCTAAACCGGAATTAGAACCGGAATTAGAACCGGAAGTCGACTTCGAGCAAACGCCTATTTCTGGTGACGTCATTGTCAAGTTGGTTGCCAACTTAGCAACTACTAGCAACGCGGAACAAACCGTATTTTTGCTTACACGTCACTTTCACTGCGAACTTGAAGACCTTCCACGTGACATCCGAACACGCGCGCTACGATCTGCTCATCACCATGACAACAGCGGTGGCAACCCGCTGAGTGAAATTCCTGATTTCATGTTGAAGTCATACGAGAAGAACAAACAGTCGAGTCTCCGCTCCATCTTTGCTACATCCTTGCTTATGACCTACAATCCTCAACTACAACGTGATAAGTCTGGTGACGTCATCAGGGCGTCGATGGTCGCGAAGGGACGCGGATTTCATCGGATGTTGTCTGGGTTCCTTTCTGAAGTGATCCTAGATCCTAAAGGATGGCAGAGCATCTTATCTTCATCGCACTCCTGGTGTGTCTTCATCAAGAGATGTTTCAACTCAGTGATGGAGGGAAGAGTCACCGAACTTCGGATGCAGTTGGAAGATGAAGATGCAGATGTAGAAGACATCCAGTTCAAAGTGAGGACCGCAGGTCTGTGGACCAGGGACAAGTTACTGGAAGTATTGAAGACTTCTTCAAAAGAAACATCGAGTATGCAGGGTAACTCAATGATGGGGCTAGCAGGTTTGATTGAAGTGGTTGTAGGAAGTGAGGCGACGACCGTAGAGGAAGATAGTGGTTACGTTGGTAACGATAGATGGGTCTTACAGGCTTGTGATACGATTTTATCTGCTGTTTATTGTGGGTATGAAACTTCAAGTCGAATATTTAGTTGGTGTCAGTATCGGTCTGTTTCAAACACTGGCAAGTTGACTACTACTCAAATTGGTCGTATTAGTGCCATGCACTCGATGGTTAGTTGTATTAAAGCCTTGGTCAATGTTGATAGTGGTCGAGTTTGTCGTCTTCTTGCTTGCTTGATCAGTTTTATTGAAGGATCTAATCTGAAGGACTTATCATCAAATTTAAAACTTCATATGACTTTATGTTGTGGACGAGTTTTTGCTTGCTTACAATCTGATGGTAGATACAATTCATTAATCAATTCAAAAGCTACATCTTATATTGATCAATGTACTCGTCTCATCATTCAACAATCCAACAGAGATTTTGAGAAAGAGCAAGATTTATCTAGTGATGAAGATATGGATTTAAGTGATCTTGATGAAGATGATATTTGTGAAGTTCGTCTGAATTTCATTATTGCTTCTTGTCAACTTGCTTCAACACTATTTAGTACAAGTCGTACCGAAACCCACCAACTTGCCATACAACTCCAATCGTCGCTGCAAAACTATCTTTTTAGTTTCAACAACTTGAGTAGCATCAACTGCAAGATTGCTTGCTCAATGCTTGTACTAATCACAATAAGTGGTAAGTTCTAATCAAACCTCACACTAATCACTTTTTCAAACTTGTATTTGTACTTCAGGTTGGAAAAGTGGTTTTGTATCCAACGCTGATATGCAACAAGTAGTGAAGTTTGTAGAAAAGAATCATCACAGCTCACCTAATGATGTTGTACTGAATGAATGTTTGGGAATTTTATTCAACACTTGTGCTTCTGATATTGTTCTACAACAACAACAAACATCCGATAAATGGGAAGATATTACTTCAAATAAACGAGTAGCTACTAAAGTTAAAATAAGTGCTCTTGCTGGTCTTGCTGCTTCTGTTGGTTCTGAAAGTGTTTATATGTCTTATCATATAACTGAAAATCAACTTTCCAAACAAGTCAAAGAACGTTTGATGAAAGTTGTCAAGGTAACATGTGTTGATCAATTGTAACTTTTCAATTTTAACAAAGTTTTTTCTGCCACCTTTCAAATTGCTTTTTATCTTTTTCTATTTTGTTCTTCAAGTATATTTTGATAGAATATTTGCTTACTTAGAAACCTCAGAAAATTCATTCAACAAATTTCCTGTAAAACTTCAAATATTTTAGAAATGAAATTTAACAATTTGTTTCTGTAACCACTTTCAGTTGCAACTTTAAAATTATCTAAAATGTAAACAAAAGTTATTTTTTTAATTTCAAATCTAAAAGAACCACAGAAACATGATTTGATTAAATCTTTTACTCTTTGATATACTTGCTAATGTACCACTTCAGTTGTAGCAAGGAAATGTGGTTTTCTCAGAAAGCTGTTTTCAGATGTAACTACATTTAAATACTTACAAAAGAATTCTCTTTCTTATTTTCTTGGATTTCTAGTCAACTAGCAACTTGATTTTTTTGTTTCAGTTGATAAGAGCGAACATTCAACCCGGGAAAGATGTTGCAATCACCGGCAAAGCAGTCTCTCTTCTATCTCGTCTCTATCTATCATATGAAGTTTTGGCTCAAATATCTTCATCAAAATTACCACGTGACTTGCGATATTTAAATGAGAATAGTGTCTTAAGATCATCGTTCGATTTGATGTTGAAATCTGCATCCACTGATCCTGGATCTGTTGCTGTTCTTCAATCATTTGCACAAGTTGCTCCTCACTTCACACTACCTCTTGTTGATTGGGAACAAATCTTCTCTCAGCATCTTGCATCTTCCTCTTCATATAAGATTGCAATCTCTCAATCACATGAAAACTCTTCTTGCTCATCTGCTCTTAACAACATCATCATCTCATCAAATCTAACTCCTTCAGATCGATGTTTTTGTTATTCAAATCTCTCAATCTTTGCCAAATTCTGTTCCGTCGACTCTTTTATCTCTCTAATGAAACTGGTTGATGAAGATTTGGATAATGACGTCACTAGCTTTGTTGAATCCTTCTTCGAAGGACTCGTCGTGTTGCTAGACAACCAAAGCGTCACTACTCAACCCTACTTCACCCGTTTACAGGATTCCATTCGCAAAAGTTACTTGCTGATGCCTGTGTTAGGTTGCAAGCAGTCGTGGTCCCTATTGTCCACCTCTATCAGCAAGATGGGACTGACCATTTCACAATTTGTCTCACATCAACAAGTTGCCACTTGTGGGTCACCTGAGAGGACATTACGGTTGTACTATGAAGAAGTTATCAGTAAAAAATCAAACTTGTATGATCATATGACGGTAGTGACGTCATGTACGCGTCGCCCTCATCTATGCGCTGCAATGATCGCTGCTTGTTGTCAAGTGATGTCATTTAAAGATCATGTCACGTGGTTACATCACGTGATTGGGACATGCAAACATTTGCATCAAGCAAATTTCTTCTTTAATATATTCGCTGTTAGTGTCCACGTGATGAGCTGCAGATTGAAAGATGAAGAGTCGGTGAAGACCTCATCACTGTTTCAACTTGCTGATCATCTCTGTGAGATTGCTCTTCAAATGCTTAACGCTAATCTTCATCACTTATTGAGCACTAAACCGTGGATGTGTGACGTCAGTGATGACGTCATTACATGGCTTCTTTATTTAAGATGTGAAATTGGTGAAATAGATGAATATTTGATGAATGATGTCAATAGAGTTTTAATGATGCTACACACAAATGAGATGATGAAATTTGAAGCTTCTAGACAATTCATCTCTTCCAACTTTCTCTAAATTCTTCATTCATTTCAACTTCATTTCTTTCTGTCAACTTTTTGTGGATGTCTCAAACATCAAAGGAAACTTTTTGATAAAATAAACAAAATTTGGTTTGTGTGAAGATTTGAAATATCTAACTTCTAGCTGTTTGGTAATCGCTTCTCTGTCATTCAACAATATCAACGAAATTTCTACAACTATTAAATAGTTCATTTGATTTTATAATTTTATTTCGAATTCTCGTAGTACAAATAGCAAATTGAATATTTATATTTTACGATCTGAATAAATGACTTAGTTTACGTTTTAACTTCATATTTTTTTGTTTGGCTGGTTATTAAAATAAAACAGAAAAAGTTGTAGAAACCGAAGTGATGAAATTATTTGTCAAAAGATCACCGGATTAAATAAATGTTAAATTTAGGTAATGAGAAAAGGAATATCAATTCGAATTTACTTTTGATAAATATATCAGATTTTTACTGAAAACTAATTTTAGAAATTTATATAAAAATACATAGAAATAATCTGATTATCAGAATCAACTAAATATCACTGAAAACGACATTCTTCTAATTGAAAAGAACGCTGAAACGAAAAAACCGAAACCTCGTGTTCCATTAATCGATTTTTCTAGTGTGCAGGTAACAACCACATGTTTGCTAATATCAATTATACAAATTGGTTCTTTAAAATATAAAGGTTCCAGGAAGTACTTCATCAGCGGTTTCTACATCATCAGTAGATGCAGCAGCTGACTCTGAAAGTGTTCAAGCTGTAGCCAGTCGCATCCTCAACGACCCAAATGCTCTTGCGTTGCTTCGTGAAAGGAACCCTGAACTTGCCAGTGCCCTTAAAAGACTTGAATTGAGTTTTTGGTGAAAATATGAGAATGATAATTTAACAAAATATTGAAGTATAAATTAAATTAGCCAATCAATTCGTTTGTAGCATAAAATTAGAAGAAACTATTTATATTTGAGCTACATCAGAAAACACCAATATGTTTGTGAACTAAGTCAAAATGAAGTATTGTTAAAGAAACAATTTCATTTTTAGCAATATAAAATATCTTTGAAATGAATTTAAAACAAAACTGAAGGAGTAGAACATGTTGCCTCAACTCAAAAATATATTTATTGTTACCAAATTGTTTTTTATAATTTTGGTCAAGTATTTTTTAATATTAAAAAGAAGTTGAAAATGAAACCTGCGACTTAGCGTAATGATAAAAAGGTTAATTTTTAGGAAAGTAATTAAAATAATTTTCAGGTAATTATTTTTGAGATTTATTTCTTTATTTATTTTAAACATTTTTTTAAATTAGTGCCTTAACAAAGTACTACATTTGAGACGTTTAATTTTGAAATTAATTTAAAAGAACTTTATATATTTTGTTAAAAATTATTTTAGCTACTTTGATACTACTATTATGATGCAAATCTATAAATTTATACAAGTTTGCACCATCGGCAACCAAACCCGCGTTTTATAAGTTTTTCTTGGTGTTGTTGTTCGAAAGGTTTTTATGTCAATATGCTAGATTAGCCGAAATAATTTTTATAAAACTTTTTCGTTCCCTACCTCTCAAAACATGTTTAATAAACTATCGTTCGTCAATGACGCTACTTTAGCAGCACACACAGAAATAAAGCTAAAAAATAACGACTTGCTTCAAAAATACTGAAACATTTGGTATGCAGGAAAGTTAATATTAAATATGATAGTTATAAACATCGTCTCAGTTTCTTCAATTTAAATACTCTGGAAATTCGACGGATTAAATACGACTTAATTCTTATTTTTAAAATTATCCACAATTTAATTGACATTCAGTTTGATGATTTGTTTTCCATTAGTCCTTTCCTCAAGTTATATCAAGTTAGACGACACACATTACATCTTAATAAGCCCATATCACCTGGTACGTTAGAGCAATTTTTTCTCATTCCGCACAATTAGTACTTGAAAGCAGGCACCATCTTTTCAGACATCTCGTTCACATTTATTGAAATAGATAAATAAAATTTAGATAGAAGGGCCCTGTGAGTCTGATTTATGACAACACTTTTAAAAAACGAATTTAAAGCAGGTGTTGGAGCCTCGTAGGCAGTTCGTCACTGTACTTAGTGCAGTTCTGGCAGCTCCTGCGACGCTAGCTGCACCAGTCTGTCTGTTCCACTGATACCCTTGTTGGCGTGGAATCTTGTTGCATCAGTGACTTCTGAATCTACATAATTTTTGGATTACAGCATTGCCGTTTTCGGCCAAAGCATTTCTTCTTCTTTAAAAACCTGGTCCTTGTGGAGAATACAATCATCTTCATATCACTGCCAACAGCGAGAGACTAACAACCTTCCAGCACTTTAAGTATCTAGCAGCATAACAGCATTTTATACATACACATTCTTATTCATGCCTTAACATGAAGTAACAAATACCTCAAAATTGAGAGATCATTCGACTTATAAAGAGTTGTCGCTCTGACAGTAGTTCTATACAGACCAAAATCTTGAGTTTTACAGGATTTTCACTGCGACTTCTGGATCGTTTCTACTAACGTTGCCTTGGAAACGTCTTCTGCTTCAAATAGCGCGATTTAATACCTAATAAAACTGTGCTAGTTAGAGCTAAGTTGTCTAGCACTGAAATTACGCTCGCAGACCTCTTTGAGTCGGTCATATCTCCGTGATGAACCTTTTACCCAAAACTGTAAAGTATGACAAACTCACATCTAGCTGCAGAGGTGCTCTAAAAAAAGGTGCAAATACCTACTCAAACCCTCGTTGAAATATACAACACTCTCACAGTTGTCTCTCACAACTGTTACAGATTGCAGCAGATTAGAATATGAACAAAAAAAACTATCGACAAGTGATTCTATCTCGTCACATTCTATTTGAACAAAGTTTTTTAAGTTAGAGGTTAAATTCTACTGAATAGGGTTAATAAAACTATTTCTACTAAGTGATTTATATATTACTTGCGATAAATTATTCTATTTGGATAAAAAATCGATTCAAACTTTTTTGGTTTTGTTACACTAAACGTCCTTGGTGAAAAGGAAATTTTGATTGACATTAATACTTATTCAGATGAAAGTAAAAACTATGGTGGACTCTAATAAAAGTGGCAACAACCTACATTCCAGTATACAGAAATTAAAGTTCATTTCTGAAAAACCATCTTCATCAAAACAAGCTTGCAATGACGATTGCCAACCGTGAAACAAAATTTTATCCAGTGAGAATCCAACAATAGAATGGTTTCACCTGTAGTGATGTGAGCAAACAAATTTATAATTTATTTGATAACAACCAGATGAAGCAAATGGGGTTTAAATGATTCTGCATTAAATGTAGAACCATGGGCATAACATCTACCTCCTCTAATTCTAATTCAAACGTATTATCCGACATCAGCAAATCTGTATCCGATGAAATGGCCAAATTTCAATCTAAAATTGGCAACGATGTTGCAAAGATCAACGAGAAAAATTCTAGTTTATCCAAACTAATGGATGAACTGGATGTCTTTACAATGAAACCTGTTACATGATTCAGACAAAAATGTTAACATGGTGCAACTTCTTGCTAAGAAGAACCTACTCTGACCCATAAAGATATAGATGATAATATAATCATCTTTAATGTCTCTGAAACTGATAAAGATGATGACAGTAAGTTTGTTAATCAAATGTGCCCTCAAAGCCTTGATTTTGTGGACGTTCCAAAGGTATCAATGACTAGACATGAAGCAAAAAGCTCAGATCATCAAAGACCGTTGAAAGTGTCCTTTCAAGAAAGATGGAACAAACGCAAGTTTCTTGCCAAGCTGTATAAGCTAAAGCTTGACGAAAAATTCGAGCGCATTAGAGTAGCACATGATATGTGTGAAGATGATCGCTTAGAAAATAAGCGTCTTCTAAAAGAGGCGTATAACCGAAATCAGAAAGAGCAACCAACTGATTTCAAATACAAACTTCGAGGTCCACCATGGGCCTTGAGAATTGTCAAGGTTTTTTTTCAAAAAATGGAAGTGGTAAATAACCACTGGACCCACATCTTCTTTTTTTCACATCCTCTTTGCCACAATTTTGAATACCATCCTTCCTTTTGAAGGAGGAGAAAGTGAAGTCTTATCTTCACCTAACAAGAACACTTTTTTTATCAACCAATCATATTTTCAGAAGATTATGTTTACCAATTAAGAGTTTTTGGATAACTTTTGATTAGACTTAATTGTTTTAAATAACACAAAAATCGTGTTGTTTCCTATAATTGATATTAAAGTATAGGAAGTTCTTGAACATAATTTGTTTTGATAATAACCACTTGTTAGCAAAGCAACTTAAATTCTAAACTCATTTGTGTACATAGCATTTTACATCTTTTAAATCTTCTTAATGTTTAAGTTTGAAACAATTTCTTCTTTTAAACAGGAGAATAATTCTTAGTAAAATGCAATTAAATGAAGTTGCAGTTACCTTTTTGAACTTTACAAATGTGAAAATGCTTTTCATTAATATACTTTTCTAAGATTTTTAGTTTAAGCTTTTTTGTACTTTGTATAGAACCAAATCATTCAGTTTGAAAAATAAAAGTTCTAACTGTCACAAAATTAACTAAATGTGATAGATGTATTTAATACATGTCTAGCATAATTTACAAAAGCATTCTGAAGATTTAAAAACTCAAAAGTTATTTAAAAAAGGATAGATATCAACTTGATGAGCTTTACATTCTTCCGGTACTTTAGATACTTATACTTCGTGAGTATAAAGAGTGCAACTTACGTACAAAAGTCTTCGATGATGTTCAAACAGTTAATCAATCATTTTTTGTTGTTTGGTGAAATGTGATTACTTTGTTTGTACTACAGCACTATAAAATAACTTTAATCCACCAATCAAAATATATTCTTTATCAAGCTTTCACAAGAGAAGAAGATGAAGTTGATTGCAATTTTATTGCTGTTTGTTGTTGTAAGTATAAATTATTGATAAATAAAACTACTAATTTCTTGATTTATTTTTCAGGCTACTCAAGCAATCTCAATTCCAAATTATCAATATTGGTGTACACATCATTTCCATGTGTACCCACCAACCAACAGTTACGGTCACAATGTTAACCATAACCCTGCTTGGTTTACTGCTAAGTTCTATGCACACATCTTGAAAGCTTTCCCAAAGCGATTAGGATTATCATGTGAAAGTGGTAAGTAGCAAGCAACTTAAGAATTTGTACTTCTAGATTTTTACTAACTATTTTATACTTTGTTTCCACAGATCCTAGTAACATCACTGATTACGTTCAAGTCAACTATACAGAAAGAATGACTGAAAAACGTGGCGATATGGAAGAAGAAATGAATGATGATCTCGGAGTACTTGAAGCTCAAATTGATGAGATTCATGAATCTTACTTGAAGACATTCAAGGAATACCTCAAGCGTGTTTACAAAGAAGATTCCCAAAATTATTGTGATAAGGTTGATGAGTACGAAAGTGAATTAAATAACTTAAAAGATGCTGCATCTACTCGATACACTAATGCAGTTGTAGATATGGTTGACAAGCTTGAATATTTCCATAAACAACTTGTAACAAAGTGAGTTTTTGTCGCTTATTAATCGTACAACTGTAAACCAATTTCATTGTAAGGTTCCTTAACTGCATGCAAGTTCGTGAAATCAAGGTCGAGGAATACGAACGACTTGCTGATTTGAAAAACACAATGATCCAAGCTAAATATGCAGATGCTCTTACAGATCACATTAATAAGCGACAACATTTTGCCAATTCTGTTTTTGAAACACTTTATGGTAACCACTTGTATAAAATTCGTAACCATTATCTTACAGTATCTTTGCTTTATAGGATCATTGTCATTGCCAGGCAACTTCACCGACGCTATGACTAATTACAGTACACTTCTCACTTCTGAAAGAGATACTCTTATCGGAGAGTTCAACACCACAATCACTGAGGCTGTTACAAAAGCAAAGGATTGTTACAGATGTAACTACAAATGTCATTTCAACACTGGTTGTTATGGATTCGAAAAGCATCAATACAAACGAACTTGGTAAAACCAATTTAACACCTTAGATCGTCATGCTCTCAATACATATTTTTCCAGCAAACCAATTCCAGATGCTCCAAAGTATTTGTACAAACTTATCCGAGTTCATCCTTTTAATCCAAAATGGAGTGGATATGCTTTCGATGATCTTAAAGAAGTTAATGCATCAGGTGAGCTGTCAACTTTGAATCCTTAAATTAGACGTCACATCAAATCTTCTTCTCACAGCAACTGAAGATTTCCCTGTGGATGCCTACAAGACTTGTATTGACTACAAAGCTGGAAACTATACCGAGCAACTTGGTCCAATAGTTACCAACTGGAAAAATCTCATTATAATTTGGGGAACTGGTGCTTTCAACACTTTGAAACAAAGAATCAGTACCATGAAACCCAAATCAAGCTGGGGGTAAGACTACGAACATCTAAATATATTCAAATTTTATTTACTTCATGATTCAACAGTACATGTCCAACTGAAGATGAAATCACTACTTATCGATCACGACTTGAAACTGAAGCTCAAAGCTGGGTTGATGCCAAGAAAGAAGAATTCGATAACCACGTTACAGATTTGAATTACACTTACACCCATGCCATTGCTCAATGGCAAAACAGATCAAAAGATTACGCCGATAGTGTTAATAGACATTTCATAAATTGTCAAGCTGATAGAGCTGCTAAGATTGCTCACTACGAGATCCATCTTCAAAACAAGATCTGCAATGAACACACTAAAATCAAGCTTAAGGTTGAAGCAGTAAGTAAATATTCTTGAAGTTTATTTTTACTTTTTATGTTGTTCTTTTTTACTATATTCTGTTGTAATAAACAGTTATAGTAGCATTCTGAATTAAACTAGAATATTTAATTCAATTTATTGTCTTTCAGCTTGCTCGTAAACACTTGTGTCTTTTTGATCAATTCTTTACTTGCACTTTCGGTAAAAACCTAACTGACGTTGTATACACCAACTTGAAAGAAGAATATCATGATGAAATTACCAGAAGAATTACCCAAGTTACTACTGATTACGACACTTTCTGGAATCTATGGCAACCAAAACTTGTAGAGCATTATGAAGCTACATTCAAATGTGTTCCAAAGTTTTCAGTTCCATTGTTGGGAGCAAGATTCGAATGGAACTTTTGTCCACCATCAACCAACTTGTGGCAACCATCTTGTTAAGTAAGCAAACACTCTGTAATTAGCTACTGATTTAGATTGGAAATATTTATAAGTTTTTGTTTAACTTACAGATGGCTTACTTGAAATGTGTACTTCACAAACTTGTGCTTGTTTCACAGAATAAACTATTTTATTGAATTCTTGCGTTTGATGTTTTTAAATATTTAATATTCTAAGTATATAGGTTTTTTCAATCAACTAATTTTCAGAATAATTCAGAACCTTTTTTCTTACTTGCTTATCTTGTTTTAACATCTTTATTACTCAGTATCTTATCAATGTTTTAAACTTTAATTTTTAATTTAAATCTTTCAAATTTTAAATTTTGTTTTCAAAATTGAATTAATTATTCGTTTTTCAAAAATTATTTTTTATTTTTTGATAGAATTCGAACCTGCTCAGAAATTTATATCGTTATTAACTGTATGATGGGATTCATCCAAAATTCGTCAAATTTAATTTCTTTTTTATAATGCACTTCTGTTTGTTTTGATTTATGTTAAGCAAACATTTTTAAAATAGTTTTTTGTTCATTTGACAAAAATTTTTTTTAAGGAATCAAAAAGAATTTTTCAAATCTTAGTTTTCACTTTAGACACAAATAGTTTGGATTTTACATTTCCTGTTTGGATCAAAAGAGTTGTCTTCACGACAAAATGTCTTCACGACAAAATGTCTTCACGACAAAATGTCTTCACGATAAAATGTCTTCACGATAAAATGTCTTCACGACAAAATGTCTTCATGACGACAAAATGTCTTCACGACAAAATGTCTTCACGACAAAATGTCTTCACGATAAAATGTCTTCACGACAAAATGTCTTCATGACAAAATGTCTTCACGACAAAATGTCTTCACGACAAAATGTCTTCACGACAAAATGTCTTCACGATAAAATGTCTTCACGACAAAATGTCTTCACGACAAAATGTCTTCATGACAAAATGTCTTCACGACAAAATGTCTTCATGACAAAATGTCTTCACGACAAAATGTCTTCACGACAAAATGTCTTCACGACTAAATGTCTTCACGACAAAATGTCTTCACAACAAAATGTCTTCAGATGTGGCTTAAAATCAAATTTCTATTGTAGATGTTATCAGATAGTTTAAGAAAATAATTAAATTCTTGATAAAATTATTGCTTCCTCACTAAGTAAACGATAACTTTGTTATTTTTAAATAAAACTAAAAGTAAGAAGATTAAGAAGAGTAGATTCCTTTAAGGAGTTTTTATATTGTCTTTTCAGATTCAAATTTTGCGAATTCTAATTTTCATAATAATTTATAATGACAAATTTAAAGATAGAATTATAGACTGAATGGAAAAATAATAAAATCATTTCAGTTGTGAAATACTTTTGATCATTCTATAATGGATTAAATGTCCGTCTGTGTGGTTACTACACTAGCCTACCAGTTCAGTCCTAGGTTCAATCCTAGGTGGACACATATTGGTGACAAGGAAAAGTCCACAAAAAAACTTGTTGGTTTTGTTAGTATGTTTTATGATAACACTTCAAGTTTAAAGCCGGAGTTGGAGCTTCGTAGGCAGTTCGTCACTGTATTCAGTGTCGTTCCAGTAGCTTCTGCAACGCCAGCTGCATCAGTCTTTCTGTTCCGCTACATAACCTTGCTGGCGTTGATAGTGGAATCTTGCTGTATGGGCAACAACTGGATCACAAAATTGTTGAGTGTTCAAGAACATCTTCAAAACTTAAATCAGCTGATCTCTCAAGTCACCACTTGATCCTAATACCCAGCTTCAGTCTCAACATTTTTAAAATCGAATTTTCTGGAAGCTAAAAAATCTAATTTTTATTTCTAGTTACAATATTTGATTTGTACAAGATCCTGAATTGAAATACCAATTTCTCAGTTTCGTTGATTTCAATAACAGAAATCAAACCTACTTTTGTAAAGCTCAATAAAATTTGGTTGGTTACAAAATCCTTTTTAGATATGAAATGATAAATTAACCAATCACAATCAGCCTTTGATGACTACAACATATCTATTAGAATTTTATTTGTACTGAGTTGAAGTTTATTTGGAAACTCATAAATTAATTGAAGTTTTATCAAATTTTGTTTATTATTAACAGTTGAATCCTTTCGATTTGCAGTAATGTCAATTTTGAACAGTTAAAAAATTGTTGGTTCAAATAACTTTGTTAATAAATTGGTAAGTAAATAATCATTTCATGAGCCTAGTCAAAGCCGACGCTCAGATAAAACAAGAAGATAAAGAAGATAAGTTTGAATGATGTCCGAAACATGCTCTAAGGCTTCTAAGAAAGTCTTATTTGTAGATGAGATAAACATTTAGATCTATCTATATTTTCAACAGTTTAATTTTGATAATACAGTGAAGCAGCAGTGACGTAGTGCTCGTTATAATAGTGGTGAGTGTAAGTGAATTTACACGGGGAACCCCATTAGATTTTCATTTCATCGCCTTTAACACTCACCTATTGCAGCTGATGACATCATCAAAAAATTACTAATTAATTGAAAATTAATGAAAAATATCATTTGGTCTCAGACTCCTCGTTAGTAAGGTGGTGAGTATCTCCGCTTGTTACGCCCGGAGGCCAGAGTTCGATTCCCTTGGAAGGAATTTTCATTTTGAAATGATTGTAAGTAATCCTAAGCACTAAAATGGTAGAGGGCATCATTATTGCACCAACACTTCTTGTGAACAAAGCCAACAAAGTTGATGTCAGAGTGTTTGTGTATTCAGATGACATCAAGCTATTATCTTGCAATCCTTCAAAATTTCAAACTGCACTACACACTGTAGAAAACTGGTTTACGAATTGGCAGCTACGAACCCAGCCCACAAAGTCTGAACTTATAACTTTTTCTCGCAAACCAACTGTGAATTGCTTAAACCAATCTTGACAAAATCAATTTACAATATCAAGTTAGTGATATCAAAAAAATAGAATCTGTTCAGGCCACATTTACAAGATTGGTGTGCAGGAAACTTAATATTAAATACGATAGTTATAAATATCGTCTCAGTTTCTTCAATTTAGATACTTTGAAAGTTTGAAGGATTAAATACGACTTAATTCTTATTTTTAAGATTATCTTCAACTCGATACTTTTTTCCTTAATTAATTCTATATTCAATTTATATCAACTCAGCAGACACTTAAACCTTCATAAGTCCAAATCACCTGGTACGTTAATCAGAGCAAATTTTTTGCGTACCTCACAATTAGTACTTGAAAAATTGTCATTTCTGAACTGTGATTCTATTGTACTTTTTATATATTCAACATATTCTCCATTATATTGTATGGAAACTACTAAAATGCCAAATGTTACATATTTTTCTTTCTATATTTGTATAAAAGAGGGATATAAATACAACAAATTCGGACTTTAGATTTCAAGTTAAAAAGAAAAACACAAATAATCTCAAATTTATTTTTAGAAAATGGGAAAGAAACTAAACTTATATCTTTGAACTTTCCATCCATTTGAACTTTTAAGTCACTTTTATTAATTAAGTAGATACCACCTCCTTTAGTGTAAATGCAACCATGGTAAGAACGGCTGTCAATCGGTCGTAGGCTTGTTGGTATTGTTAATATATTTATTGTGTGTTAATTGCCTTATTTATTTGAATAAAACTCTACATAAAGAGTCATTTTTATTACAATAACCAAGAATTTCACATTTAGTTTAAAGAAAGTTGTTTTTTAAATTGTTTTTTATGCTTTTATGCTAAAATAAAAATTTTCTCATTATTTAATTTTCATTTAATATACATTTTTGAAATTAGTGAAAGCAGATTTGAGTTGAATAAGCACGATAATAACGATTTGTTGAGTTTAATCATTTAGTGCTACTTGGAAACTTCCTTTTGATATATTTTAACTTCAAAATAATTTTTTTCGAAGTTTCTTTGTTTAATCATAATCTATGTTTGTTGAATAACCAAAAAAACTTTAGAAAAAGTACCCAAACGCAAGTTTTTTTATTACTAAAAATGTTTACAAAAGAGTTGACATCATTAAATTGATAAATCAATAAATCTTGATGATAAAGTATAATGGATGAATACGAAACAGTCTGCTGACAAAGTAGCTCAAGTTGTTCTTTATTTAGCTTGGAGAACAAAATAAAAGATAATTTTGATTGACAATTAAACAAATAAATTAAATTTGATAAAGTTACTGAATAAATTCTTTCTGATTTTTTAGATATCAACAAATGAGTATGTTATTTTGTAGCTAACTAAAAGATTTACATTTATTTATAAGCTTAAATAAGAGGTTGCAAATGAGTCGGAATATGCAACTCTTTGAGTTCTCAAGGTCCATTTGATAATAATTAATTTATAATAGCCAAAGGTTTTGCTTACAGCCAAATCGTTCTTTGAGGCATTTTATAGTAAAATGTATTTAAGAGTCCATGAACTTTGTCAAAGATAGTTAAATATAAATTGATATTTATCACTGTAAGTATTGATGCAGCAACAAGTGCTTTATGAAGTGGATATAGCTAGTTATTAAAAATTTATTTATTTATTTATTACAATAAATGTGAAGGAGGGTACCTAAAAAGAGCACCTCTCGCTAACACACATTCTCACAAATTAAATCTATTTGACGTGTAAACGAAAAAGCATATGACAATGAAGAATTGCACAGAATCATAGTATTGTAAAAGAGAAAAATTCACAGTTTAGAAATGGCAATGTTGGCGATATTATAACAATTCAGCTTTTTCTTGAACAGCATAAGTGATTTTGACATGACAATCTCTGATGAAATTGTTTTCTAAGATTTAAATTTTCTAGCTGTAACCGTTTAGTAGTATTATAAACTTTGAAACAATCCTTAGCAAGTAATTTTATTAAATTATGGTACAGTTAAACGTATTAAAAAAAAAGTTTTTAACAAGTTGAAATAAAGCCATTTTCTATATGCTCATTTGTTTGGGTTTACTATATGGCATTAATCATGGTCCGCTGGATTCTGTCTGCTTGTTTACTTTTTTATAAACTTATTTTTAACTTTTAAAAACAAAGTTTTATAAGTTATAATAAAATTTTTTAAAAAGTCCTAAATTACCTGATTTTAATTAATGATTTCAATTAAATAACATTGAGACTTATGTTTTATGAATAGTTGTAAATAGCTAGTTTTATTACTTTTTCTTATCTCTTATATATTTATTTACTGGCCCTTTTTTTGAGGTACTTGTATTTTTAAACAACTTTTTTAAGTGTTAAATTCATATATATAGTCTCAAATATTCTAGTTCATCACTTTTAGTGAAATTTATTTAAGCTAAAAGCTGGCTAATAAAAGAGTTAATGAGTTAAGATATAGAAATTATATTTATGAGATATAAAAATTAAAAGAAACTCTTATAACATATTTATTTATTTAATTTTGTTTAATACTTTGTTTTCTAATTAGTTTAAATTAAATGAAATAACATCTAACATTTTTTAATCAATAATATTTATTATAAAAACTAGACTTATAATTTATTGATTTATAAATACTTATATTTATATATATACACGTCAAATAGATCTAATTTGTGAGAATGTGTGTTAGCGAGAGGTGCTCTCTTTAGGCACCCTCCTTCACATTTATTGTAATAAATAAATATTTATTATTAATTAAAATTTTTTCTGTATATAATGCTAAATTATTATTTAGGTTTTTGTTGATGTCACTAGAAACTTATAGTTTTAAGTATCTTTTTTCTTTTTATTTGAAATTTTACAATCTTTAAGTAATAATCTTCAAACTACTTATGTTTTACAAAGATTTAACGCAGGTAAGTGAATTTAGTTAAATGAAAGTTTTGTTGAGTTATGAGCTGGTTATCAATCTCTGATTTTGCCAAGACTGCTCTTAGTGATGTACAAAAAAAAATTGATAAAGTTTTAGACATACAAGAAGATGAAGAAGTTATTTCAGGTATCGTTTATCTAATTAGTTAAAAATATATTAATTTATTTATTTAATTAAATATTAAGCAGTTACTATTGGATATTTGTAATATATAATTGATATCAGATCATCACATGAAATACTAATATCAGTATTTGAATTTTAGATAATTAAATATAAACGCAAAATTTGTAATATTATAAATAAATATTGTGATTTACTTCAATTTGTTTATTTTTAGAAAAAACAGAAGTTATTGCAGAACCAGCAAAGCTTGCTACATTTATCAAAGAAGCTAATAATGTGAGGAAGCATAAAAAACTTTCAAATAAAAAACCTTCAAAATTAGGAAGTTCTTTGACAAAAAAGACACCTCAGAAAAATATTTCAAATTTGAATCATTCAATTATTCAAAAGTATTTTATTTGATTAAATTCATTTTATTGGTATTTAAAAACTTTGTTATAAATGATTTGATAAATTAGTTTTCATTTATTTAAATTCTTATTAATAATTTCTATTCAAATACTTTGGAATGGAAGTTGTTGGTTTATTACAGTGATATAAACCAAGAAAAAGTTACTGAAAACATTCAAACAAATAAATCACAAAATTCTTCATTTGATCCTACTGTCTCTTCTGAAACCAATGAAGCAGCAATCTTAGACATCTCACAATCAAGTCTGTGTTCGGAAGATACTAAAAGTCTGATGGAAGAAAATAAAGAAGCAGATGATGATGACATTGAAACTGAACATGGTAGTTAAATCTTATTATTTAGGATATTTAAAATAAGTTTGGAAGTTTTGCATTACCTTGTTTATATAATGTTAGAAAACTAATCATTGACTTGACTGTAGAAAAAGCCAGAGAAGTCGTCATGATATCTGACAGGGAAATTACAGGAACAACTGAGGTACTAATGATTTTTATCAATCATTCTACAAGTAGCTATTTGTTAGTATCAATTCGACCATATACTTGTGATTAATAGGTAGTATTAGCCGAAATATTTTTGTGTTTAAAATCGAATTATAGTTTTTTTTACATATAGATAAAGAAATTGAAACTTGAAGCTGAAGGTTCACCTCGAACATCTACAAGTGCTTCAAGTGATGTTGATGTACTTGACCATGAAAGTGTATATAGTGAAATATCATTTGGTTAGTATGAAGCAATCGATTGAAATTGTGTGAATTAATGATGTCAATTTGATAAGTATTTCAACTTTAATGATAAATCAATATGACAGATTTTTCGTTTTGTTACTCAAACATCTTATAGATTTTCATAAATTTTATAGAAACTTTTATTTTCAAAAAGAAAATCATTAGAATGTTTTAAAGCCTTCAATTCTGAACTAAAATCAACTAATGATTTAATTCAAGCGTGAATTATTTCTTTTTTCTTTTTTTTTTTGTATAAATTTCGTTGCTTTGGGATGCTTGAAGCAGTTTCGAAGACGCGTGAAATGGAAACGTTACAATTCAGCTCACTTGAAAGTCCTCTCAATAGGACAGCAGCAGTTGTTGATTCAAATGATAGTGAAGCATCTGATATAATTGCTTTTAGTGGTTACTGTTCACCTGTCTCAGTGAGTCAGATTATTTTTTTTGGGAAATCTCTCATCAAATTAGACCTTCTGCTGCTTACTGCTAGTAGGCGAGTCTTCAACATCCATCTTTCACTAAGATTTGTCTGTGAGACAAGTTTTATTGACTTGGTTTTGTTGGTCGACAAGTTTTATGAATCAAATCTGATTCAACTTTTTTTAATTAAATTTTAGTGATTAATACTGAATTGGAATCACTTCGTTTGATAATGTGAATCGTGTTAGAAGCAGCTAATTTCTTGGTTGATTAAGCAACAAAGTTTGTTGATAGGTTGATGGTTTTGAAGATTCAGTTCATATATCACCAGGAAATTTCACCAAATCTACTACAGATGAAATTAAATCTTCTGAACAGAATTCAGACTCATCTACAGAAAGTTCTGTTCGTGATAAACTAGAAGATTCGAATCAACAAAAGCGTCAAGTAAACGATGAAGAAAAAATTGGTTATTTTGATTGAGTTATTTCTTTCTGATAAAAGTTGTTTTTTATATAAATATTTTCCAAGTTTTGATAAACAATTATCATGAATTTTCTTTATAGACGACGAATCTGCAGTTTATTCATCTTATGAAACGATGCATGTAAGTTGTTTTAAACGAATAACATTCCAGTTACATCTTACTGAGGCTTTTTGCCATTTACAGAAAAGTTCTTTCTAGAAATCTACAATTTATGAATTTCCAATAACCTTTACCTATAATGATGTAACCCTCAATTGTAATGTTAATTGTGAGAAATATTTTTAAGTCTTAAAATCGATCCTTTTGTGTTTAGTCTCTCTTTGTATTTGTTCACTAATACAGAAATCTTTATGGTTCACTTGTTACAGAACTAGTATTTATGTAAATGTTAAATGCTAATCAGCTTAATTACCGTCTGATTTCTTAATATTCGAAAACCAGTAGCTTTAGTAGTTAAGTTTTCTTTTTATTACATAAAATTTTGTTTATATTATTAACGTAACTTGTTGACATATCTTATCTGTTATTGCTATCTAATATCATACCTACAATATAACCTATATTTATTAATAAGCTCACCGTATTGATAGAATAATTTTACGCTTGAAATAATATTTATAAAAAACCAGACATCTTATTTGGATGGTAATAAAATAAAAAGAAATATTTAAGAACTTTATATCATGGTATCATTGACAAAACAAAATTCTCATTAATTTCTACTTTACCGTGAAAACTTTTGTTCCTAACAGTCTGATGGTGATACGGTAGAAAAATTCAAACACTACGAGGTACAATTAGTAAGCTTAAGTCTGAGTAATGCAAAGTTGAATGAAGATAATGATAATTTGAGGTTGGTTTGATTCATTTAATCAACATTTGATTACTCAATTTGTTTCAACAGAAATGAAATTGAACATTTGAAATTGGAAATTAAATCTAATATTGTTGAAGAAAATAATCGATTAGAAGATCAAGTTGAAAGTCTTAAGTTAAAGATACAGGTTTGGATATTAGAAGATTTTATCGGGTGTAATTAATATTAGGGATTTAGGATTTTGAGGTTTTAAAGAAGTCAGATGAAAATCGAATACATGAGTTGAAGATGGAGATTAGTAAAAGATTAACAAATGAAGAAGTACAAGTGATTGTACAAGAAAAAGATGAAAGTATTCAAGGATTACTACAAGAAGGTTTAAATTCCTTTTCTTCAAATTGTTATTTCAAATCTTTCTTGATTATATTTCAGGAGAACAACTCTCTAAGAAAGAACATCAACAAAGTCAGCTGATTAAAAAACTTCGATCAAAGTTTAATGAAAGTGAAGAAGTTTGTAAAGAATTGAGTGAAAAGTTGGATAAATTTCAAACACAAAATGAAACATTAAAGGAGGTTCAGAGACATCATTTCATCTCAAATAAATACAAAGATAAATCTTTTTCAGAGATTAGGTGCCCTTGAAAGTTGTGGGCGGGAAGACAGAAGTCAAGCTGAAGAATTGATGCAAGCTTATCGAGATAAAGAAAATGAAATCAATAATTTGAAGACAAAACTAGAAAAGTCTGAAGAGAAATCAAGATCTTCTCATTCAGCTCTTGATTCTGCTTTCAAGTTAGTTGATCTTCTGATCATAAACTAATCAAATGAAATTACTTTTTAAGTGAAGTTTTTGTTGTTAAAGAGATATCGGAGACTTGAATAAGAAATGTGCTTTTTTGGAAAGTGAATTACAAAAAGTTGTGGAAAAATGCGAAGAAAAAACTGTAGAGAAACTATTGAAAGAAAAATCTGAAATTGAATGCGAGCATCAGAATCAACTGAAGATTCTGCGCTCTCAAGTGAGTCTTTCAAAAATATGAGTCATAATTTAGATGTCTTCATGAATCTTTTTGAAATCAGATTAATGAGATGAGGTTAGAAAATGAAAGAATTGAGGAAGAAAGTTCTGATCGAAAACAACTTCTACAAAAAGAGATTAATGATCTTCAAAAAGTTAGACTCACATCCATTTTGATTCCAGATCCTTTCATTTGAATTGATTTCAGCGATTACAAGATTCAGAAAACAGAAATTATGAACTCACTGAATCGATATCGGATTCCACTCGACCTCTTGTTAGGCAGATCGAAGGACTCCAAGCGAGTCATTCGAATCAATCTAAAAGCTGGGAGCTTCTAGAGAACAGTTTGAACGCGCGCTTAGGTGACTCCCGCTTCTTAGACTTCTTTTTTGGTTATTTTTTGCTGATTTTTCAGAGGAGACTCAGTTGAAGCTGGTAACCATCCAGGAACGCGAGAACAACGCGCAGAAGCTTGCTAGTGATGCCAAGAAATCACTCCGAAGATTAGAAGAACAAGTGAAGAACTTGAAGAAGGATAAAATACTTCTAGAAGATGACGTCACTCGATTGAAAGTGACGTCAGAAAGCAATGAAGAAGAGCTGCTGAGGTAAATTGATGAAGAGTTCGGACTTGTTGAGATTTTCGTGAAGTTTGAGGCAGAAGTTGATGACAAGTGAGAAGGAGTGGCAGGATGGTAGAGGTAAGCTGAAAAGAGAGAAGCTTCAACTAGAACATCAACTCGATGCCGAGAAAACTAAACTGGAGAACGAGAAAAAGAAATTCCAACAACAAACTGATCTGATGCAGAAAGAAAAAGTCATTTGATTATGTAAATTAGTTGATGTTTTCACAAGGATCTGTTACAGGAACGATTGTTGTGGATTAACCGACAAGATTCTCTTCCATCTGGCTCCATGTTTAATGGTGATGCTGAATCATTTACAAGCTCTATTGATCATGTGAGTCTTGTGTCTTATTCATTCACAATTTATCTTTTCATGTAGACAGATGTAATTGAGAATCAGCGAGGTTTCATCTTTGATGGATTGATCAGAAAAGGGACCTCTCATGGAGCAAATCTGATGGAGAATCTTCAATCTCAATTGAAAATGAAAGAAGGAGAAAACATCCAATTACAAGTGAGTCACGTGTTGAAGAATTGAAGACTCTAGTGTTGATCATTAAAGGGTGAGATCAATACTCTGGAAAGAACAAGATCTTCAATGGCGGAAGAGATAGTTCGATTAACCAATGAAAATGAAGAGTTTGAAATGATAAAAGATGACTTTAAACTACTAAAGCAACAACTACAAGTGATTCAAACTCAGTTTTCTTGATTGTCACGTGATCTGTTGATGTTTGTAGGAGATGAAGAATAGACATGATGCAGTCTTGATGATGTATGGAGAGAAAGCTGAAGAAAATGAGGAATTGAAGATGGACTTAGCAGATGTTAAAGAGATGTATCGACAACAGGTTCTCTCAATTCTTCATCTCCATTTCTGCTTTCCATCTTTGTTTAGAAATATTTAGAAGACTGTTTATGACTGATGCCTGTTTGTTATCAACAAATTTCTTTTCAGATTGATACCTTGTTGAAAAATCCATCCTCGTAGCACATCAAAACATGATGTTTGTTGAACAACTGATGAATGATTACAAAAAAACTGAATTAATTTATTTACTCATCATCCTCGTACTCGTATCTCCCCAAAAATATCTACTAACAAATGAAAGTTTATCTTGATTTGCTTTCAAATAAACTAGATTCTTATTTTCTATTCCAACCACTCATCTATCATCTTTAGTTTTTGTTGTCTTTCAACTTTTAGTGTACAAATAGCTGATGAAGTAACAAAATAATCTACTTTAAAAACTATTTTCTATCAAGTACATTTAAAACGCAATTTTTATCGTAATTGCAATATACATTTCTTTTTTAAACATTCGAATTTTATTATCGGATATAAAACAGATCACATAATTTTAGTTTCAACATAAAAGGTAAAAGATTATGAAAAAAGTTTTGAACTTTAAAACATCAGTAATTTCTTTAAAATTATTTTGTGAATTGAAAACAAAATAATATTTTATACAAGAAGCAAATGTAGCTTTCCAACTTTCCAAATTATATTGATGAATATGTAGCTACTTTGATGAAATTAACAAACAAGTTAGTGAGATTGAAAAAGATGAACTTTTCAACTCAAGTTTTCAAAAGGTCTCCACTAAAGACAATGATTCTAAAAATATTAATTTTCTAGCTAAGAAATCTTTACATTCTCACCACCGTCCACGATATTAGGAACAAATTTACTTGTACACTTGAAAAAGACCTTTTTATTAAGCGCTCTATCTATTTTATTGCACATTGTATTGCACATTTCCAATTATTCTCCAGTTTATGTACCTTCCCAATAAAACAGTCTTATCATTAGTTCAGCTCATGGTAATTAAGTTGGGTTCCGTTCTCAAAGATCTTTCAGTGATCAGCTAATGTCTTGTCTCCACCAGACGCTATATTCCTCAGCAAATAATTTAACAACAGCTCACTATAAACTCCCTATTAGATTAATCAGTTTCTTAATAGACAGCAAGCCATCTTAATAACTCTGTTTCAGCTTTCTTAGGTTCTTGAATGGTGCTCACCAAAGTGGCATTATTTGCATTTTTCAACATTGATATCAATGACAGAATTATCATCACTAAAAGATTTGAAGATTTTATGCTCTTTGCAGACAGTGCCAAAATCTTAGTATTAGTTCAATACTCTTCTTTGTAATCAAATAATCTACGACTTCAATCCAGACAACTCAAGCTTGCCAACGACAAATGTTTCCAACTTTCAAGTGCCAACCTCTGATATGGTTTAAGTTTTATGTAAAAATCATTAAAATTATCTAATATCCGGACATTAAAGACTTAGGAATTTCTAAAGACTTAAAATGGGTTCACCACACAAAATATTTGTTCGGAATAGGGTCATTTACTTCATACCAAACTGTAAAATCTTTTAAGAACAGAAACGTTTGCTGAAACTTTTCACTGCATACATCTGTCCCCTATTATAGATGAACTCTGCGTAGGGAACCCTCACTCTTATAGAGCAAATCCGTTCAAAGATCGTCTACTTGGAAAGCTTTTCTTAGATGGAACCCCTTTCATCATACAAAGATCGCCTCTACATGCTTAATATAAGATTTTTGCAATATTTTCTCCGGTCTTGTACTAATATTTAAACTTATTAATGACTTCTGTCATCTTAACTTCAATGACTTTTTAAAAGATTACAATCTTCCATAAGTATTTACAGATAATTTTGCTAATAATTGAATCACAATACAACCAGTTTGTCAATTTCTTAACTTATTCTATTGTTTTGTATTTTTGATGTCTATCTTTAAATCGTGATAAAACTGAACACATTCATGTTTTGAATGTAAGAAATCTGGAATTACTTCTTTATACAGATTCTACTTTTTACTGTTAACTTTAGTTTGAAATTGTTTTTAAATCTATTTACTTTCTGTTGACCTTCGCTTTTAATGGTGCATAGAAATGTTTATTTCTTCGGGTATTAAAAATATTAAGAAGATAATCTCATAAAGTTATTCATTAAAAAATAAACAAAATAAATTAATCAATAAAACTTTTCCGTTTCGTTTTTGATTAAATTAATTTTTACTAATTGTTTATAAAACCTAATTAGCCCCATAGATTTCTTAGATCGTTTTATTCAATTTTAGGATATAACTAGAAGGATGTTTTTATAGTAAAACTAATTATTAATCTAGCAAATTCAAGTGACTTAATTGATAATAAAGGGTCAAAAGTTGAATCTACCAAAAAGATTTGAATCATAATATCATTACTAACTAATAATAGTAATTTAATTACTAAGCTACCGACAACTTACTTAATTTACAAACTTAAACTAATTGGTAAAAACAGTTTATAAAATTGAGCGATAAATCTGTAGATACAAGTGGGTAGCTACTAAAATTAAAAGTTTGATGTTGCTGGTCGAAATCTTAAAAGAAACTGATATAGACAGTTCTAAAATTTTGCAAAAACTAATATAACAATATCTGATTATAATTAATTTTCTTTTAAATAATATCAATTAAATTCAATAAAATTTATTTCCTAAATTAATATTACTTATCTGTCTCTTTAGTGAAACAGACCACCTTACACGTTGAAGGTCCGATAATGTTGACTAGCGGAAGCTAGCTAAAGACGACTGAAGTCAAGAAAAGTGGCTGACCAATCTTGTTACTAACGTTGATATTTGCTTTTTGAAAATCTGTAAACTAAAAAAAGTATGTTGTCAAAGAACTTAGTGTTGAGAGAGAAAGTATTAATGTACAACAAAATCTAGTGATGATGAGAAAAAGATTAAATTTGATAAAATCTTTCCGAGATTTATTTAAAAGTTTAAAAAATTCAAAATAAAGATAAATGATTTGATAGCCTGTAGCGAACTTTATTGTAAAATATAATTATTAGAGACTCTAATTGAATCAGGCAATCATTTAGTTAACTTAATCACTTCAACTTTTTGGGAAAAAATCTGTGGAAGTAAATCAAAAGTCTGGGAATACTAAATGCTGAAACCTATCTTTACCTAGCTTTTTGTGGTTGAGCTTATCATTCTAGAAGTTTAAATTTGGTAAAATTTATAGTTTTATAGAATTAGCAAATTATGCAAGAACCTATGCAGTAAAAGTTTGAGTAAACGAATAGTAGTTTGAGGGTTGTATCAGATAAAAAGAAAAACTTGGAAATGTAGTTTACATGAGAAACCTGGTTGTAAACTTAGAAGTAAATATACAAATGAAAAATGTGTGTTTAAATTTGCTTTATGAGGCTAAATTTGAGAACTAGATTACTATGTTTAATTTTTTTAACTTGATAAATAAGTCAGAGCTGTCATATCACCATGAGAAAAAAGTTCTTATCTTATATCTTAATATCAGTATTTAAGTAATGTAAACGATCAGATATCTTCAGATTTTTTTATAAGCAAGAGCTGGTTAAAGTTGTTGGCAAGAAATAATTTATTCCAACTATTTTTTAATTTTCAGTAATTTTAATTGCATTATGAGAGATGATAAAAAGTTAGAGGTGGAAGTTGTTAAGATGCTCGAATCATCTAACACTAATAAAGTTGTTGAACCATGGGGAATCCTACAACCTATCAGCCATCTCGATTGCGCTATCTTTTTGAGATATGAAGTTGCAGCATTTTGGTATACAGAAGACTCAGGGAGCGACAGTGGAAAAGAAGATTGTGAAGAAAAACGAAAAGTGTTTACAATCGAAAGAAAAAATAATATAACTTCGATTGATGTTTCTGAAAATGCTAAGCTCAATGTGTTCATCAACTCTAACAAAGTGACTAGAAAAGTTTCAATTGTATCTCTGAGCACGATCTTAATTGGTTCAAGTCTATCTTATAACTTGATCCATTTGACCACTAACGGAGATACTAATTTTGATTTTTCGTCAGAACACAAGTTGTTGCATAATATAGATACAAAAAAATATACGTCTGAATTTGCTGCGTTTTCAACAACTCACCAAAAGGTTATAACTTTAAAAGTACTTAAAGTTAAACCTTTGATTGGTAATGAAAGGTTTTATCAAAACTCCAGAAAGTCATTTAAAGCTGAGTTTGAAATATTAAAGAAAGTCGGTTTCAAGAATGTGATTGCTTCACACAGACTGGTCGAAACTACTACTGATATGTTTATGGAACTCGAGTTCTGCCCTGGAGGTGATTTATTGAGTGTAATTTTGAAGAAAAGTAGTTTGGAAGAAGGATTTATGAAAACAGTGATTTACCAAGTACTATCGGCTTTGGATTATTTACATTCTAAGAAGATAATTCATCGAGATGTAAAACCTGGAAACATTTCATTGATGGGAAATGGAAGAAATTGTGTGGCTAAACTTCGAGGTTTCCAATTTGCTATTCAAAATAAGAAATCTTTAGTGAAGAGTAAATGTGTTGGAACATACTTTTACTGTACCCCAAAACTTCTGAAAGCCTTCCATAAGAATTTAGTTGTTGAATATACCGAAGTGGTAGATATCTGGAGCGCTTGCGTCACTTTGTTCTTTGCTCTCTCGAATTACTTTCCGTTTGGTGAAGAATCAAATAATTCTCAATACTACGAAAACGCAGTTAAAGGAAACGCTAATTTTGGTTGCCAAGTTTGGGAAAACAAAAGCAGGAAATTAGTTAAGATGCTTAAAAATGTTTTTACAAATTTCGTCAAATTAAAGATAAGTAGCAAGAAACTAATGAAATCTAAATGGTTCACAAAAGATTCCCAATTTCTTTGTGAAATAAAAAATCTGTAAGTTTGAGTGGTATCAAATGTATTATACCACAAAATGCTCTCTATTCTGACGGATTTTTTGTGATATTTTAAATTTACGTTCTTTTTCTCATCTCCATTTTAATATTCTTTCAATAAATTCTTTGTTGTTTTTATACTAAATACTTCTTTTGTATGAATTAATCTAGTAAAAGTAATGTATAAGCATAAAAATGTTTGAAAATGTTGGTTGTTACGCTTGAAAATGTTTTAAATTAGATTAAAAGTCTGACTTTTTATTGAGTTTCTTTCTCATATCATTCACTGAAGTATATTTAGAGAAGAATTAGATTATTATATACTTGCACTGTTTATTATATGTATTATTTGTAAGGCTTATTCAGTTCACACTGGACATTGAAACTTGAATTTTGAGCTTTTGTAAGAAGTATATGCAAAGCTGTGTGAACAGGCTGTGTTTTTTTAACTTGATAGGTCTCACAGAAGATTTGTTACTGAGCCTGTTACATAAATCTAACTTTGCTAAACATTATTATTCAAAACAGTAGTATTAAAACCAGGCGATTAGTTAAAAACGTTTCAAGAAACAAGACGAAATAAAACCAGACGATGACACTAAAAAGAAAGTAGAGTTTTAGTGAATGAGTGAAATACTGATTGGTTTTTAATTTAACTTGCTTTTTACGCTGTCTACAACCAGCTGATGGCAAGTAGTAGGGTTCTGATGAAAAATAATCTTATTTAATCATTGGTTTTTTAAATTTGCTTGTTGTTATTCTATATTTTAAACATTTACTAAGAGAGCTTCTAATATTTGAGTTGTTAGCTTCCATTTCAGTATCAAGCAACTATGCCCAATTGTTTCATTTTTAATTTTTGTAAGAGATTTTGTCAGCTTAAAAAGCTGTGTGGTCTTCCAACTTTTGAGACTAGCACATGAAAAAATTGTGAAATGTTCATTTTATCTATTTTTGTACACTAAGCTCCGAGCTTGTAGATCAGTTCGCTGATTTCAGCGATAATCGAATGATTCACACAAAATATCTCCCAAGATTCTATTTTTAAAATAGCTATGTTTGAAGCTGAATGATATTTGAATTACTTTGCCTTGGGCGACAATCAATTTATGATATTTAAATTTGATTTTCACTGAGATAGAAAAGTTGACGAATACTTATTTTTAAAGCAGTGAGTTTGAAATATAAAAAAGTAAAATTGTAAAAAAATTGATGAAATTTATTTCCAGTTTTAAAAATGAATAGTTTAAAAAAAAAGTTTTTAAAAATAAAAATTACAAAAACATTATGAGCAGAGTTTTAGATTAGATCAATAAAAACCTGTTATGAAGTATTATTGTAAATATATAAAACAAGATAATTGTTATTTATCAATTAAATTTATCAATAATAACAACAATATTTGAAAAGTTTTAGAAAAACTTATAGATATGTTTATTACTAAATTAAAATTTCATTCTAAATAAAATAAATAAAAAGAGGTTTTGTGAAACAAATTAGTGTTGATTTTTCGGTATATCTATTTATATGGTTGTTATATAGCCTATCAAAGAATTTAAAACTATTTAAGGAGAAATGATTACATAAAAACCCAAAAATATACTATTGTTGTTCTAACACTTCACAAATACTGAAATAAAAGGATATATGATCTTTAATAGTTTATATTTTTATTAGCGATCAAATTATTTTCTATTTTATTCGACGCATGGCTCCAGATGACAAATTATGTAGCTTCATTATCTTACAAAAACAAAATGACTTTAGAAAGATAATTAAAAGGTCTCATATATCAAATTTAACTATAATGTAAAAAAGAAATAGGAACATTCTACATGTAAACGTAAAATATAAACTATGAGTCGAAAATAACAAAAATAATTGAAGACAGTTTCAATTGTCAACAAAATTACTTAAATAATATTTTTTGAAAACATTTTCATAAATTTGAATAAATGGATTTTCGAAAAGTTGTGATGAATATTCCAAACCGTGATTACTTTATTGAAAAAGTTGTTACTCTTTTGGATTTTATTAAAGTTGTAAATAGATTAATACTAAATGACAAACTTCTGAAGGCAGATAAAAGATTGTGATCTTTAAAAAGAATGATTAAAGTTAAGATTACAAAAACCATCAGTAATTGTAGATAGTTATAAATTTAAGTTTACGTTATAAGTAGTTTTCTGAAACGGTCTTTGTATGAAAAGCAGAATATGTCATACTTAAGGAAAGTTTCTTAGTAAACAATTCTTGAACGGATTCAAGCTTTATAATATCTCTTTCAAAAAGGACTCCATACGGAGAAGTTGAACTCTAACTTTGGGCAAACATATGTTTTGTCCACATATTTCTAGTCTTAAAAGATCTGCTACTGGTAGAGACAGAACAATAGTTGGTCACTGGAGGATCTTTGAGAAAGAAACTCAAACTGATAATCAGTAAGGTTTTGTAGAGAAGATTAATTTTGTGTTAAAGATCAGTTTGAAGATTTGAAAAAAGATTTGAGTGAAACATGATGAATAATTTACTTTTAAATTATATATCATCAAATCATACAGTGTTTACTGCCATTTACTAACATAAGTCTTTTTTTATTTAATAAAGTAAACTTTATTTTCTTTTTTATCCATTGAAATATATATTTGCTGCAAATTGTTAAATCAGCTATATATGTAACCTTTCTACCACCAAGCAATAAATTAATTTGTTGGTTTACTGACTGAGTATATATTACAGTTCAATGTCTTAAATTAAAGCAATTGCCTTTTATTGTTTTGTTTTTTTGTGTTTGAAAATAAATAATTTATTTTTATGTTTCTACCTTAGTGATAGGTTACATTATGTATAAGATTATTTGTGAGAATATGTGTCAGCAAGAGGTGCTCTTTTCAGATACCCTCTTTCGCGTTATTGTAATAAATAAATAGCTTCACTTTTAAAAATGGCTGTCATTGGATGTTAGATACATCTAGAATGTAATCATTGAAATGTAGTTATTAGTTAGATAGATAGTTAGATAGATAGTTATTAGTTATAAGTTAGATTAGTTTTTCAAAATATTGATTTGTTTCATTTATACAAACTTTGTAATCATTTTCTGAAAAATTAATTTTCATTTAGCCAAAGTAATAAAAATGATTCTTTATTCAAACAGCTTTATTCAAACAAACAAAGCGATCTACACAACAATAAGAATATTAACAATACGCGCTTTCTACCAACAAGCTTATGACCTAATGACAGTCGTTCCTACCATAGTTGCATTCAGCACATTTGCTTTAGCGGTAAAATACTTTACTGTTTTACATTTCAAATTAATCAAAGCCAGCAGCCATATTTAGAGTGATTTTAAAACAGCGTGCGTTCAGCTTCAGTTTTGGCCTTGTGAAAATTGCTAAGTAAAAATTTTTGGTTATCTTTGAGATAAATAAAGTTTACGCAGCTGCATTTCGATAAAAAACTTAGATTGAAGAATTTTGTATTTTCGAAAACTTTTATGAAAAAATAATAAAATATCAAATTAAAGTTAAACTAAAATGAGTTTTATGCTGTGAAGTAAAAAATGGAAAAATGATAAAATTATTTAAACTGATTACCAACACAACTTAATTCTATAGATTTAAAATAATGTTTCATATTATTAGAAAAAATGTCAAAATTTTTATGAATAAAAAGTTTGATAATTAGTTATTTACAATTGTGAATTACTTCAACTTACACTTCAATATTTTGGTTTGTAGGGGACATATACACTGAGATTTTAATAAGGTTGGTTATTGAAGATAATAAACTTGTGTCAGTTAAAAATTAAGTAACTGAATCTGTCATCAAAATAAAACCTGATCAAGTGATGAATCAACTGATGAGTCTCATATAGTGAGGGTGGATGATTATCAGCAAAACTAAATGAAATGGAATCAAGTTATTTGATACAAACTGAATTTAGAAGAGTTAATCTCGAAGAAACAGGAATTACATTATATACTGATGATTTAATGATTTATCATTAGAAGAATGTTGTTTCACAAAAGTGGAAATGAAACTTACCTTTTTATTTAAGAAAAGCAAGATGGTACGGAATCACTGTGGACAGTCTTGATATCAATATTTTTGTTAATTCCCAAAAAGTAGAAATGAAGTTACTAATATAACAAACAATTTTATAACTATTTCTGGTGGCTTATGTTACAACTTGATTTCTAACAACAAGTTAGAAAGTACATATCTTTTCTGAAGATAAAGTCCTTTTAAACATTAATCAAGAAACTTGTTCACTTCTATTTCAGCAGTTCACAGTTGTGTTACAGTTTTTTAAGTGTTTAAAGTAAAACCAGAACAAGAAGAGATAAACAATTTCTATTCCAAATAAACTCATAAATTTCATCATTATAAAATCTGTCCACATCCTGCTGATGAGTCCCGTAGATAACTGAGTGGCAAAAAGTTTTGGATTTTCTTGAGACTACCTTCTTGTGATAATTTAGAGTTGAAACACCTTTTTATTCTAACATTCTGCGCGCTCTTCACAAAATTGAAGGAAAATCTACACAAATTCTGTAGATGTGTTTCCGTGTTTTTTTTATTAATGCATAACTTCTGCAAAGCTCTGAGGATTGGAAAATTTATTCATTAAATGACAACTAATACTTATCTAGCTGGAATTGAATAGTGGAAAGCATCAAATATTAAGGTAAGCTGAAAACAACTTTAAAGTACTTTGGAATGTGTAAGTTTTAATACAATTTTTATATACTTGATGCTGTTCAAAGAGTTTTAGAAAATTAAGAATCTAAATCGAATGAAAATGTATTTTTATGAAAATACTGTATTCTATGTAAAATTCAATCTTGCTTTTTTTGCAATAAAAATTAAACTTTCTGTGCTTTTTTCTTTGCCAAGCAGTTAGTTAAATAATTAGAACTTAAACAAGATTTTTTGAAAAGATGAGGAAGCTAATCCAGAAGTTACTTCTACAAGTCAACATTAATTAAAAATTAATTCTGAAAACTTCTTTAACCCAAAATTATTTTTTTCCTGAAACTTTTTAATTTAAATTAACTTAAATTTGAAGTGATATATTAATAACAAAATATATTATTGTAAAAATAAGCTTTATTTTTCTAATGAGTATTGTTACATACAAAAGTAAAAAACTTTAAAAAGCAAGATTAACATTTATAATTTTGACTGTAAAACCAGAATACAGTATTTATATAACTTTTATGAGTAGTCTGTAATGTTTTTAGTTTTATTTCTAAACAAGTATTTAATACTTATGAAAGATACTATATGCAATTACAATTTCATTTCAAAACGTTTAATTAAGTTTCATTTTTTGCTTAACATTTTTATTGGGTCACACAGTTTATGAACAAAGTTGTGCTAAGATTTTTAAACAACAAAATATATAAAATGTAGTAAAAATAATAATTCTATTTTGTTGCTTGTTTTTCATTTGTTATTCAGTTTAGATTGTCATTTAGAAGTACTTACAAATGTACTCACATTTTTATAAATATGTTATTCTTTAAATGTGTAGATTTTGATATATTTTATTTCTTCTCAATCATGTTCAAGTAAGAACTTTGAATTGAAGCTAATTTAGTTCAAATTTTAACATTTTAATAAAAATACCAGTGCTAGCTAGAGTTGTGAATAGGTACAAAATTATGTGCAGTATATTTTAGTAAGTGAGTTTTTATATCATCAGTTATACACAACTTTAGTAGTTATCTAAATTTCAAATAATTTTATAATTTTCAACTGAAAAATTCAAAACAACTTTGATGACGAGGTATAAAAAAGAACCCAAATGAGAATGGTCAACTAATTTGTCTAATTAAATGTATGGTTTTGCATAAGAAGAAATACTGTTGAAAAAATCTAACTTTTAAGTAGTATTTGCATGAACATTTTCTGATTAATTATTATAACTTCTTGAGATAAACTTTGTAGACCAAATCAGTACATGCAAAAAGTTGATAGTCATACTTACTTCCTGGTTGCTTGAGGATTTGATTGCAGTAGAAAGCATCGTGAGGTAGACCCTCTCCACAATTTAGATCCGGTGTTTAGTGACTTGTTCCAGTGTATTTACCATTACTAATTAGATAAAAGTATTTGTATATGCTATTTAGGTAAACTGTTTATAAACTTTGTCAATCATATCTAATTTTAGCTATCGTTTACAATTCAGCTTCGCTTAAAATCTTTTTACATTCTGATGCAATCTGATAAAATAAGATTACCTCTTTCCATAATCTACTACGACTTGTAGAAAATAAATGAGGGCTTGGATTGACACCTCCTTATTTATAAAATATTCTTTATTATTATGCTTTAAGGTATTTTCCGTCAAGCCGATTTTAATCTTATCATACATAAAAGCAAACTGGTTTTATAAATACTCTAACAAAACTCCATAAAAAAAACCAAGTTGTTAAAAATTAACATTTTTCTTATAATATTGTAATAATGTATTTATGATAGCGAGTTATTATCATTACTATATTGGACACGCCTTTTATTATTGCAAAACAGTATGCAGCCCATAAACTTCATACTCTTTTATATAAGTAAGAATAACAGCTATATAGTTTGGTAGTTATTTGCAATTCTTTACTAAGTATAAGGATTATCATTTAATTATATTGATTGCATGAGACAGTTAATTTTTTATGTTTGCAAGCACGCCTTATTGATAACATGTTTGTAATCTCAAAATTATACAAGTTAAAAGTTTAACTTTTATTTGAATAGATAAACACTTTAATGATTTTTAAAGTACAATCAAATTTCAGATGTTTTCTTCGAAATATAATTGATTATATATTAGTAAATGTCTACTTTAGTACAATTTTCAACTAAATTTTTTTGAAATTTATTTCGGTCTAATTTATATTTATACAGTGATAATTATTATATTACTTTAAAATCATAGAAGTTTTTCAGGTAAAAAAAAGTAAAACTGAAATAAATTTCAAAGATTATGTGCTAGACCCTAGTAATGATCAGATAGTTTAAAGACATTAGATTCTAAGAACTTATTTTAGTGATTTCTAATTGTGTAAATCAAAAGAAAAGTGTTATAACCATTATATAGCATTATAAAACTAAATGTTTTAAATAACTGGAAAATATACTATATAAACTAAATATACTGTATGGTTATTTTACAATATCAATCAGTAAAGTATTTGATCAAAAAGAATTTTTATTCAAGGTATTTATGTTTAAAGTTATTATTATGGAATACTTATTGTATGACCATCATTAAAATACATACATATAAATACATACATAAATACAAATATATATATTCATTTTTTGCTTTTGACTTTACAACTTAGTTTAATTTATATCTGTAAGGGTATAAGTTCTTCTTATGCATTTTAAACTTCTTATACAATATTTATTTTTATTTGTTTATTGGTGTTATAAACCAAATGTTGAATGATTTAAACTAAGCTTATTTATGTAACAATACTTTATATTACAACTTGTTATAAAACTCATTTTTACTTTAAACTCGTTTTTTTTGTCATTTAACAAAAAGTGTTTTAGATTGATCTTTATCATTAGTTTATCTATTTTGATAACCAAGCGACATTTAAGCATTTCTTTCTTTCTTGATTTATTTGTTTGTTTTAAATATAAGAAGTAGTTTCTTTTAATCACAAAAATGATAATATTAATGTATAATTGAGATTTTATTTATAAACACAAACTTTCCATGTTTTTATGAACGTTTTGTTTATTGTACTTAAAATATTTTTTACTTATTTAAAATTAGTTTATAATTATAAAACTATAATTTGTCAGCTGTGTAAAACTCCTGGCAATTTTTTGCTTAATCATTAAATTAATATTAGCTATTTTAGCATTAGTTGTTTTCTTTTTAATATTTTCTTTATAAAAATGATAGTATATCTATAAAACTTTTTATTTTTTTTTGTTCATCATTTTTTTATTACATTTGCAGTGGTTATTTCAAATTATACACGGCTCAATCAATTTGTTTAATGTCGGTTTGTTTTTTCTTTTTGTTAAGAGTAGCGTATAAAAAAACAATTTTACTTAGCTGTCAAAGATTGAATTTTCAAAGCAACAAATTTTACTATTCAAGGATATAATTTACATATCTAACTATGAATATGAGTATGTTGTCTCGGAAAGGTAGTAAAAAAGATTCTACAAAAGGCAGGCAACCTTGGGCGATTCTAGAATCTGTGAATTCATCAACCAAAACTATTATACTAGAACATAATAAATCTGTGATAGATATTAAAGGAAACACTGGTATAGGTTTACCAACAGCTTTTCGTATAGAGCGCTCATTTTTCTCACAACCTTCCTTGATTATAGAAGTTCCTCAAGTGTTTGTTGACTTGGAAGAAAAAATTGGAAAAATGAAACTTCTGCCTGAGCATACAATTGAGTATGGTGCACTGAACTATAAGTTTTATATGATTAAAAAAACAAGTAGAGATATGAGCTGGCTTTCACCTAAGTATAAAGGATTTACTTTGTTGGAACTCGGTACATTTGGTGAAATGTATTCAGCTTACTCTACAGAAAAAGAAAAGATGGTAGCACTTAAGTTGTTAGGATCTATTCATGCTGCTAACAATAAAAAGCCTATAGATAGATTAAATTGGGAAACAGCACAGAAAAAGTTTCAAGCAGAATATAAAGTTCTAACAAACTTAAATTGTGACAATATTATCAAACTCACTGCCTGGTTTTGTAATGAGCAAACTATATATATGGAATTAGAACATTGTTCTGGAGGTAACTTGCTTACTCGCTTGAATCTAAAAAAGATTTTGAGGGAATCATTTGTAAAAGTGACTTTTTATCAAATATTTTCCGCTCTTTCATACTTACATCAGAAAGGATTCGTTCACCGAGATGTTAAACCTCACAGCATTTTTCTGATGAGTACAGAAAAGTATAGTGTCGCAAAGCTTGGTGACTTCAATCTTACTTGTCATCGGACTACTGAAGCATTTTCAGCTGGAACGTTCATCTACTGTGCTCCTGAGGTTCACAACACGATCTTTGATAACACCTTGCACAACTTCTCGAGTTCTATAGATGTTTGGAGTGCGGGTGTCACCTTATACTACGCGTTGTCGAATGAATATCCTTTCGGAAAGTATGAAGAACGTAAAACTTACTACAGTAATGCAGCTAATAAAATCTTCAACTTCGATCAGATGGTATGGACCCATCGATCCTTACATGCTAGAGATATCATCACTTCCATCTTTAAGGCAGACAACGACAATCGACCAAACTGCAAAAATCTCTTAAATTCAAAGTGGTTTCAAGAAGATGTGAAGTTGAAATCTGACTTGCAAACCTTGGCTATAAATGCTTAACAGTAAACTTTAGTGACCATATAAGTAACTTCAATCAACCATAACCCTACATCATTAGGACACTTTTGTTTCCTACCTTTTTAAAAGCTCTTTAGTTGCCAAGAAACCGACTTCAATCATTTGCATACTTGATCATAGACAAATGATGGTTTACAAACTACTGTGTTTTCCTCTTCATATCGACCTCTTTTATCAACTCGTAAACACTCCTAGCACTCACTTGATGTCTTGTCGAAACTATTATGAGATACTATTATGAGATAAATGTGTTTTTAAGATTTAATTTTTTCTTTCTGCTTGTGATGGAAATGCAGTTTTAAAAAACTCGTAAAATACCATGAATAAATTGATTGGTCTAAACCTTAGGTATTTCTTGAACCATTTATATTTTCAACTTCATCAATTTACAGGTCAAAATTGTTCATCTTTTATTGAAAGCATCTTTAAGATTTTCTTTAAGTTTTATATTTCAAGCAAAGATTTTTTGCGGAGAACCTCAGTTGCTTACTTTTTAAATAAAAACTTTATCCTAATTCAAAAAAACTTGTTTTTCAAAAGTGTAAGTCGCTAATGTAAACAAGTATATGTGGCCCCTGACTGTGCCTTTCTTAACTACTTCTCAAGGCATAAAAGTAGAAAATAATATTGTTTTTGAATTAAAAATAAAAGTAAATATTAGGATATCAGTACACATCAAACAGTTTGAATTAATTAAAATCATTAGTTTGTGATTATAACTACAACCTGTTAACTTACTAAATAACAAGTTATCAAAAATTCTTAATTTAATAAATTTGTTTTTAATAGTAATTGATTTGTCAGTTTTGTTGTTCAAAAAACTCTGAGGTTCTCTAAAAATATTTTTTTTGTCACCAACTTGATGCTTAATGTTTGAAGATGTTGAGAACTTACTTGATGCAAGTACCCGACAAAACGTTGATGTTAGTCTGAAAGCTAATGAGAAAACCCATCTCACTTTAGAGGTTGATAAAATCATGATAAAATATTTTGTTAAAGAATTTTATTAAGAACCTTATTCTACCAACTTTGTTTAAAACTATTATGCTATTAACATACAATAAATATTTACTAAAAAGTTGTTTTAATTAATTTATTTTGCTTTCAACTTGCTGCATTTCGATAAAACTCTTAGTTAGACTCTAATTGGTAAAAATATTTCTACTCAGACATATTCACAAACTTTTGCAATGATCACTTTATTAAAGTTTTCATTCTAAAGTCAATGACTTAGTTTCATGACAAACTCTAAATTCTCTTCAACAAAAAGCAGCTTCCTAAATGTGAGTACTTTATTAAATAAATTATAGACTTATGTTAGTAATCGATGACATCTTTTTAATGTGATATAGTAGAAAACTTATTTTGAAAAATCGATGGTTTTACAGTAGTAAAGCAACACCTATTGCATCAGAAAATTACACTGAATTAGAATAAAAAAGTGAATACATTTTGACCTTAGATTTTGATCTGATTAAAATTGGACGGAATGTTTCTTGATCTGCTTAAAAAAGTCATCGTAAATACAATTCACTGTACTTCACAAGCGGTGTAACTACTTTTTTTAAGTAAACTTGCTTAACAATTCTTTAGTCGAAGTTTTCAACTAAATGAAACACATTAAAAATTGTATTTAGCGAAAGAAAAGTCTAATTTTTCAAAAAGTAGCTATGAAACGCACGGACTTTTGAAAACAATTAATTCAACTCAAAAACAAACCATCTTCGAGTATATCGAGTATTTAACCAGTAAATCAAAAATACCAAAATGTTTAAATATAAAATTTATTCTGATCACTTAGTGAAATGGTCGGTTGATTAAACATTGGTTTGGGATAAACTTATACTAAAAGACCAATTGTTCAAGCCACCTTCGATTAATTTAATTGAAATTAGAAAGTCAATAAAATGTCCCAACAACTTTTTTAAAGATTTCTTATACGGCATTTGAAATTCAGCCCTTTCTCTTCGTAAAACATTTTTTAAAGAAATAATCTTTATCGTTTTCCTACAATAATGATTTTATAAATTATTTATTTATTACAGTAAATGCGAAGAAGTGTGCCTGAAGAGAGCACTTCTCGCTAACACACATTCTCACAAATAAAATCTATTAAAATCAAAAGTATAGAAAGTAAAAGATGTAACATATGGCACTTTGGTAGTCCTCAAAGCATATAACAGTGAACAATTACATAGATTGTTAATAACATAAAAAAAGAAAGAATTCACAGTTTAGAAATGACAATGTTGACAATATTATAACGGTTCAACTTCTGCTTGAACAACGCGAGTGATTCTGAGTGATCATTGATTAATTCTTATTACTATTGCCTATCAAATGTATTTTAATCATCTTTTTGTTACCAAAAGTTCTGTAACATTTAAACCAGTTACATATTATAAAAATTGTTGACTTAAAATAGACCAAGTAAGTCTCAGTTTTTTCGTTATTTTATTAGTTTTTCAAGTTATAAGTTTTAGAAACAAAAGATGCTGAATTGTATATTTTGATAGCAAAGTCAGTTTTGGCTTTAATAAGAAAATATTTTCCAATACTTTAATTTTTTTTTGTTTTTTGTTAAGTTTTGTCTTTGACTTGCTTTAACTTTAAGTGTTAAAAATTATCGACCAATATTAAATTTGAAAAGCCTTAGCAGCTTTTTTAGTTCAAGTAATCTTGCATTCTTTTCTATGCAAATTGTTTAATTTAGTTTTAGTTTGAATTAAATGTAAATTCTACTGATAAAATTAAGTGGTGTGAAAAATCTAGTTTTGATTGAAGATTTTAAATAACATTTTACAAAACAACGAAAATTAATGTTGAAACCACTGATCCGATAACTAATTGGAATAAAAAGTTTCAATAAATTGGCTAAACTAATTATTATTATTATACATATAAATGTGAAGGAGGGTGCCTAAAGATAGCACATCTCGCTAACACACATTCTCACGAATTTTTCTAGTTTTTCTCAGGAGTTTTATAAATATGTCTTCACCTGAGGTCGAACCCGGTACTTCCTAAATACAAGGTACTTCTAGCTAGGTGTAGTAACCGCTTCGCCACCAAGCAGGACTTAATCAACTCATTGAGGGGTATGCAGATAAGAACATATTATAATGATAATAGTATTAAATTAAATATACACCCTTATAAGCTCGATTACAGCATGATAGAAATTGTGGCTAGTAAACCGGCGGCTTTAGTACGAATTCTAAATAAAGTAAGAAAATTATAAAAATATATTTCGGCCGATATACAATCTTTATTTGTAAAGATTTTATGTTCAAACACTTTTCCAGCAAGGAAAATGAAGTAAGAAAATACCTTTCCTCAATACACTTACTTGGTGATCAGGAACTCGATATACTCTAATTAAAAAGAAATTTATCGTTGAAGCTTTCATGGGGTGCATATTTTAAATGAAAGTTGGCGTTAGTTTTGAACTTCAAAACTTTTTTAGACAATTGTAAGAAATTATGCACCACTTTTATAATGGTATTATTAAAAATCTTTTATTGTTTATTTAAGCAGAATGGTCTAAACAACTAAAAATCTGAGATTTAATCGAAATTTGTATTTCTTAAGGACTTTTATCAAAACTTCTTGAGCTTATAGAGTCTAAAAAGAAAAAAAGGAAGTTATCTAAAAAGAAAAGAAAACTATCAAGATCATATTGTATAAGTATTTCTGTGAAATGTAAAACGTTATATGTGATCTTATAAACAGTGTGAATATTTAACAATAACTTATTTAAAAATCAAAGAAATATTTGTTTTTCTGTAAATTGATTAAACTGTAATTTTTTTTGCTTTTAAAATTTAAATTAAATCACGTTTTACTTAACTTTAATTTGTGTTTAAAATATTCCAATTGTGCGAAATGTATAAAAGTCACCTTTATGCTCACAAAATTATTTTCAACTTGAGAGTATTTATCTTTGTACATACCTTTTGTTTTATTTTTATAAATCGTTCTTGTATACTTAGCATCTTTTATTGAATGTTCACAATTTCTTATTTTTGCTAAAGTTTTTTTCATTTTCAACTTTTTAGATTTTTTTAGGAGTTTGAATTAATAACTTACTAATTTGTTGAAGTTTGATGAACTTGTTAAACTTTTTTGTTTTAAGTATTTATTTATGCTTCAGCTAGCATCAGTTATTCAAGCTTGTCCTCTTGTCTCTTCATTATTTTATAAATTGTATATAAATATAAAGAAACATATACTTATTTATACATATTTAACTAATTAATATTTGATTAAATGCAAGTTTTGTTCTAGATTTTTTATGTAGTTTTATAAGCCTATAATAATTGCTATCATATCTTGAAACCTTTTATTAACTTTGATAATATAGATATATGGTGAATGTTTTAATTTATTTATCTGTATATCAATGTTTCTTATATAGTTATTTTAGATTTATTTGTGTTAATATTTAATTTAATATTTTTATTGGATTTATACCTAGTTTTTTAGTCTATTTTATTTCTTATTCTGGTTTTAAACACATTTATTTGGGCTTATTTTCAGCTTAATTATAATTATTATATATTTGCAGTACATCATTCCTTGTATAGCTGGTTCTCATTTTTTATGTTTTATATATTAGAAATATGAATAAGATATATCATTATATTAAACTTTAAGTAATAATATCATAATTTCTCATTTATGCTTACTTTTTTATTTTAATGTTTTTAAATTATAAAGTTTTTTATTGTTTGATTAAAATAAATAATACAAATTCTTTATTATTCACTATTAAGAACAAATAGAATCATTGAAGATAATTGTTATTTTGAAAGTATTTATTTTAATCGGAAAATTAATTTTTAACTACTATAATTCCAAATTGTTTTGTTTTGACAATTCTTTTTTTTTAAATTTGCTAAAACTTCTGTTATTTAAAAATTAATTTCGAAATCTCATATAATCATTTCTATTATGCTTGAAGAAATCTGTGTTATGACGCATACATTTGCTCAAATTTAAATTCTATAACTAAATCAGATATATTATTTGTATGTATATATATATTATATATATATTTGAAAAGTTTTTATGACCTAAATTTTTTGTAAATGATTTTTAGGTCTTCTGTAGTTCAACTTGTTGGTTGTGATGTGGAACCAATTGGCTGGTCATCTTCCTCAGATTGTAAGAAGATCTGTACAATCGTGTTTGCTGACAAACCATCGTTATATCTTTAAATCTGCTTTAAGCAAAAAAGCTGCTGAAGTAGTTGGTCAAAAGAAAACTGAATATGAAAAACATTTAGAGAAATTTAGGGAACTTGAAAAACATGTGAGTATTTGTCAGTACTAAATTTGAATTTGTTACTTAAACTACTTTTTTGTTTGGTTTTAGAATTATGTGCATCCTGAATTTGTGAAAAATTCTCCTTATAGAGATGAGTTTCTTCAAAAGATGTACCATTTCGCCCTATGCTTCATTATTTCTGGTTTTGCCATTCCTCTTCTTCTGTATAGTCCTGACTGGTTGTAAGTTTAATTGGTTAATATTGTTTCAAATCTTGTGCAAGTTATTTCAGTAATTGTCTGGTTATTCACTTTGAAGTTTTATTGGGTTAAAAGCCAATATTCAATTTAGCGCCCTGATCTGTAAACACTCCTCAACCTTTCAAACTAATCCGAAAAACAAATCTCTGTTCTGTACTTTAAGCAATCAATGTTTTTCTAGCTGTAGGAACAAGGAATGGGGTAACCGCGAAGCTCATCTTGTTCTAGAGGAGAGATTGGCTGCTGGCATGCGTCCAATTGATCATAACTATGCTCCACCCGAGCTCATTGCTGATATGGTTCCTGAAGCTGGTGATTGGGAAGAAGACTGGTTAGACGACCAACCAGCAGTCAGAAGTAAATGGGTCACTGATTATCGTTATGTTACGATTGTCTAACTGCTTCTCAAATCATTTTCTTTTCTATTTTTGTGGTTTTGAGTGCTTCAATTACTGTCTGATGAGTTATTGAACTCGTAATAAAAACAGATTTGATGGTGGATTTCGTGTTGACATTTGTTCATTTTATTTCAGTTCTTACAAAGATGTTTAATTTTGTTACCTAGTAGTTCATTAGTTAGTTTTTAGGATCGATTCAATAGATTGCTTCTTGTTATTCATTACTTTGCTCAAAATGTTCCAGTTTCATCTTTTATTCACTGTTTATTGTGAAAACAATTTGAAAGAATTTTTGAGGTTTATTAGCAATAAATTTCTATTAGAAGATTCAGTTAAAAAAGTAATTGAAATAAAATAAATCATCTGACTAAATCATGAGCTTTTATACCAACAGTTATAATGAGTTATAAGAGTTTGATAGAGTTAAAGTTTTGACTACACAGACGACTAACAATTTGCATCAAAATTGGTGTAAAAGTATAGGGCAAGACATTCTGTAGATTATACTACGTGTAGACGGTGGGGTTGAAGTTGCTTTCTAGCGGTAGCTAGAGTCGGAATCTTTGATTCTCAACAAACTGTATTGAGCGAGAACTAGTTTAAAGAAATTTATTATCTACTTTTATCAAGTGATCTGAAAATTATAAAAGTCGTATTCAATCCGTCGAATTTTCAAAGTATCTAAATTGAAGAAACTGAGACGATGTTTATAATTATCATATTTAATATTAAGCTTCCTGCATACCAATCTCGTAAATGTGGACTGAACAGACTCGATTTTTTTGATATCACCAACTTGATATGGCATCCATGCACTAACATTGTATTCAAGAATTGGAAGTACGTACAATTTGAAAAGATTGAAAAAAAGCATGGGTCCTTAGAATTAAAGGTCTTTATGATAAGGAATACAAGTTTGGTGGATTTTCTAAAGATTTTCGAAACATAATTGCGCCATTTAAAGTCAGATGATAGAGTAATGCCAAGGTCTAGGACCGAAAATACTCGTTGAATAATAAATCTATTGATAGAGTATTGGTTCAATGAATTTTCAGCTGGTTTACAAGAAAAAGTTAGAAGTTCAGGCTTTGTAGGCTGGATTCTGAGCTGCTAATTCGTAGACCAGTTTTCTACAGTGTGTAGTGCAGTTTAAAGTTTTGAAGGATTGCAAGACAATAGCTTGATATCATCTGTATACACAAACACTCTGACATCAGATGTGTATTATGTACATAATAATAATAATAGTTTAACAAGTTTTACAAGAGAAAGGGCTTTTATAAAATGGATTTTAAGAAAACTAAACTTGGAAAATTAAAAAACTATTATCCAACTTGTTCCTTTGGTGCAATCTTGAAGTGATTTTTTTTCTTTTATCTTCAACTAGGCATTCAACACTTTTGTAGAATGTTTAAGATTTAAATCTTCATACAAATTTCAATTTTTAGTAGCTAACTAAACCTTGATAAAAAGTTTGTCAAAAAATTATTAATTGATTAATGTAATAAATGATAAATACTTGACAAATTAAGAAAATAGATTTAAATATTCCTGGATCACATACTAAAAAGAAATATTATAAATTCAAATTTCTTTAAAGGGTTTTTTCAACCATAATAAAAAATAGGGCCAACTTTGTAAAATGATTATTTACAATTACAATTCTAGATGTTTTTAAACAATTATACAAGGGTTTTATAGATTTACTTTAAAAAATTATAAAGTGATAATGATAAAGCAAAATGAAGATATTGTAAGTCAGTTTAAGATTATTAGGTTTAATTTACTAGGTTTAATTTACGAGCCAAACTTTTTATTACCATTTTGTCTCGATACTTTAGTACACCTTACTATTAGGTTGTAACAATGATGTATCAATTAAGATAAAAAACTTGTTTCTTTTGCAACTTGTTTTATTCTAATTAATCAATTTTAACTTTTTAATTTTAATTAAGTTATTATTGTGTTTATTTTTAGCAATTTTTGGTAAAACTATTTTTTCTTTATATTATAATTATGACTATCATTATATATTAAGTATGATTTTTTTATTGTGTAGAATTACTTTAACTGTAAATTTCAACAATTTTGATATAAAATATTATTAATTATATATTTTAATTGTTATGTAGCCATCAATTTAATTTAAAAATACTCTTTTATAAATAAATAAATATGAACATGCTTTTTAAATGAAGTTTAACATTTTGTGCTAGTTTTTAGTCGTTGACAAATATTTCATCATAGTTTGACCATTAAAATTTAAATAATTATAACAAAACAAATACTTTTTTTAAACCTTATTTAGATGTAACTTAATTTAAAATAAATTTATTTTAAAACATATTTTATTTTGTTTAAATAGATAGTTGCTGGAATATATATTTTTTTTAATTTTAAAATTTTACTTTTTGAAAATTTTTAATTTATTTTTAAAATGAATTTGTTAAATCAAAAAATTTCAATCAATTAGATTCACTTATTTAGTTTTGTTTATTAAAATTTTAAAAACATTTTTTTTAAATTTAAAGTAGTACTTTTGTCTAATTTTTAGTAATTTGAGAAAAATTTTGTTACAATGCCGGAAACTGAAGAAGAAACAAAAATTGTTGAAAATACAGATGAAACTGTAAGTTGTTTTTCTATTTTCTTTAGCTTATTATTTATCTGTCCATCTAACATGAGACTACAGACCACAATTTATATAGTTCTTAGAGCAAATATAGAACAAGATAAAATAATAAAAAAGATAATAAAAGGTCTCAAGTACCACAGTTTAACATAAGCAATAGACACATATAAGTATATAAAAAATCAGAGATGAAATCTGTTTTCATACTTGAAGTATTTTTATTATATTATATTAATTTATAAAATTTTCTCTAAATATTAATCATAACTTAATTTGATTTCTTCTTTGTTGTAATTGTTTTTAAACAAAATGCTTGATCTGAATACTTTTAAGTTTCATATTTGATTTTTTAATAATTTTCATCAAAATTATATTTATCTCAGGTTATAGAACCTGAAAAGAAAAAAGGAAAAGTATCTAGCAAGAAAAGAAAACGATCACAGTCAAGGTCCCATGATAGGAAGAGGTCTAGAAGTAGAAGAAGATCAAGAAGTCCAAAGCATTCTCAAAAACGTTCAAGATCACATCATAAATCTCCAAAAAAAAGGAGGTTAGTTTTATTCATAATATTTTATAAATTTTTAGATTATATTTTTAAAATTAGAAAATAAGTTTTAGTTTATTCAGTAAAAGGAATTAATTTTCAAAAAAATTTTAAAATTGAAATTTTTTGCTACTAACTAACAATTTCGTAATCTTAAAAAAGTAAAATATTTAGAAATAATCAGTTGTTTGAGAAAATGTCGTTAGCTTTGCTTGATTTAATGTCTCATTAGTCATAGTAAGCTTCTCTTGTTCACTTTCAATTGCCTTCAAATACTTTAAAGAAAATTTTATCTGAAAAAAACTAATTTTAAATCAATAAAGTAAATTAATTTTGAACCAAATATTTCTGAATTCAATGTTTGAAGTCTCACCAAATAAAGATCTTTTAATAGAAATAAAAATCTAAATGAGATCAACAAAAAGATCTTTATAGACTTTGAAGAAAACTTTTAGAAATTTTGAATCAACAACTTTATGCAAATTAATTGTCAAACTCTTTCATCTTGTGGATCTGATCTTCTGAATCTTATTTATAGATCTCCTGCCCGAAGAAGCCGAAAATCTCACCGCCATAGATCCCGTGATCGTCATCGAAGGTAATCTCTTTCCGATCATCTTCCAAAGATTTAAAATCGAGATTTTCAGAGATCGACACCGAAGTTCAAAAAATAAGAAAAGAAAACGAAATAATTCAGCTACAGATTCATCGTTTTCCGGGAGTGAATCCAACTCTTCTGCATCCAACAATGGTGATTCTTACATTAACCTCTTCTTTCACGATCTCTTATCTTTATCTTTTTGTAGAATCCAACATCGAGAAGCCCGAAGAGGTAAAAGTCGACGCGAAAGTCGAGTGAGTCTTGTTGTATTGCATCTTTTCCGCTCTTCATCTTCTTCTTCTTCAGGAACGGAACAAAATCCGAGAAAACTCACAAGGAAGTCAAATCAAAGTCGGACAAACGCGAGAAGAGGTGTGTGACGTCACGCCTCCTTGTTGTTTAATCTTTTTGCTGTTTCAGACGTTCAGCGTCTCCTGATCGACGTAGAAGATCGCCACATCGTCGACGCAGGTCAGTTTTGATTTCATCTTTAAAGTATGACGTCACTGTTGTGATCGCAGGCGATCGCGCGAACGACGTCATTCACGGGATCGACATCGGCGGCGATCAAGATCGAGAAAAAGATCAAGATCGGCCGAAAAAGAGAAGCCAGAAGCCGCAAAGGTTGAGTCCAGACCTTCGAAGTTTACTGACGTCAATCCGGTTCGTTGGTTGCCGGTGGCAACGAGTTACTGGTTTGTGATTGGTCGCTTTATTACAGATCTCGAAAGATTTCGATCAAGCAAAACTAGAAGAGGAGATGAAGAAGCGGAGAGAGAGGGTGGAGAAGTGGCGATCAATTAAAGTTGCTGCATCCGCTACTGATCCTTCGGAAGAGACACAAGCTCCGAGAAAGATCTGGTCGTTAGAGAATGATGATGATGATGAAGAGGAGGTAGAAGTGGAAGGTGAATCGAAGAACGGTGAGATGCAAATGAGTTGTGATCGATCGTGACATCGACTTCGAAAATCAGAAAAAGATTCAGATGAAGAGAAGGAGAAGAAAGAAGCTGAAGATGAAGAAAAAGTGGAAGAAGTGAAAGAAGAAGATGAGAAGAAAAAGGAAGATGAAGAGCAGAAAGAAGATGAAGTTGATCCTCTGGATGCTTATATGATGGAGTTAAACAAATCAAGCAAACTCACAGATGTAGGTCTTCATCATCCAAACAGATCTTCTTTCAAAGACTTCTGATCATTTACAGAAGACAACAACTTCTAGTAGTGGCGCCAAAGTGAGTAGAATCGTGGCTGTTGCTAATAGCAACCAGAAGAGCAAGTCCGTGAAAATCAAAGGGGAGTTGATGGAAGGAAATATGGATGCAATGGAGGTAGATCCCTTCTTCACTTTCTTCTTAAAATTTCTTCTTGTATCTAGTACTCATCTGAAGAAGAAATGGAATCCTTGGATTCAGCATTCAGCAAGTTTCAGAACAAACAGCAGCCCCGTAAACTGGAAGTTGCCGTGGACCACTCCAAGATCGTCTATGAGCCCTTCCGGAAGTGCTTCTACCTCGAAGTTAGTCGTTGACTTGCTCTTTCATCTCCGCCTCATTTGCATCGATCAGGTGCCGGCTCTCGCCAAACTAACTGCAGCAGAAGTTGAAGTGATTCGCAACGAAATGGAAGGCGTCTCTATTCGTGGTAAGAACTGTCCCAAGCCCATATTGTCATGGGTACAAGCTGGTGTGTCATCTATTGTGTTTGGAATCTTGAAAAAGTTAGTGAGTTGTTATGGCAATCGACTTGGAGACGATACTCTGTTGATGTAGATCTGGATACCAAAAACCGACTCCCATTCAAGCCCAAGCTATTCCGGCCATAATGGCTGGTAACGACCTCATCGGCATTGCCAAGACGGGTAGCGGTAAGACCTTGGCCTTTGTCTTACCCATGTTGCGTCATATAAGAGGACAGCGACCTCTAGAGGAAGGTGAAGGACCTATAGGTGAGTAATGTGAGATTTAAAGTTGATGATTTTCAATTGATGTTTTTGAAGCCATCATCATGACTCCTACACGAGAATTAGCTTTACAAATCAACAAGGAGTGTAAAAAGTTCACAAGATCTTTGAAATTGAAGTCAGTCTGTGTATATGGAGGAACAGGGATTTCTGAACAAGTAGATCCATTTGTGTCTTCTTGATGTGGATGCTAATGAAGCTTGTTTATAGATTGCTGAGTTGAAACGAGGAGCAGAGATCATTGTATGTACTCCTGGTCGAATGATTGATATGATGTTTGCTAATAGTGGTGAGTATCTGTCAGTAACATTTCCCAACAAATTTCTAACTTCTAACTTCTGAGTGCTTTCATCAAAATATCTTGTTTCAAATCCCACAAATCTTAAGATGCTTCTAGTACCCATCTTCATAAATGTGTCTTTGCTCCTCAAACAAACTTCCAACTTTCAACAGGTCGTGTAACTAATATGAGAAGATGCACTTATCTAGTTATGGACGAAGCGGACCGGATGTTCGATATGGGCTTCGCGCCACAGGTCTGTCCTATTGTTTGCTCATCAACAACCCAACTTATGTCGAGTTATTTCAGGCTAAAAGTGTCATTATGTCTTGCCGACCTGACCGGCAACTTGTCATGTTCTCAGCCACCTTTCCACGTCAAATGGAAGCCCTTGCTCGTCAAATACTAAACAAACCAGTCCAAGTTCAAATCGGTGGTCGCAGCATCGTGTGTTCGGATGTCAAACAAGAAGTTGTAAGTTTCTCTGATCCCTACATCATCAGACTCTCATGTCTTCTTCATCAGATCGTTTTAACTGAAGAACAGAAGTATTTGAAGCTGTTGGAACTGTTGGGAAAGGCATCAGGATCAACTCTTGTGTTTGTAGACAAGCAAGAGAGAGCGGACCATCTTTTGAAGGACTTAATGGGCAACAGCTACGCGTGTATGGCTCTTCATGGAGGTAATAGACTCGCTACTAGATGGTGCTAGCATCTAATCTACATAATGATCAGGAATTGATCAATATGATCGCGACTCAATTATCAACGACTTCAAAAGTGGTGTCAATCGGTTGCTAATAGCAACGTCAGTCGCTGCACGTGGCCTTGATGTCCGTAATTTGAATTTAGTGGTCAATTTCAACTGTCCTAATCACTACGAGGACTATGTCCATCGTTGTGGACGTACTGGTCGAGCAGGGCAAAAGGTATGATGAGTTGGTGACCGGTAGATGTTAGATTTGTTGATTTAGGGTGAAGCGTACACTTTTATTACTCCTGATCAATCGCGGTATGCTGGTGAAATTATCAAAGCTCTTGAACTCAGTGGAGCTGAAGTCCCAAAGCAGTTGGAGAAGTTGTGGTTAGATTACAAGAACGAACAACAAGCGGTTAGTAGTTTGGGGTGATTTAGTGGTCCGTTTGATGTAGTTTTATGTTACAGCAAGGTAAAAAAGTGAAACAGAACAGTGGATTTAGTGGTCGAGGGTTTAAGTTTGATGAAACAGAAGCCACGTTGGCGCTAGAGAGGAAACAGATTCAAAAAGCGGCTCTAGGTCTTCAAGATTCGGATGAAGATGAACCAGCTCAAGATGTAGATTATCTTTGATCTCAGTTCACTTGCTGATTGGTTGATTTTGTAGATTGATGATCAAATTGAAAGCATGTTTAATAGCAAGAAAACTGTCAAGGACATTTCAAAACCTTTTATGATACGACCGGGGATATCTGTCATGTCAGGGGCTGCTAATCAAGCTAAATTGGACATGGCAAAGATGATGGCATCTAGGATCAATATGCAACGAAATCTAAACTCACAGGTTTCTGCTCAAATTCCAATGTAAGTAAACGCCATTTTAGTAACTAACTGCACGTGTCGACAGCCGAATGTAATGCAACGAGCCGCGACAGCTTTAATGCAAGGAAGATCGTATCAAGCTCCTAGGATCTCCGGGAAGACAATTGCTGAGCAGATAGCTGAACGTATCAACAACAAACTCAACTATATTCCTCAAGTATGAAAATGTCTTCTGCAAATCTCACATTTCAACAATTTTCTTTTGATTAGGAAAAAACTGAAGAAGAATTAAATGAAGAAGAGAGATTAAATGGACAGATCACTAAACATTATGAAGAAGAGCTAGAGATCAATGATTTCCCTCAAGTACTTTATCAAATTAGCTTCAAACATATGTGTAACTTTGTGTCTAGACTTGTAGATGGAAAGTGACATCCAAAGATACATTATCACAGATTAGTGAGTATAGTGAAGCTGGTATCACTATTAGAGGACAGTTCTTTGCTGTTGGTAAACAACCAGGAGAAGATGAAAGAAAGTTGTATCTGGCTATCGAAGGTTTGTGGTTTGTGGTTAAATTAGTTGATTTGATGGTTGGTTCTTTATTTGTAGCTTCTTCGGAGTTGTCGGTTCAAAAAGCTAAAAGTGAAATCACCAGACTGATAAAAGAAGAGTTGGTTAGATTAGTGAGTACTTTGTATCAATTGCTACCTCACTTGTTTCAATTTTCACCTTTTACAGCAAAATTCGTATCAACCAATCAACAAAGGAAGGTACAAGGTGTTATAAAAGAACAGTTTTCATGATCTTGTCAAGCTATAAATATTTTTATTACTTTTTCTGAAATAGACAATGAGTAGTAAATTCAGAACTTATGTTTCAAATGTTTCTTTTGAAATTTCAATAAAAAAACTTTATTAAGCTGTTTTGTTTAACAAATGGAAACACTTCTTACACTAACATGAAAGTTGCAACTTACCGATTTATAAATTCTCACACAATTTGTCTTTGAGACAAAGTTGTTAACGCTAATTTATAATTTAATTGAAAGAAAATCATTTATTTTATGTTATTTATTAATAATTTCACATTTTAATTAAATAATTTGAGGTCTGTTAATCTATCACCGTCAAGCTCACAAAAATATTTGTTTACAAAAGATTACCTCTAATCAATTTAAAATTTTTAATTGTGAAAACCACATAAAGTTAGTTTTTATAACTTGCAATGGATTATCTTTGATTCTTTAGTTCAGAATATTTTTTATGTAAAGTAGAAGCGTTGCAATCAGGGTTAGGCTTGAATTTAAAAAATGAAACCAATTTTTGAACTGGATTATATTTTTAAAGCGCAATAGTAACTTAAAAAGACCTAATTTGCTGACAACTCAATTACACGCAGATAGGTTGAAAAGTAGAAAGTTAATCTGCTGTATAGTGTGAAAGCTGCAAAAATATAAACGATGAGTACTATAGTGCATTATGAGTGTGCCTATAAAATATTAAAGTAAAAGTACAGATGATAACCTCAAGTGAAGAATGAAATTTGCAACAAAATGTTATCTGTCAACACAAAGAATAGCTAACAAATTTTAAAATTGTTAGCTTATAAATGTCTGACTTAGTCCTAAAAAGTACAAACAAAGATAAATTAAAATTATTGGAGCATTTATATTCTTTTTTGATAAATTAATAAAGTTAAACATCGCGCGTTATATTTGCTTATAATGTTATTTTCATTTATTAAAAACTGTGTTGTTTATAAAACATAATAAAGGAAAAATATATTATTAAAAACTTTTTTTCCATAGAATATAAGTGCAGATAGGTTAAAAATTATAAAAGAAATAAAACAAGATTAAATCATAACAAGATCTTATATAATTGAAGCACTTTTTACAAAGTACTGTTATCAAAGATGAATTCTGAATTGTTTAATGACAAAAATTATGATATAAAATCGTTACCCAGCTAGAATGAATAATCAAGAATATGCTATTAATTTAACTAACTCTCTTATTATAATAGAAAAAGTTTAATAGATAAAGGGTAGGATAGAAATCATATAACTGAAACATGATACAGAAATAGTATATATTTTTAAAAAGTTACTTTTGTACCATAACTCAGCCTCATTGTTGTGAATTATAGGTGTACCAAAAAATTTAAAAGTATATAGTTTAAATTAAAAAAGTTTATTTTTTCCTAATCGATTAGCGATTTTCGTTAGTTAAAATTATTTATATAATGTTGAGATACTACGTAGTCAGAATTATTGAACAGCTTTAAAGTATAAATGTTTTAAAGCCCTTTTAGCTATAACGTACCGGACACATCGGTTAGCCATTGCAAGTTTTTAGTTCAGATTCAAGTTGTTTTAACACATTGGCAATTATGGATGGTAGTCTGACTGTTGAGGCCTTTAATAAAAGATCTAGTGAAATATCACAAGGCATTAAAGATCTTGAATTAATTCGTCAAAAGATTATAATTCAAAAGAGTAAGTTTACTAGTTCAATACAACTTGATTTCATTTGTTTGCAAACTGTTAAAACTATTTTATTACATATGTTGGTTTTTTGCTATTAAATAAGTTCACATCTGTTATTTATTTTTTTCAAAGTTGGGAATATATTACAAACTTTTTATAATATTTTGATTTTTTATGAGGAATATATATAATAAATCATAAATAAATAAATCAATCAATCTATTTGTATATTTTTAGAATATTTGTTTATTTATACAGAAATATAAAATTGTAAATATGTCAAAGCTGCTAAGTTTTGTAAGATTGAGTTTTTCTTCAAAAAAAAATCTTTTAAGTCGAAATGCAGTTGGTTTTTCAATAAACAAGTTTTCATCTTCAGGAGATGAGTTTGTTAAGCAGCTACATCAAGAAATTGAAGATCTAAAAGAAGAAGTAAAAAGCAAAAAACAGTTGTTAGAAGATCTGGAAAAAAAGAATGGAGTTTTTCAGGTAAAAAGCTAATTTATATAATTGTATATATCATATATGATAATAAAAATTTCACACAAATTGTGCAAATATATTATTTAAAAATTTGTTGTATTACTTGTTTAAGATTAATTTTATTAATAAGAATAAATATCATCAAAGTATGATAATTGTTACAAATAGTATTAATTTGTCATATAATTTATTTTTATGTAACCTTTGATTTATTTAAGAAATATATAATTAATATTTATATGTTGCATTTATAAATTAATAATTAAGGAAAGTTAAAATTACATTAGTTAGCTTTTATTTTTATTTATTACAATAAACGCGAAAGAGGGTGACTAAAAAGAGCACCTCTTGCTAAAACACATTATCAAAAATAATCTTGTATATAATAATACTTTTTATATAATTAAGTTGGAAACATATAGAGAAAAAGTTATAAGATATGACAGTTCAGTAATCCCCATAATATAACAGTGAACAATTACATAGAATGTTAATAATATAAAAAAGGGAAAAAATCACAGTTTAGAAATGTCAGCATTGGCAATATTAAAACGGTTCAACTTTTGCTTGAACAACATGAGTGATTCTGATATGGCAATGTCTGATGGCAACTGGTTCCATGTACTAATTGTGCGGTGTGAGAAAAAATTTGCTCTGACTACTAAGATGTAATGTGTGTCGTCTTAGTTGATATAACTTGAAGGAAAGACTAATGGAAAAGAAATCATCAAACTGAAGGTCAATTAAATTTTGGATAATTTTAAAAATAAGAATTAAGTCGTATTTAATCCTTCCAATTTTCAAAGTATCTAAATTGAAGTAAACTGAAACGATGTTTATAACTATCATATTTAATATTAAGTTTCCTGCATACTAATCTTGTAAATGTGGCCTGAACAGACTCAATTTTTTTGATATCACTAACTTGATATGGCATCCATGCACTAACATTGTATTCAAGAATTGGACGTACGTACAATTTGAAAAGATTGATAAAAAAGCATGGGTCCTTAGAATTGAAGGTCTTTATAATAAGAAAGGCAAGGTTGATTGATTTTTGAAAGATTTTCGAAATATAATTGTGCCATTTAAAGTCAGATGATAGAGTAATGCCAAGGTCTAGGACCGAAGATACTCGTTAAATCTATTGATAGAGTATTGGTTTAAGGAATTTTCAGCTGGCTTAAGAGAAAAAGTTAGAAGTTCAGGTTTTGTGTGCTGGATTCTGTACTGTCAGTTCGGAGACCAGTTTTCTACAGTGTGTAGTGCAGTTTGAAGTTTTGAAGGATTGCAAGACAATAGCTTGATATCATCTGTATGCACAAACACTCTGACATCATCTACTGCTACTAGTCTTCTGATGAGGTCTTCAATGAAAATTAAACAGAGAAGGGGGTGTAAATTATGTAGTTACTGAGATATAGATTACTACTTATGTAGTTCTTTCTAAAAGAAAATTGAATTAATTAACTAATTTATTTATTTATTACAATAAATGTGAAGGAGGGTGCCTAAAGAGAGCACCTCTCGCTAACACACATTCTCACAAATTAGATCTATTTGACGTGTAAACGAAAAAGCATATGACAATGAAGAATTGCACAGAATCATAGTATTGTAAAAGCGAAAAATTCACAGTTTAGAAATGGCAATGTTGGCGATATTATAACAATTCAGCTTTTTTGAACAACAGAAAAATTGTCTTTTTGACACTTGTAAGATTTGGTGATAGGCTTCTGTGTACTGTTATCTTGGGCTGGAAGCATAGTATTAATAATTTTGTGCGAAGAAAGGTTGAATAAGGATGATGTGGGTCCAGTGGTTATTTTGCACTTCCGTTTTTTGAAAAGACCTTCACAATCTTTAAAGCCCATGGTGGACCTCGAACTTTGTATTTGAAATCAGTTGGTTGCTCTTTCTGATTTCGGCTGTACGCCTCTTTTAGAAGACGCTTATTTTCTAAGCGATCATCTTCACACATATCATGTGCTACTCTAATGCGCTCGAATTTTTCGTCAAGCCTTAGCTTATACAGCTTGGCAAGAAACTTACGTTTTTCCCATCTTTCCTGAAAGGACACTTTTAACGGTCTTTTATGATTTGATCTTTTTGCCCCGAGTCTGGTCATTGAAACTTTTGGAGCGTCCACAGCACCAAGGCTTTGAGTGCACATTTGATTAAAAGTCTTGATGTCATCGTCTTTATCAGTCTCAGAGACACCAAAGATGATGATATTGTTTTCTCTTTCCTCCCGGTCCAGAGTAAGTTTTTTGTGCGTGTCAGTAACCTTCTTGGCAAGAAGTTGCACCAAGCTAGTATTTTTGTCGGATCCAGAATTACCAACAACTGAGGCCTATGTGAGAGGCTTCTTTGTGGAGGCATCCAGTTCAATCATAGATTTGGATAAGATAGAAATCTTTTCATTGATTTTGGCAACATCATTGCCAATTTCGGATTTAAATTTGGCCAATTCAGTGGATATGGTGTTCCTGATGTCGGACAATAGGCTTGTATTAGTGTTGGACGAGGTAGTTATTTTGTCCATAGATCTACATTTAATGTAGGACCAACAAAATCCCACTTGCTGCATTTTATTATTTTCAAATATATCATAAAATTTTTTACTCACATCACTACAAGTGAGGTGAAACCTAAAGAGGCATTTGATGCAATCTATTGCCAGATCTTTACCAGAGCAAGTTTTGTTACAAGCTTGGCAATTGCCATTGCAAGCTTGTTTTGAAGTACTTGGTTTGCTTGGGTTTTTTTTGGTTTTTTTTGGAGCTTTTGACCGCAAGGTCCTGTCATTTGTATCTACCATAGTTTCCATAATAGATTTTTAGTAACTCCTACCAAAGTATAAAATTTACAAGTCAGATAAATGTATGTGATATGTATATAAATAAATATATAAATAAATATACCAAGTTAATAATATATAAATATAAATAAATACACCACAAAAGTTAATCACAGCTTATTAGCAGTTATTCAAAAATGTGTATCCACCAAAGTTTTATAAACGATTTTTACTGTCACCAACCACAATATATAATATATATATAATAAACAATTCACTTCGTAGAAATGACTTTATCACAACTTATAAGCACTTATTCAAATAGAACCTATAACCTTATTCAAATAGAACGTATCTGATTGTATCTGATTAATTTTTAAATGTCTGAACTTTACTGAGGAATTAATAAAAGTTATTTGTTTGATCTTAAGCTTTACCAATTAGTTAATAACTTTGTTAATCTGCTTTTTATATTTTGAAATTATTATGTGATAAAAATCCTTCATATATATTCAAAATACTTTTATTTTGTTTAGGTATCACTTCCAAATTCTAAGGCTGATAAGAACATGAAGCAAGTGGATGAAAAAGTGATACCAACAGAGAATCAGCCAAAAGAAACAGTAAAATGTGGTTATTTCATAACATTTAACATAAATAACAACAATTACATGAAATTTGCTCGTAAACACTAACTTGAATCAGTTTAAGATTTTCACTAAAGATGAAATTGAAATTTGTTTCAAACTGATTGTAGTTCATCATATCAAATATTTAAGCTCATCTTTTAACTGTAATATTACAAGTGGACCAAAAAAGAACAGTTCAAATTCCGCGTAGGCTGCGAAAACTTGCTACTTCTAAGTTAATTTGATAAAAACTCTATTAAACGGCCACCAAAACTAAACAAATATATAAATGTGTGCTTGGTACTTAAAGGTGTTGAGGACACGCCTGCTTCTAGCACCTTGACTTGTAAAAACTCCTCGCCCAACAACACCAAGTCAATATTAACTTGTCTTACAAACAAATCTTGTGGTTGGTCGTTGAAGGTGTTGAAGACTCACTTGCTTCTAGCACCTTGACTTGTAAAAACTCCTCGACCAACAACACCAAGTCAATAATAACTTGTCTTACAAACAAATCTTATGTTTGGTTGTTGAAGGTGCTGAAGACTCACTTGCTTCTAACACCTTGACTTGTAAAAACTCCTCGACCACCAACACCAAGTCAATAATTTGTCTTACAAACAAATCTTGTGCTTGGTGGTTGAAGATGCTGAAGACTCACTTGCTTCTAGCACCTTGACTTGTAAAAACTTCTCGACCAACAACACCAAGTCAATAATAACTTGTCTTACAAACAAATCTTGTGTTTGGTGGTTGAAGGTGCTGAAGACTCACTTGCTTCTAACACCTTGACTTGTAAAAACTCCTCGACCACCAACACCAAGTCAATAATTTGTCTTACAAACAAATCTTGTGCTTGGTGGTTGAAGATGCTGAAGACTCACTTGCTTCTAGCACCTTGACTTGTAAAAACTCCTCCACCAACACCAAGTCAATAATAACTTGCCTTATAAACAAATCTTGTGTTTGGTTGTTGAAGGTGCTGAAGACTCAATTGCTTCTAGCACCTTGACTTGTAAAAGCTCCTCGACCAACAACATCCAGTCAATAATAACTTGTCTTACAAACAAATCTTGTGCTTGGTGGTTGAAGATGCTGAAGACTCACTTGCTTCTAGCACCTTGACTTGTAAAAACTCCTCGACCACCAACACCAAGTCAATAATAACTTGTCTTACAAACAAATCTTATGTTTGGTTGTTGAAGGTGCCGAAGAGTCAATTGCTTCTAGCACCTTGACTTGTAAAAACTTCTCGACCAACAACACCAAGTCAATAATAACTTGTCTTACAAACAAATCTTGTGTTTGGTGGTTGAAGGTGCTGAAGACTCACTTGCTTCTAACACCTTGACTTGTAAAAACTCCTCGACCACCAACACCAAGTCAATAATTTGTCTTACAAACAAATCTTGTGCTTGGTTGTTGAAGGTGCTGAAGACTCACTTGCTTCTAACACCTTGACTTGTAAAAACTCCTCGACCAACAACATCAAGTCAATAATAACTTGTCTTATAAACAAATCTTGTGTTTGGTTGTTGAAGGTGCTGAAGACTCAATTGCTTCTAGCACCTTGACTTGTAAAAGCTCCTCGACCAACAACATCCAGTCAATAATAACTTGTCTTACAAACAAATCTTGTGCTTGGTGGTTGAAGATGCTGAAGACTCACTTGCTTCTAGCACCTTGACTTGTAAAAACTCCTCCACCAACACCAAGTCAATAATAACTTGTCTTACAAACAAATCTTGTGCTTGGTTGTTGAAGGTGCTGAAGACTCAATTGCTTCTAGCACCTTGACTTGTAAAAGCTCCTCGACGAACAACATCCAGTCAATAATAACTTGTCTTACAAACAAATCTTATGTTTGGTTGTTGAAGGTGCTGAAGACTCAATTGCTTCTAGCACCTTGACTTGTAAAAACTCCTCGACCACCAACACCAAGTCAATATTAACTTGTCTTACAAACAAATCTTGTGCTTGGTGGTTGAAGATGCTGAAGACTCACTTGCTTCTAGCACCTTGACTTGTAAAAACTCCTCCACCAACACCAAGTCAATAATAACTTGTCTTACAAACAAATCTTGTGCTTGGTTGTTGAAGGTGCTGAAGACTCAATTGCTTCTAGCACCTTGACTTGTAAAAGCTCCTCGACGAACAACATCCAGTCAATAATAACTTGTCTTACAAACAAATCTTATGTTTGGTTGTTGAAGGTGCTGAAGACTCAATTGCTTCTAGCACGTTGACTTGTAAAAACTCCTCGACCACCAACACCAAGTCAATATTAACTTGTCTTACAAACAAATCTTGTGTTTGGTTGTTGAAGGTGCTGAAGACGAACTTGCTTCTAGCACCTTGACTTGTAAAAACTCCTCGACCACCAACACCAAGTCAATAACTTGTCTTACAAACAAATCTTGTGCTTGGTTGTTGAAGGTGCTGAAGACTAACTTGCTTCTAGCACCTTGACTTGTAAAAACTCCTCGACCAACAACATCAAGTCAATAATAACTTGTCTTACAAACAAATCTTGTGCTTGGTGGTCGAAGGTGCTGAAGACTCGCTTGCTTCTAGCACCTTGACTTGTAAAAACTCCTCCACCAACACCAAGTCAATAATAACTTGCCTTACAAACAAATCTTGTGCTTGGTTGTTGAAGGTGCTGAAGACTCACTTGCTTCTAACACCTTGACTTGTAAAAACTCCTCGACCAACAACATCAAGTCAATAATAACTTGTCTTATAAACAAATCTTGTGTTTGGTTGTTGAAGGTGCTGAAGACTCAATTGCTTCTAGCACCTTGACTTGTAAAAGCTCCTCGACGAACAACATCCAGTCAATAATAACTTGTCTTACAAACAAATCTTATGTTTGGTTGTTGAAGGTGCTGAAGACTCAATTGCTTCTAGCACGTTGACTTGTAAAAACTCCTCGACCACCAACACCAAGTCAATATTAACTTGTCTTACAAACAAATCTTGTGCTTGGTTGTTGAAGGTGCTGAAGACTCAATTGCTTCTAGCACCTTGACTTGTAAAAGCTCCTCGACGAACAACATCCAGTCAATAATAACTTGTCTTACAAACAAATCTTATGTTTGGTTGTTGAAGGTGCTGAAGACTCAATTGCTTCTAGCACCTTGACTTGTAAAAACTCCTCGACCACCAACACCAAGTCAATATTAACTTGTCTTACAAACAAATCTTGTGCTTGGTGGTTGAAGATGCTGAAGACTCACTTGCTTCTAGCACCTTGACTTGTAAAAACTCCTCGACCACCAACACCAAGTCAATAATAACTTGTCTTACAAACAAATCTTGTGCTTGGTGGTTGAAGATGCTGAAGACTCACTTGCTTCTAGCACCTTGACTTGTAAAAACTCCTCGACGAACAACATCCAAGTCAATAATAACTTGTCTTACAAACAAATCTTATGTTTGGTTGTTGAAGGTGCTGAAGACTCAATTGCTTCTAGCACGTTGACTTGTAAAAACTCCTCGACCACCAACACCAAGTCAATATTAACTTGTCTTACAAACAAATCTTGTGTTTGGTTGTTGAAGGTGCTGAAGACGAACTTGCTTCTAGCACCTTGGCTTGTAAAAACTCCTCGACCACCAACACCAAGTCAATAACTTGTCTTACAAACAAATCTTGTGCTTGGTTGTTGAAGGTGCTGAAGACTAACTTGCTTCTAGCACCTTGACTTGTAAAAACTCCTCGACCAACAACATCAAGTCAATAATAACTTGTCTTACAAACAAATCTTGTGCTTGGTGGTCGAAGGTGCTGAAGACTCGCTTGCTTCTAGCACCTTGACTTGTAAAAACTCCTCGACCACCAACACCAAGTCAATAATAACTTGCCTTACAAACAAATCTTGTGCTTGGTTGTTGAAGGTGCTGATGACTTACTTGCTTCTAGCACCTTGACTTGTAAAAACTCCTCGACTACTTTAAAACTTTTTCAAGTCTAGATCTTTTTAATTATTTTTAATTTTAATTATTTTTCTGCAGCAGCTCCGGAAGTCGCAAAAGTAGTCCAGAAGTCCTCGAAAGTTGCCAAAGATCCCAAAAAGAAGAAGACCCCGGCATCCACTGCATCAAACCTTCAGACTCCGGTGGATATCTCTCGTCTTGATCTTAGAGTCGGAAAGATCATCAACGTAAAGAAGCATCCAGATGCAGACACTTTATACGTAGAAGACATCGACGTTGGTGAAGAAAAGCCTCGAAATGTTGTCACGGGTGTCGCGCGTTTTATTCCTATCGAACAAGTAACTAGCTGATGACGTCATCATCACCTAAACTCATCGTCGATTGTTAGATGCAAAATCGGATGGTGGTTGCTCTTTGTAATCTGAAACCATCTAAGCTACGAGGAATCGTATCTCAGGCGATGGTGATGTGTGCTTCTACTGATGAAGCTGTTGAAATAATATCACCACCAGAGGGAGCTCTTCCCGGGGATAAAATTGTTGTTTCTGGTTTCAGTGGTGAGTCACGTGACATGAAAATGCCTTCTTCATCTTTCAATATACTTCTTGATTTGTTTTTTCACTTTTAAAACGTTTTTTTGATCAGCAGAATGTTTAGGGTACTTTTTCAGATCTTTTTGCTATAATCTCTCAAATCAGTCGCTAGTCTCTCATAGTTAGAGTCTTTAGTCAATTAACTGTTTGTGGTATTCAACTTTCTTGATGATAAATTTCATGTGAGCTTCTACAAAATCTCATTTTTCGTTTCTTGCTTCACCCACACTTCACTTCTTGGTTCGACGCTCAGATATTTTGATTCCCAGCAACTCTTTCAATTCAGATCGATAAAGAAGTTAAAAGAGAGACTCGTTTCGAAGTGGTTGGAAAGATCACTGAGTAGATTTATACTTTTACTGATAACAACTCTATCTTCTTGATTTGTAGAATCATTTCTCTTTTCAAATAATGTTCTTACTGAACTTTCTTCAAACTCAATTACATTTCACTAAACAGATTACTCCCAACAAATATTTTTTCGTCGATTTTACATCTTTGCTGAATTTTGTAATCTTTAACAGGAAGCCCTGACTCTCAAATCAATCCAAAGAAGAAGATCTTGGAACAAGTCTTCCCAGACTTGAAAACGGATGCCTCGTGTACTGCCTGCTATAAAGGATCACCTCTTTCAGTAGCCACAAAAGGGGTTTGTAAATCTCAAACATTAGCAAATGTACGCGTCAAATAAGCTGCGTGTTTGCAAATACTTTGTCACATGACTAAGTTTGTCACATGATTTTAATATTATCTTCTTTTTGATCTTAATGAAAATAATTTGAATGGGGATGAATTTCTTCATTTTTTTATTAATTTCAAAATAAAATATAGAAATTTGCGCTAAAAATGTCGTACTATTTAAAAGTTTAGTAAGTTTGTCAGTTCCACTGAAGTTTTAGTTGATTAATCCGTCACCCTGACTTCGATTTGAAGCAGATTGCAAAGATTTATTTTTAAAAAGTTAGTTTGACTGATTTAGCAGAGGAATCTTAATGCTCGAAGCTACTGAGGACTCGCCTTGTACCAATTAGTCAACAAAATGCTCCTAAATATAATAACAAGATATTTTACTTCAATGCTTTTTAATTGATAAGTTTTTAATTTAAATTTGTTTTATAATTGTACAAACAATTTTGAAAATTAATTCTTCAATTCAAACTATTCATGATAATGTAAAAGCTCATTTAGTTTGCAAAGTCTTAAAAGCAATCAAGTATTTACTCATTAACTGCTATTGTATAAAAATAAATCATTAAATATGTTGAAAAACTTAGAAATGAAGTCAAGTGAAAAGTTTATCGGCTGGATAATATTTAGTAAAATCTTTAATATTAGTTTTAAGATAGCTTTCAATTAACTCTGACATCAAACTATTACAGGAAGAGTTTTGATAAAATGCTTTTATATAAACTTTTTATATCCTTAGAAAAAATCATTGATAATAACTCTAATAATTTTATACAAGTATAAGTTTTTTGTAAGAATATAATTCGAATAAATAATACTTTGAGCTTGTATCTAACAATTAATTTATTAATATTTTAATTTTATATTTAACATTTTACCTATTGATAAAGATCAAGTCGTTATTTATTAATTATAATAAGTGCGAAGGAGGGTACCTGATGAGAGTACCTCTCGCTAACACACATTTTCACAAATAACATCTATTTAGCCAAAAATATAGAAAGTAAAAGATGTAACACATGGTATTTCGATAACACTCAAAGCATATGACAGTGAACAATTACATAGAATGTCAATAATATAAAAAAGGGAACAAATCACAGTTTAGAAATGTCAGCATTGGCAATATTAAAACGGTTCAACTTTTGCTTGAACAACATGAGTGATTCTGATATGGCAATGTCTGATGGCAACTGGTTCCATGTACTAATTGTGTGGTGTGAGAACAAATTTGCTCTGACTAATGTACCAGGTGATATGGGTTTATTAAGATGTAATGTGTGTCGTCTGAATTGATTTAACTTGAAGGAAAGACTAATGGAAAAGAAATCATCAAACTGAAGGTCAATTAAATTGTGAATAATTTAAAAATAAAAATTAGTCGTATTTAATCCGTCGAATTTTCAAAGTATCTAAATTGAAGTGAACTGAAACGATGTTTAAAACTATCTTATTTAATATTAAGTTTCCTGCATACTAATATCGTAAATGTTGCCTGAACAGATTCGATTTTTTTGATATCACTATGGTATCCATGCACTAACATTGTATTTAAGAATTGGACGTACGTACAACTTGAAAAGATTGATAAAAAAGCATGAGTGCTTAGAATTAAAGGTCTTTATAATAAGAAAGACAAGGTTGATTGATTTTCCAAAGATTTTGGAAACATAATTGCGCCATTTAAAGTCAGATGATGGAGTAATGCCAAGCTTTAGGATCGAAGATACTCGTTGAATAATAAATCTAATAATGGAGTATTGGTCCAAGCAATTCACTGCTGGTTTACGAGAAAAAGTTAGAAGTTCAGACTTTGTGGGCTGGATTCTGAGCTGCCAATTCGTAGACTGGTTTTCTACAGTGTGTAGTGCAGTTTAAAGTTTTGAAGGATTGCAAGACAATAGCTTGATATCATCTGTATACACAAACACTACTAATCCTCTGATGAAGTCTTAGATGAAAATTAAAAAGAGAAAGGGACCCAGAACAGAACCCTGAGAAACACCACTAGTGATTTAATCTTTTTACGATCTTTTTAAGATTTAAAGATTTTTCTACACGAGTTTGTTGGGTTTAACTGATAAGTAATCTTCATATATGTAAGATGAAGATGTTGATTTTTAAGTTTTTCAATAAAGTAACGAGCATAGTGTGTGGGACAGAATCAAACGCTTTAGCAAAATCGAGGTATATGATGTCACATATAGGGAGTATTACTTTTATAGTGGGTTGTAAGCTCATTAAGAAAAGTGAGATGTTGAGTCAGGGAAGATCTCCGTTTCACAAAGCCATGCTGGACATCAGATATTAGATGGTGCTCCATCAAATGACTGGTCATATGACTGTGAATGATATGCTCTTGAGCTCTGCAGATAACTGAAGTCAGCGAAACTAGTCTGTAGTTAAGTGTGGTGTTTCTGGGACCCTTTTTATGAATTGGAGTAATAATAGCTTTATTCCAAATTTGTGGAACTCTTCCTCGCCTCAGAGTCATGTTAAAGAAAAGCGATAAAGGTAGTGATAAAGAGGAATTAGTTTTTCTTAAAAACAAAGCTGGGAACTGATCTGGGGTTGTTTAAAACTGATGATTTTAAAGAAAAATAGACCTAGATACTATCGACCGTTATGTCAAGATCTATCATCTCAGAGACATTTGTAAGAATGTCGGAGTAGGAGAGAGAAGGAGTATTGCCATCATCGGTTATAAAAACGCTATTAAATTGATTGTTTAGCAACTCAGCTTTATTTTCTGGTTCCATCACAAGCTGGTCGCTGTTATCAATTAGGGGAAGTATTTGAGACCTCGCCTTAAGCTTGCGATTTATGAAACCCAAAAACGTTTACTTGCAAGGTGAAGATAAAACTGCACTTTCTCTTCCTAAATATAAATTAGAAATAGATTTCTTGTAAACTATACAAAGATATTTGTACAGAGATTTGATGGAAGGGTCTGTTTTAGTTTGTTTGTAAAGGAGGTTTATTAAGTGTTGTAAATTCTTTAAATTTTTGAGCAAATGTGGTTTTCTGTTGGCTCTATAAAAAGGTATGAATTTTTCGATTGACTCTTTAACGATATTAGTAAGCCTTGAGTAAATAGTATTGCTATCTTCGGAAGAGTTGAAAACAGAAATCCAGTCAACATCTGATAGAAATTTGTTAATGCCATTATAATTTCCACAGTAAAAATTCCTTTTGCTTGAAGTTTTAACTTTCATAAAAAAGTTTGGTGGAGCTTGAATTCAATCATATTGTGATCGCATGTCAAAGCAAAAGGTTCTTTTTGATCAACGTAGATAATGTTCCCAGGTTTTGATGTGATAAGAAGATCCAAAGTATTGCCACTAACTTGGGTCGGAAAAGTAACCATCTGAGATAAATCATTGGCGTTGAGGAAGCTTACAAAGGCAGGACTTAGAAAGGCTGAATTAGTATTACCCCTATCCAAGTTAAACGATTTTCCAATAAATGCTAAATTCGGGTTATTCCAATCAATTTTACTAAAATTAAAATCACCCAAAATATATAACTCAGGACACACAACACTCTTCAGAACCTTCAATAAGGCCTTTACAGTAAACTCATCATTAATTTTAGAGGGTGGTAGGTAGGTACATATAAAACGAGAAAAATTGGACTTAGAGTAATGAAAATCAAAAGCGATAATCTCAAACCCTGGACAATTAATGGGATCGATCTGAATTCTAGAGATCATGGGCGCAAGCGATATTTTGTAAATTACGCAAACACCGCCGACTCTATCATACAGTCTATCAGAACGCAAAACACAAACAAGATTACCGTCAACCAGAAAAGAATCAGTATAAAACGGTTTCAACCAAGTTTTAGTAATAAAAACAAACGTGAAATCTTGGGAATGCAAAAGAGCTTTCAATTGAAAATTTTTCTTAATAATCGACCGTGCGATGAAAAACATACCTAATGTGATAGAAGAATTGTCTTTTTGACGCTTGTGAGATTTGATGATAAGCTTCTGTAAATTGATATCTTGGATATTAACAATTGTGTCCGGAGAGAGTTTGAAAAAAGAAGATGTGGGTCCAGTGGTTATTTACTACTTCCGTTTTTTGAAAAAACCTTGACGATTCTCAAGGCCCATGGTGGACCTTGAACTTTGTATTTGAAATCAGTTGGTTGTTCCTTCTGATTTCGGTTATACGCCTCTTTTAGAAGACGCTTATTTTCTAAGCGATCATCTTCACACATATCATGTACCACTCTAATGCGCTCGAATTTTTCGTCAAGCCTTAGCTTATACAGCTTGGCAAGAAACTTGCGTTTGTCCCATCTTTCTTGAAAGGACACTTTCAACGGTCTTTGACGATCTGAGCTTTTTGTTTCATGTCTAGTCATTGATACCTTTGAAACGTCCACAAAATAAAGGCTTTGAGAGCACATTTGATTAAAAAACTTACTGTCATCTTTATCGGTCTCAGAGACATTAAAGATGATGACATTGTTTTCTCTGTCATCACGGTCTAAAGTGAGTTTTTTGTGCGTTTCGGTGACCTTCTTGGAAAGAAGCTGCACCATGTTAATATTCTAGTCGGAACCGGGATCACCGACCACCGAGGCCCATGTGACTTGTTTCTTTGTAGAGGCATCCAGTTCGTTCATTGATTTAGACAAACTAGAAACTTTTTCATTGATATTGGCAAGATCTTTGGCAATTTCCGATTTAAGTTTGGCTAATTCAGCAGATACAGATTTGCTGATGTCGGATAATAGGTTTTGATTAGAATTGGATGAGGGAGCTGTTGTGTCCATGGTTCTACATTTAATGCAGAGCTATTTATATCCCATTTGCTTCATCTGGTAGTTATCAAATATATCGTAAATTCTTTTGCTCACATCACTACAGGTGAGATGAAACCAGGAGAGACATTTAACGCATTCTATTGCCGGATCTTTACCAGAGCAAATTTCATTACAAGATTGGCAATTACCATTGCAAGCTTGTTTTGATGAAGTCGGTTTGTCAGGATTTTTTTTTATATTCGATCTTAAGATCTTGGTAGTTTTATGTGTATCCACCATAGTTCTTATAAAAGATTTTTACTGTCACCAACCACTATATATAGTATATATATAATATACAAATCACTTCCTAGAAATAACTTTATCACAACTTATAAGCACTTATTCAAATAGAATATAACCTATAACCTGAAACTTATTCAAGTACAATATTTTCTTTTTAGGATATGTTCAGGTTTCATTTGATTTTACTTTTTTTTATATATATAAATGCGAAGGAGGGTGCCTAAAGAGAACACAACTCGCTAACACACACTCTCTCAAGTTTTTTATGGTTTTTCTCAGGATTTTATAAATATGTCTCCACCTGGGGTCGAACCCGGTACTTCCTAGCTAGAAGGTAGGTGTAGTAACCACTTCGCCATCAAGCAGGACATTTTCAACTCCGTTGCATTTGAAATCCGGTTTCCTATGTACAAGATTAAAAATGAAAACTTCAAATATCTAACAGATATGGTTCGCCTTTTCAAGTAAAGCAGCTGTCGCAAAAATTCTGGAAGACACTCCTAGTTCAAAAATAATAAGGTTTTTACAATTGCCGCACATGACAACTTTTTGTAACCAATTACAGCTTAATTGAAATGGTGGTTTGAAGAATTTTCTTATTTTCTGCAGAGTGAAAATTTCTTTTCAAAATTTCAATGAATTTGGAAAAACTTTTAATTGCAAAAAAGTGGATTTCAAGAATGTATCCTTCAGGGTCTGACAAATGTGGTTTATGATGAAGATTTCATCAAAGTTCTAATTTCCCCAACTTACTTTCTACAATATTCTTGGAGTATTTACACCACTTTTATTTTACTCAAATAATTTCTTGAAGTATTAAAACATTAACAAAGTTCACCTGAACTTTTTGTCACTTTTCATGGTCTTCAATCTTTTTATTTTTTAACTCTTGCTTCCTTCGTCTTCGACTGATTTCAACAATTCAAAATAAACGTGAAAATTCGTATTTAATAAATTTTTAAATTCTATCTAATAGAGATTTTTCATATTTTTCTTCATTTTTTAAAAACATTTCAAAGAGTTTTTTGTGTCTTGTTAAAATTACTAAGTTAGTCAGGTTGAAATCGATTTAAATTTATCCTTAAGTCTTATGATTAGAACTGAATATTGTTGAGGGTTTTATTAGTAAGATAAACAAATTGGATCTGAAATTGCTTGTTAAAGGAAAGCTAGCAGAACTTATTGTTTGAGTTAGACGAAAAAATATTTTAATAAAACTTAAACCATTAATTACCTCTCCACTTAAATAGATTTACCAACAACTTTTAGAATTATTTTATTTTATTAGAGATTTTTTATCACATTGAAACAGCAGCACGGGAAAAATATTTTATGTGAATTATTTTTAGCAAGTTAAGACACAATTAGTACTAGATTATATACAATTAAAAGGGACAAAAGTAATCACAGCTCTTCATGGTTTAATCTTGTGTTCATTAATGTAGTGAGCAAAGCTGGAAGATCTTCATTAATTGCCTCATTCAGTTTACTGATTGCACATCCATAAAAAAAACTACAGTGATCAGAAAGAGGTGGAAGTTCCGGTAACTTGTGTATTTGAAAGAATTGTTTGTAATGCTACAAAAAGAAAATATAAATTCCAAACTTCTTATATATTTGCGTTCAACACACCTGTGCTTTACGCTCTCCAAAAGCATTAAGACCAAGTTGTTTTTCAACATTGCTAAAGATGTTATATCTGTCCGGAAACTCTATCATGTTCGTAGCCACCACCAAATCGCTAGTGAAGAAACCGGACTCGGAGTAAAATTGTTTCAAATATTCATTGACTAGTAGCGCATGAATACGAAGGGCAATAGCGTGCCGGCGTACAAACCCAATTCTGTTTTCCAGATCATTATCGATCAATTCTTTCAAATCCTGAAATCGGTTCAAGTTTCAACTTTACCAAGCCATGCACAAGTCTGCTATTTGTTAGTAACTTGAATATTTCTAAATTAAAAATTACTTTCAGAAGGTTGTTTTCTTCTTCTTTAAACAAGGAAGTGTTTGGACTTGGTTTGTATTCAAGGGGCCAAAAAGACCCCAAGAAAATTTTGGGTGGCTCTGTGATGTTGATTAGAGGAGAAAGAATCCAAAAAAGAGTTCCATAAAGCCTCATTAAGTCTCGAGAGTTGACACTGTCAGCTTTGTTCAAGATTATTCTGAAAACAAAATCTAGGTTACTTTTTTGAAACAAAATAACTGACTCATGGGGTCTGGCTCACTACTGAAGAAGTTGAACTGATCATGCCAGTCATTTTATCACTTTTTTTCCATTTCAAAAACCAAAATTATTGGTTGAAAATTTGTACTTTTTGGATGGAATTAAAGTTCAATAATTTATAATAATAATTGGTTTTTAAAACCAGATTATATATTTTTATTTTTTAGTTTGTTTTTGATTTCTTTTAGTTGAAAGCATTTAAATGAAAATGACGTTATTATTTATAACCCTTACGGTAATCTGAAAACAACTTTTATGTAATAATAAAAATCCTGGTGGAAATCTAAATCCAGCAAAAACATAAAATAAAAAAAGTTCGGAAATTATAAACCAACAAAACCAAGCTACAAAATGTTTTTTTTACAAACAAATCATGCGCTTGGTAGGCGAGAGTGCTTCCGGTAAAAGACTCAGAAAAAACCTAAATAATGATCTCCCAAAAGTCATCACTATGAGCTTTATTAATATTAAGATTTTTTGAGTATAGCTGAATTTAATTTTAAAATTATTTGCTGTTTACAACAAATAAGATTTTGCTTGTAAGTTCATAAACTAAGTTATTAGAGCTTATCTATTAATAGTCTGAAAACTGTTTGAAGCAACCAAGCAGTAAAATCTCTTGGGACAATATCACAATCGCTATAAGTGTAGAGGATGAAATATGCAAATTAACAACTTAAACATGTAGTTCAGTATACAAGTTTGATTACTCGATCTATGTGGTGTCATTTGCTAGAAATTAAGTTTTAACAAACTGGTGCTAACATATTTGTTGTAATATTGAAATGTTTACTCGACTCTTTACCTTATTTGAGGCTCCTTTCCTTGTAATTGATCAAACAGTTGCTCTAGTTCAAATCCTACATCAAGTTTGTATGGATCAAATACAATAAAAATGAGTTCAGCTCTATTAATAAACCATTTCATCACTTTATTGTAAGGGTATCCTCGCTCTTGTTGCTTTCGATTCTCAATTACACCTGAAATACAATTTAAATACAATGCTAGAAATGTCGGTTAAAAACATTTTTCTCTAAATTCAAATATCTAAAGGTAAATATTATCATACTTGCCATGAACTTGACAAACATTTTAAAATGATTTGCAAAGTTGTTAAATTACAATTTTTATTTAGAAATCTTTTCAAATTAGAATTTATCAAAGCTTAACGTTGAAGTATAAGAAAAGTAGTTTGCTCAGCTGCTTCAACTGATGAGTAAGCTGCCGAATTTGCATCAGTCGTCATTAATTAGGCTACTAGTCAATACAATTAAGAAAAATCAAAGTTATCAAACGAGTTTACAGAAGAAATTATTTGAAATATTTTATGGAAAATTTATTTTAAAACTGATGTAAATTTTGAAATTTACATAAAGATTATTTTACAACTTGTGATGAACAAGCTACAACACCTGGCGTGTCGATAAAAGTTAATCTTTTCAGAAGAGGGTGAGGAATTTCAATGTTTGTCAAACGGTCCAAAAAATTCGCTCCAAATTGTTCCAAATCAGAATATTCTTTGGATTGATTGGATGCAAGGATATGACCATTGGTTTTCTTGAACTTTTCACCATAAGTGACCACTGTAAACTCCGAGGTGGTTGGTTCAGCTCCTATTTCAATTCAGTTCCCCATCTTCATAATGACGTCATACGTAGATACTTACCTACGCGAAGGATCTCTGTTTCTAGAATATAGTTAATCATGGAGGACTTTCCACTGCTCCAAGGTCCCAAGAAGAGGATTGAGGGTTCTGATTTGATCTGTTGAGCTAAAATAAAAGCTTGCAAGCATCGAACTCAAATAAGGTTGCTACCAGATAAACTGCTATGGAAATCTCCATAGTGATAAGATTTCTCAAGCTGCTCAATCTTCTCTTTGTAAATCGAAGTTAAAACTTCCGTGATTTCAGCCCATAGAGATGGGGTTGGTTGATCATATCGAAGAAATCTTTTAATGTGATTTGTCGACCTAAAATCTTTTTTTGCTTCTAAAAAGTTTGCTCCTTTAGAAGAAGCACCTAAAAGAAGTGCTACTGATAAAATCACAAATTGTTAAATAAAGATTTCGTAATATTGATAAACTGATATTTAGCTTAAAAGTTACAATAAAATTGACTCATAAGAACTTACCTTTTGCTAAGATAAAAAATTGAATCAAGATTAAAAGATAACATACAGAAGAGTAAAACATAACTAAAAATAATGAAAAGAACCTGAACTAAGCAAAAAAATCAATTACGCAATTAACTGCAAATAGTAAACATTAAAAATATTTTATTGGGCTTAAAGGTTGTACTTGCGACAAAACCTTATAGAAATATAGAAAGAATTACTACGATAACCGTGTATCTCATGCTTTTAAGACAGTCTAAATTGCTCGAAAACAAAAAAGCTCTACATAAAACTTTAATGGCAATTTGAAAACATTTTCAACAAATTTACAAAAAACCTGTCGATTTTAAGCTTATACACAAATTAGGTTTTACTACTTTTATTTGAGTGTTTCTAAGCAGACATAAATAAAATATCTACAAAAATAACTTAGATTAGAAATAATCGAGTAAAAGCTGTTGATTACTTTTTAGGTAAACAAAATAAATTTTCCAAATTTATTTAACTTAAGGCTTTTGCAAATATACTTTTTTGTGTTTTATTTACTTGACTGTTTGAGGATCTCATCAGTATATGTTGTGTCTACTAGAAGTTTGTGAGCTCTTAGCTGGCTCAACAAGAAAAAAGTTTGTCTGAACTATAAGTTTTATTTTTGTTCTTGATTGAGGAATTTTTTGGAAGTTAATGTGACGTTAAAAAACTGATAAAGTTTATTAGTAATTATCAAATTTTAGAATATTAGAAATAAAGTTTTGAAACATCCATTTAGTTTTTCACTAGTATTTCCAATTATTGTACTATGTTGAACCTAAATTTGTCAAATAAAATTCTTTCAGAAATGTTTTCTTCAATCTTTTCAATTAGATAACTGATTCAGCTTGTAAAATTCCAACCATATAGTTTAAGACTACAGTAACTTAGTAAAGCTCAAATTGAAAATAGAAAGTTTAATAAAACAACAGCCTGGTTAGGTAACTAAGTATTCAACAACTATTTTTAGTTTATTAAAAATCCTAATCTTTATATTTCATTCATATTGATGAAAAACTTTTATATAAATCTTTCTATATAAATTTAGAGCTAATCCAGTGAAAAATAAAGTAATGACTTTTTGCAACTATGGTAGCGAAATTAGAGCCTTTCTAATAAAATACACGGTTAATTACTTGTTTCAAGCACATTTGAATAAGTTTGGCTTCCCGACTTATAACATTAAAACAAAATTTTCATAGCTCTGCAAATAGACTTTTTATCTGCGCTACCTTTCTTTTAAAAACGCTTGAAAAACAAAAATAGGTGATTTGCTATGTCTACTACTGCCAGAAGAGTTCTTTCTACTTTCAATCGCAAATGGTAGAATTTGATAAATAGTTCTTCTTATTCTTCTCTCTTACTGAACTAGAAGTTTTAAGGTAGAAAAGTGCAAACTCAACTAAACTTACTTTTTCATTAAAATGTTATACTCTACGTAATATTCAAAGTTAAATCGCTGATGTACAAACTAATGTTTTTATAGTCTGCCGGATGGGCACACATTTTGACTAATGCTATACATCTTAAAAATAGTTTTTAGGATGATAGAAATTGTTAATATCTTAAAATAAGAAGTGTGAATATCTAATGAACAAAGAAAATATATATTTTTTCATCACTTATGGTTATGTTTAACATTTACTTATGTGTTAAAAAAAACATCGGAAAAATTAGTTATTGAGTTTGATTACCAAAATAACTGCTGGAATTAAATTGTTTAATTTTTTTTTGCTTTTTCTTCGATACAATTTGATTGTCCGATAATATCATTAGTCAATATACAAATCTAGGCCTTATATTTGGTAAAAGGTTTTATCGTGTTGAATGATCATAGTGTTCTGCCTCCCATAAGTTTTAATAAAAAAACAGATTTTTGCACAGTTGATTACAAAGTTGAAGGTAGTTGATTATTTTTTAATCTATACTGCCATAAAACTATTTAAATGTATTTTTTTGTCATTTCAGTTCTAGTCTACTTGTTTTTGCAAATTTATTTTTTTTAAATTTAGTTTCAATTTGTTCTTTTAGCTGTAAATATTTATGTAAATTAGAATAACAGATCCATAACATGTTATGTTCATCAATTTATAATTTTGTAGAATTACTGATAACTTATTAATTTGATTGTATTAACGGATATTTGTAATAAATTATAAAAAGTTACCAAAAATATTTATTCATATTGACGTTTTACAGAGTTATAAATTGCTTATTATCTTTTTTATATTTACCATATATATGTCTACTATACAAAATATGTTTAAAAAATAGTGCAATAAAAAAGTTCTTAAATATTTATTTAAATTTTTCTATATTTGATTTATTTAAGCTGTTGTTACTTATTGTAAATTACTTTTACTCATGAAAATTTATCAAGATTATTTTATTGATATGCTATTATGCAAAGTCTTTTTAAGTATTGCGTTTTTTAGAAAGTCAAAACATTTTTTAAGCTTTTTTTGTATTTAGTTTTTTGAAATAATTTTTTTTAATAGCTCTTAGTAAAAATGTAATGAATTTTTAGATTTTACTTTAACCATTTAGCTAAGAAACAATTTATAAACTGATTCAATCACATAAAAGACATTTTCAGTCTGGTTTGCATATCCTTTGAAAGATTAGTATTTTTATTTATTTGATTTTAACAGGAGAGTTGTTACAAATAACATTTAGCTTTCTCATTACTGGTTTTTGATTAAATTTTCAATGTCACCTAGTAATTGTGAATTCTAAAAGTAAACTTGATTTTTATAGATAACATTTTGTTATGGATAATAAAGGAAAAATGTGTGATATTAGACTTATAACAGTGAATTTTCCTTATGACCATGTATTTTCTGGGAATGAGGGAAACAAAATAATTGAAAAGTAAGCTTTAACTGATGTATATTCAACTTCATATATTTATATTTTTTTTATAGATTATCTCAAACGTCAGAATCTTTATATGAAAATTCTGTTCCTCTTGGACCTCATGGTATTCATGAAATTGAACAAAATGCTGTTCAAAAGTTTGCCATCGGTCCAAGATATATTGCATTCCTGACCCAGAATGGATATATAGGTCGAATCAACTTTTGTGTCAATTACACAACAAGAAAAAAACCTGTAGCTTCTGATGATAAAGATAATACTTCAGATAAAGGTTTGAGTATTCTACAAGTATTTAGGTTCTCATGATAATTTTGTTTATACTCCAGGCTCTCATTCAAATCAAGGTCGACAACGACCACAGCCTTCTCGTTCTAAGAGCAACGTCGGTGCTTCCACAGGCTTCCCAAGTGGTGGAATCCGTTTAATCAGAACAACAACCTCTAGTAGTGGCGTACGAAGTCGAAACTTACCAATTTTAACCAGTAGTTCTCCCCGCATGATGGTATCACAGTCTCAGGTTCCTGAAGATCTCATCACTCAAGTTCAAGTGAGATTTATATACTGATTGTAAATTCCCACCAACCGATCCAATCTCAACTAGAGTTTATGTGGGTCACTTATAAAAACTCGTCGACCACCATGCCCACAAACACTAAACAAATGTCGGTCATATAGGGGGTCAAATTAGGTACTTGATGGTCGTAGATGGCAAGTTTTCAACCATCTTCAGCTGTAGACTCATTTTCAGCTTTTCAAAGACTCCATCTATATTTCAAATCTTTTTAGAAGCTTTTTTTTATTAACTAATTAGCAAATCAAGAAGTGCTGGTGGTTGACTCTCGATTCTAAACATCAAATTCACCTTTGACTTCAAAAACACAGATGTCTTCTTTGTTATTAGAACATTCTGCAAGGAAAGAGTCGTAACGTCATCATCAAAGAACTTCAACGTAGCAACTTGGATGTCAATACAGCTGTGAATAATTTATTAAGTCGTGATGACGAGGAAGCAGACGAAGTCGACGAAGGTAACGCTCTTCTGATTATCTTTTTGCAATTTCGATTTGTAAACTAATTTAGGTGAATATATTCAATGTGAAGATCTGATGACTTGGTTAGATAATGGCTTTGGTAATTGTGACAATGCCCGTGTAGTGCTAGATCCTGAAGCTGCCATGCCGGAACATGTCATTTACAGTGGATTAATCAACAGGTTTGTGATTAACATGTGATTCAACCTTCCTAAACGTGTCATCTGTTCCTTAGTGAGCGTGATCGAAATCGAATCATGGAGCAGATTCGAAATAAAAGGAGAGTTGCTTCTCGAACATCGAGTAGTAACCGAAGTACAACTAGTACACAAGAAGCACTGAATCGATCTGGGGAACTGGAATCCGTTCTTGTTGATGTTCCGTCAGCAAGCTGGCCGGTTGAAGATAAGAAACCAACCTCGAAAAACAACAAAGAGAAAACAGGTTTATGATGAACTAGTTTCAGTCGCTATTTTCAAATAGATTCCATTTCTAATTCCAAACTCTTTCCAACAAAAGCCACTTTTTAAGAAATCCAAATTTCCAAACGTTCCGAAGTTTGAGGACTTGTAAATATTCTTTGTTGTAGACTCCGGTTTTTCTGCTGACTTCAACTTTGGTGAAAATGTGGACTGGTGGTTAGATGGTTCTGGTAACAGAGTGCTTTTCAAAGTAACCAACGAACCATTCTCTCAACCATTCCACGCTTTCATTATCTTATCTTTCAGAATATTGCTTCAATGCACAGTGAGTTGATGGCTGTTGATGATGAGGGAAGACTCCGACAGTGGAAGTGGGATTCTAAGGATCCTTATGAAGAAGACGGATGTATCTTCCACCCAAGGACCCTCTCTTTAGGATTAAAAGATCACAAAGTGATTTGAAACTAAAACCGACTCTTTTCTTCAACCACCTTTCTCAGATAACTCATTTGAATGGAAGCGAGATTCGTGCTTCGGTGGTAACCAATGACAACTCGATTTGTAGTTGGGCAGATGAGATAGTTGCTCAACATTCGAATGCCTTGGAGATTCAATGTTCGTTGTTCGAACAATTGAAAAATGAGAAAGTGAAATCGTTGGTGGTGTCGTCGCTCTATTCAGCTGTCTTGTGTGAATCAAGTGAGTGATGACGTCACACACGCGACTGTCTTATCAATCCGCTTTATAGATCGCGTCTTCTGGTGGGGCGTGTACCCTTTTAATCAGCGCAAAAAGCTTATTCAAAAATCCCAGAAAGTTTTATTTGATAATACCGATAAAGAACAGGAAGAAACCACCACTGAGGTACCAATCACCTTCTCGTTTGCATATACGTCACTGATGACGTCACAGGTCATCGAAGGAATGAACGTGTGTTTGAAGAAGTTTCCGATCTATCGCGCCGGGGCAGTAGCCGTCAATTTAGCCGGGGAAGTACCCCGTTGTGGTCGCCTCGTCGACGCTGTGTGGGATTTGGAGAAAAAAGCCAAATTCGTCATCCTCGCACCCAACGAATGTGGTGAGTTGAAAATAGTGATGATGACGTCATTCCATCTCGATGTCTTAGGCTCAGGAAAAAGTAGCAAGAAGAAGTCCAAGTTGAGTTCGCGTAGTTCAAGTTTGTAAGTATGACGTCATTGATGGCGTGTGTAATGACGAAGAGTCGGTTGTCATAGCAACATCGATGCGCTGTTGGATACAAACCCGAGTAATCAGAATCGAGAAGACGAAACAGCTTCGGCGGGAATCGAAGTCGATGAAGCCGGCAAACAAGTGATAGAAGAGTGGAGTGTTAGTGATCTTGTCTTCATCAAAGATATCAAGACAACTCCCGTCGGGAAGGTTCTCAAGGTAACGCGCCCCAACCAATCACTGCATAGCAACCATCGAGTCGATCACTAGGTGGATGGTGACATCATCGCTGTTCGCTTTGGCAACGATGCGGCGCCTCTCTTGTCGTTAAAGAACTTCCGCCTCGTCAAAAAAAGCGATGTTGTCCCGATGAAGTCGTCGACGTTTCGCGTTCTGGATTGTATCCAACGAACTCCGAAGCGACTTGTGGTAACCATGACAACCGATCGCGAACTTTACTACATTTCTGATCTTTACAGCTTGATCCTAATCTCATCTTACATGCCATCGACACCAATGATGTCGGTATCATCGCGATTTCGAGCGATAATGACGTCACTGAGGGTGATATGAGTCTGGGAGTGAAGTTGTACAATTTGGGAAGTGGTAAATGTCAAACTTCGTGTCACTTACCCATCAAACCAGAAACCTTTCTGCCAAGTACTCGCGTTTGTGACGTCATCACCACTTTGCGTCACATCGCTGTTTGTAGATAAAGAAGATGCAATGAGTGACATCGGATGCCAACTGAAAGCGATGTTCAATTCGACCCTAGCAACGTCCAGCACCAAGTTCCCAGGTAACGGGAAGGTTAGTGACGTCATCATCGCCATCGGCTCCACTCGACTGATCACACTGTAAACAGATTCCACCGAATTTGGTTCTCGATTACAACGGAATGATGTATCCGATCCAATCTGATGAGAATCAAGGTATCCGGGACCCTTCCTGGTTTGGACTTCCACCTCTTCTCGCCTACAAAAGTGGCGTGTACGTCGACACCGCTTCTAAACAGTTAGTACTCCCCCCCTCCCCCTGTGCTTACTCAAGCGTGACATCGACTATCAGACGCTGTGTACTTCTCGCGCTCGCCTTCAAACGCCAGCGATTGATGCCAGATATTTGGCGTCGCGATCTTGCAGCTGTCACCGCGCTTCTGACGCGATTAGAAGATTTCAGTATCGATAGCACGGATGTGGTGGCGGTAAGTGACGACGCGATGTAATCGAAACATCGATCGTGACGTCATCACACGTGTAGATGATGAGCCGCGAGAAGTGTGATGGATATCGAAACATCTTGCACATGTGCGCGTGTGTCAGTATCGCTAATAGCAACAAAGAAACGCGCGATGAAAAGAACGCAGATGCCAACCAGATTGAAGCCCGCTACAAGTCAAAGTCGAGTGGCAGTCGAAGCGGTAGTCGCGAGAACGGTAAGTGACGTTTGATGACGTCATCAACAACGCGTAGCTGAGAAATAGAACGAGGGTAGTTAAGTGATGTCGCGCTAGGTTCCGGCTCGGACCGAACATCAGTTGAGATAATGTCAAACATCCGAAACGCTATTTCAAATCTCGAACGACGAATCGCGCTTCCGATTTCCAGATCCAGGTACGTCCCCTTCGCGTCTCCCAAACGCCCCATTTCGTGTCTAATCGCGTCGTTATAGCGCCTCGCCCGGCCAGGAACCCGCTCGAAGTCGCTACTCGCAAAATGACCCGCCGATGAACTTGATGGTAAGTTGGTCACGTGGTCGCGACCGGGGTCGTTGTCATCGCGACCACCTGACCACTTGTGTTTGTCCACAGAGTCTGTTCTCGAACCAGAACACCTTCGACGACTATTTCGGCGAAGGCGAGCGCTGGGCCAACCGTCCTCAACCCCCCACCAACAACGACCCAGCAGACGTAGCTGGTAAGTGCGCGCGATTAGTTAGTGACGTCATCAGTAGAAGCAGTTTGAGTCAGTTGATAGTGGGGCGAGAGTTGTTGGGGGGTGATGACGTCACCAAAATCAATGCTTCTTCTTTCCAACAGAAGCTTTGCCAGGATGCGCGAGAACTCAGCGGCTGCCATGTGGACGTAAAAAGAAGGAAGTGACCTTTAACCTACCCCAGGACGCAAAAAGGGGCAAGCGGACCAATGCTGTGGCCATTTTGTCCAAGATCTGCACTTCTGCCCCTTTCCGACCACATCTATTTGCGCTTCTTTGTGAACAAGACGCGAACGGACACACCCCGCTACAATACGCGATCGCCAATCGCGCTTACGCGGCCGCACGTGTGCTCTATGACGCGATCATGTCGGTGATGGAATCGTGTGAAGATTCGAACAAAGAGATGATGGACTCGATGATGTATCCCGAACTATCAAGTCGCGATGACAACCCGATTCATATGTTGTGTAGCAACGATGTTTGTAGCTTCACATGGACTGGGACACTTCATATCAACCAGGTCAGTACTCTATTACCACCTCTACCACCTTTACTGACCCACATTTGCAGGACATATTCGAATGTAGGACATGTGGACTAACCGACTCGTTGTGTTGTTGCACGGAATGCGCGCGCGTCTGTCACAAAGGACACGATTGCACGTGAGTAGTTGATGCTGATGACCACTGTCATCTCTGATATCCACTTGTGACCAGGTTGAAACGGACCAGTCCATCGGCATATTGTGATTGTTGGGAGAAATGTTCATGTAAATCGTTAGTAGCAGGTGACCAAGAACTTCGAATGAAATTGTTACAAAGTATTGTGAAAGATACAACTTACTATCAACAAGCAAATAGTAAAGGTGAAAATATTCTCCGCTTCCTCGTAAGTACCCTTCTCTCCCTTCCTCCCCATACCTCATGTCACTCGTTGACAGGTGAAGACTGTTGCTAGGCAACAACGCGAACATCACCAACATCGATCGCGATCTAGTCAACGAATTTCGACGAGTACAGTAATGAGTAGTCGACGAGGTTCTCATCGCTTCACCACCAAATCACCACCTCCTGATTATCTACCTGAAGTTCCCGAACACGACCTCAAACCACCAAAGTGAGTTGACGCGCGTTTCAAAGCGCCAAACCTGCTTCTAATCATCTAATTTCAGGTTTTGTCGCCTCGCCTTACATTTCCTCCTCAGTCAACCACTAGTGGTCGCTTCTCTCATCGACCACGACAAAATCAAGAACGCGTTAGTGATGACGTCATCGTCGTGTGTACTTCCCGAAGACAAAGCTATGTTGAATCAGCAACAAGGTACCAACAGCCCAGTACCTCATCTGTCCACTTAAAAACTGTCCCATAGGCATCTCGTACTTGGACAGCTTCACTAACACCCTTATCACTCAATGTAACGGAAGTGAAGCTCTCAACAACCTCTTAGAAACGCTCGTAGTCATGGCAACCACCGGTAGTGACGTGATTACGCGCGAACAGGGTCACCGCTACTGTCAGCGTTTCATTCGATCCGTCATTCGTGTCTACATCGTGCTTCAAGCTCAAGCCAATCCTGAAAAGTCCTCATCGCGCTCTTTCGCACCTTACAGGGAGTCGCGAAGAGTGAAATGTCGTCGCGTCTTCACGGTGACCTCCCTGCCTCCCCTCCCCTTCTCTTCAACTTGATTGGTTTCAGGCTCTTATTTCGATCGCAGTGAAAGAGCTGTGCGAGACTGCCGAGTCTCTGATCGCTCCTGTGCGGATGGGAGTCGCTCAACCGTGTCAAGACTTCATCTCATATCATATGCAAATGAGTGATATTAACAACAGCAGCTCTGTCGCGTTCGAACGCGATCCGTTCAGCCCATCGTGGACGCGACCCAACGATGGTGATGATGATGGTAACGATGACGATGATCGCGCTGATCTCGATGAAGAACTCATCATGCGTCCCTTCCAATTCGTGAGTTATCGCGTTTGTGACGTCACACACGCGTGTGCAATGAAGCGTGACTTGCAGCAGCAGGAGAAAAGCAAGAACACAAGCGCTTCGACATCTCGTGGTAACCAACAGCAACCAGGTAGTAGCGGTTCAAATCGTGGTAAAGATTTCGATTATCAACGGTTGCTTGGATACACAGAAGTCGAAGTATCGCCCACCTACGCTGCAACATATGTGAGTGCCCCTGTCTGTCCCCCCGCACCTAGTAACCGCTTGTTACTAGAACGACAACGCTGATTATCCGGCTTGTAGTCAAGACACAGACACCAATTCAGAAGGCGAATCCGAAGAAGGCGTCGAAATAGAGGTAGCGATGATGACGTCATCATATGTGATATCACCTCATCGGTGTGTTGCAGAAGAGGGAAGAAACGAAAGTTGAAAAACAATCGAAAGATCGCGAAGCGGTTACTAAGGCGCCACCTCATGACTCCGATCCTGGTGATGATGACGATGATGATGACGACGAAGATGACGTCAGTCTTCATGACTATGATAGTGATGATGTAGAAGAAGACACGGGTGCCGCTGGCGGTGGTCATGACAACGAGTCAGATACTGAGTTCATTTGGGACGGCTCTAATTTGGAACGAGCTGCTACAAGAAAGCAACGCGTACGCGCGCGTAATGTACCCCATTCACTAGAGTGGGCGATGGGACAAGGCGAAGAGTTGACTGAACGACTTCGTAGCGTTCGAAGCGGCAACGGAAGCGCGGCTGGAACTTCTCGATCAAACGGTATTTAATGTCTAGTAGATCGGGAATTATTTGTAACTTGACCGTAATTTAGCTTACATTTCCCCGCAACCTTTAGTTGGAGGTGCTGAAGGTTACAAGCATAGCAAGCTAGAAGAGATGATGCAATCAACAAATCCCAATTTACCGAGCGTGTCAATCACGAATGATCGATTAGCGCGATTATTTGGAATTTGTATCAGGGAGGTTAGCAACTTGCTGATGACTCTTAACAACAATCAGTACCTCGCTGAATCACCAATTACCAAATATCTTCAAGTCAACAAACACGTAACTAAGCGCCCTAGCAACATGACGTCGTCACTTCATTCGCGCTTACAGGATTGTATCGAGTTGTTATCATACACTCGTCGACTTCTGCAACCTACTTGGGACTGGTTGATGAGAATTGTGGATTCATGCGAGGCCCAACTTAGATATGGACAAGCTCTGGCCCTACATACCACCACAACCCACCCTGACCACCCCAACCACAAAAACGAGTCTAAACCAACTAAAAAGTCCACGGACAAGTCCAATAAAGATGAACTGAACAACGTGGACGCAATGATCAAACAAGTAAGCTCCCTAAAATACCTATTCCTACTCCCAACTCATCTCTTTCAGAATTTCCTCTCTTATCTCCTGTCGTTGATGCGTTCCCATAGTGATGAACATTCGGGAATACTCCCAAATATGGATGTCGGATCGCTACGTCACGTCGCGTATGTCCTGGATGCTTACATCTGTCTTCTCCGAGGTTTTACTCATCACAATCCGCATTCATCGCGATCCAAGTCTGAATTCTGTCGAACTCTCGACTCCATCGCGTAACTACCCATCTTCACTCGTCACCATGGTAACGAACGTCGCGTTGCTGTATACAGAGTGGCTGCAAGTCTCGGTGGAAGTGAGGAAGATGAGGAAGACGAGTTTGGATACTCTCCTTCTGTCACGATTCCCGCTCTAAGCGACGAAAACGCGCGCGTTTCTAACTCACCGGTGCTTAGCAACGATGAAGCGATAGAAGTACACGCGCAACCACTAGCCACCTTCTTCCAACGTTCCAATTCGATGTCATTTGTTGCTACTAACGACCACAACTCATTTGAGGTGCCCCAGCCGCCCCATTTGACGGCCTATTTCACCTCACGCGTCTTCCACAGCTTCCTGTCCACCAAACATTACCTCTGGCCGCCAAACCTCATCTTCTACAAATCAATTCGCGCAAAGAAGAGCTCTTCGGGCGACCGCGACTCGCCGATGACGTCACCAGCACTAATGTTTTTCCGAAACTTGGTTTGAGTCGAAGATACGATGACGTCACAGGTTTGAATCGTTGATGACGTCATCACTGACTAATCGATCATACGCAGAAGTTTCGATGTCAGAAACGGTTAGCAAGAACTCCGAAGGTGATGACGTCACGGACCGGAAACGATCCTCAGAACAATCCCTCGAGTCTCTGGCCCCTTGCCGGAAGCGCCCCAAAAAGTTGACCGGAAGTCGCGAAGGAGTGACGTCACAATCACCAGAAAAAGACACGTCATCAACGGCGGACTTTATTGACGATTCAGCGCCGTCGATGGACGCGGTGTTGTCGCGATGTCGTCTTTTGATCGAGTTGTTCAGTAAGGTGTTCCTGGATACGGTCGGTGCTGAACCAAAATCTATTCTCTACGAACTTGGAGGCTTTGAGGTTTGATCCAAGTGATTACGTCACATCTATTTTATTGATGACGTCACAGGTTCGAGAAGCAAAGTTCCGTAAAGAGATGGAGCAATCGCGATCGAGTCAAAGCGGTGATTTGTTGTTGAAAGTGTCACGTGATCGACACGAACTGATCCAACAAACATTCAAACAAATCAATTTACACTGCAGCCGAAGATCTGCCTATCAACAACCACTCGCTGTTGTCAGGGTAACCACTTAGTGACTTCCTAGTAACCAATCACATGCCTTGTTCATGTCCAGGTTAAAGTGACCTTCACCGACGAACCTGGTGAAGGTAGTGGTGTAGCGCGAAGCTTCTATACCGCGATCGCGGAAGCTCTTGCATCTTCTGAACCCTTTCCAAATCTCGACTATCTCCCACCTGCTTCATCCTCATCTTCCGATCTTTTCAAGAATGTCCCAAGATCAGGATCGGGAGGAGGAGGAAGTGATCTCATTTTGCCTTTCATGCAGAAAGTTTGTCGTCGCGTTCGAAACGGTTCGTATCGGCGTCTGACGTCAGCACAGTCGATGACGTCATCGTCTTCTGCAGTCACTCCAACAATCTTGTCTATGGCTGCACCTCCTTTCTACCCCAAATCATCAAGCAAACGAAGTACGCCCCACACTGCCACCCTACAATCACTGTTCGATCCTACTCACGTGCTCACTCATGCAGAACGAAGCCCACAGAGGTCGCGCGATCACAACAAGGAGATATCAGCTGAGCGATTATATCCGATCGTGCAATCATGTGCGAGTACTTCCACCAATCACGACTTCGTCCCAAAGATCACTGGCATGTTGATGGGTAAGTAAATGCGCGCGTTTCTTACGTCAGCTAATGACGTCATTGTAGCGTTACCATCATTTGAACTGACCACGCTGGTCCGAAACGAGAGGATGATGCGAGAACGCGTCATCGAAGCGATCCAGATGTTAGTTGAGAGTAACTATATGGATTCAGGTGAGGGGAATCCCCCAGATGCAAATGATCGCACGGATGCAGCGAAAAGTAGCGAGAAGAAAGGTGTGTTTAGTGATGACGTCATCGGATGATGACTTGAGTGTGATGTAGATGAAGAAGATGATGAAGATGAAGACACAGAAGAGGCGATGGAGACAGAGACAGAGGTGGTGTCGAAATCTGTCGGAGAGGGTCCCTTGTTCTTCGAGCCTGTTAAAGGAAAAGGATTTCTTGCGCCTGCTATGTTTGGTGACGTCACAGAAGCGCGATTAAACGCGTATCGAAATGTCGGGCGTCTCATGGGCATCTGCTTGCTTCAAAACGAGCTCTTCCCGCTTTCACTGTGTCGTCACGTGCTGAAATTTATCCTTGGTCGCAAAGTAAGTGTTGCTTTGAACCGTGAACGACATCTAGTGGTCAATTGTGACGTAGATCAATTGGCACGATCTTGCATTCTTCGATTTAAATCTCTATGAGAGTCTTCGACAAACAGTTCGCGTTTATGACGCGGGAGAAAGCTTTGATCAAACCTTTGTCGTTGATTTGCTGCCAGAAGAAGGTGGTGGTCAAGTGAGTGACGTCATCATTCGTGTGATGTCATCACTAGCGTGTTACTTGCAGGAGGAGTTAGTTGCTGGTGGCAACCAGTTACTAGTATCACATGACAACGTTCGCGATTATGTTCGTCGTTATGCGCTACAGCGTATGCTCGTGTGCTGCAAACAAGCTCTTGAGATGGTTGGTTAGCTGATCAGTCGGTTGCTTAGCAACTAACGTGTTGTTGACGTCACAGATTCGATCTGGAGTTCTCGATGTGATTCCACGACAAAATCTGGAAGGACTTTCACCAGAAGATCTACGTCTTTTAATCAACGGATGTGGGCAAGTTGATGTACAAACCTTGATCAGTTACACCAAGTTCAGTGATGAAAGCGGAAATTCAGGTCGATACTTTGCGCGTTTGTGACGTCATCAATGACGTATGTACCTGTAGGTGTAACTGCTGAGAAGTTAACTGAATTCAAACGTTGGTTCTGGTGGGTTGTCCATCACTTTGATCACCATCAAAGGCAGGAACTTCTCTTTTTTTGGACTGGTTCACCATCTTTACCAGCAAGTGAAGATGGTTTTCAACCGATGCCTTCAATTACCATCCGACCTCCTTCAGAGCAACATTTACCAACTGCTAACACCTGTATCTCCAAACTTTATGTTCCTCTCTACTCTTCCAGGTACTTCTTTTCACATCTTCTTGCATCTTTAAATTGATTTTTTTTGTTACTAGGCAACTACTACAGCAGAAGCTGAATTTAGCGATCAAAACCAAGAATTTCGGATTTGTTTAAATAGTCTTCATCTGTATGTGATGGAATTTTATGTTTTACCTTGCACCTTGTGAACAGAGAACTACAAATAAATTGATGTTGTAACATGAATCTTGTAGTAACAACTGATTAGGGGTCTTCAATCTGATCATCAAACTATCAGATGCATCTAAGAATTAAGCTTTTTTGGTTTTCTACAGATTTTGCAGAAAGTTATTTGAATGAAGTAATTGTGTTCAGTTTGTTGAATGTAACCAAATAAAATTGTTCAGTTGATTACTTTTGTGAACAGTTGAATAGATTAAGTTGTTGGAAATAACCGAGAGTTGGTAGATGTCTCTGTTTCAAGAAGACAGATCTACAATGAGCAAATGAGCCGTCCAAATTATTGTCACTGAAACTTCATCAATTTATTTTTTATTTTTTACGAGTTTTATTACAAAATGTCAAAGTTTGATATGTAATTGAAGTTATGTAAGTAGATTGGTTCAAGTGGCTAGTAGTTGCTATACATATGGATTCAAATGAGCTGAAATAGAACATTGCTGTTTGTATGAGACCAAAAGCTATTTGGAACAAGTGAGATACATTTGTTTCATATTTTCATTTCAAGCTATTAAACATCTGAAAAAAAAACTTGTTCATATAGAATATGTAATAATATAATAATAATTATTGAAAAAGTCGATAAAAGCATTAAAATTGTTTTGTGAAATTATGTAAGATTGAGAAATAAATTTTAAACGAAAAGTTGAAATAGATATCGGTAACATGTTTGTTTCAAGAATCATCAAAAAATTCAACTCTTTATATTTTCCAAACTTTTATCAATTATTTATTAAAAGTAAACAACTCCAATTAAAAATATGTGTCTTGGTGAAAGCAAACATTCTAATAGATCTTTATTAAAAGTTTGCAATCAAAAATTAAGACTTACATCACAATGTCAGATAAGTATCAAAATTATTTCCGTTTTAATTTCAGATAAATGAATCCAAAATAAAAATCATTTGCAATAAATGTAAAAACAATAATAAGGTTTGATATTTAAAAGCTAAATTCATCAACTTTTAAGTGGCGTCTCATTAAAGTTTAGCTTTAAAAGTTAGAGAAAACATATTTCCTTAAAATCTTATGAAGAAGAAAATGAGTAAGAAATAAAGTTGAAGAATTAAAGTTGTTGAAATAATAGTTGAAATGGTTCAACAACAACAACATCTTGACATTAGGAACCTCAATCGACAATTTCAGAAATGTTTTGTCAACTTTGAAAATCACGCTTTACTAATTAGTAATCATAACAAGTTGTATCTACCTATCCAAGAATATTAGAAGCTTCTAAATGTTTAAAAGAAAGCATCTTTGGCGCCGTTTCAAACCTCTTTTCACTGCAAACTTCAGTTCTCTTTTCTTCCTGTGATGTATGATCTTGTTATATGTCAATGCTTTTACGAATCTTTTTGAAATGATTCGCTTTCTTGTAATTTCTCTTAATTTATTATGATGAAGTTATTAAAAACGAATTCTGAATTTAACTTACTAGAAATGTGAACAAGGATGGACAGACGAACAAACCTCTCTACTTCTCCCTGTTTGTTATCAAGCAGATAATTCAACAAGACCATCAACATGTCAAATGTAAGCAGTCTTTATCCAAATTTGTAAAAGTACAAAAGAAGCTGTTGATTGATTGTTAAGGTTTGATTTATCTCCCCTGGAAGATCTAGAAGATGTTTGTGAATTTTGGTGGCCTTCAAACAGCAGCAACGTCAACATATCTTTTGATGAAACCTTGAAATGCAATAAATGGCAATTTAATACAAGTGGAAGATTTCAATCTACAATAGTTTCAACTTTTAATCTAGTTTGTGGTGAAACTTACAAACGAAAACTGTCACAAGCTTTCTTTATGTGTGGTGTTACTCTTGGTGCTAGTTTTTGGGGCCAAGTTTCGGACAGGTGAAAGTTTGTGCTTTGAAATAATCACATTTTTAATTTCATTTTCAACTTTAACAGATGCGGAAGAAAATTTGCGATGCTTTTTTCAGTTCTACTTGCTGCTACATTTTCATTAATCAATGCTTTTGCTGCATCATTTTATTTCTTCTTATGTGTTCGAGTGTTAATTGGATTCACTGTCTTCCCACCGTTCTCTTCAGCATATGTTCTTGGTATGAGTTTCATCACCTACAATTTTCTCATCAATCTTTTTAGCTTGTTTAAAGATTTTGCAAAAAATGAACATTCTGTGTCTTCAGTTTTGTTGCATATAAGTACTAACTAATCTCATTATTGCGTATGCTTGTATTGTTGTTAGCTTAACATTAAAACCATTTTGAGTATTATAAAGCACACAAAGTTTCTCTTTATTCACAAATTAGTATTTTAAACTACTGATACAAATATTGTTTTAAATGTCTTCTTTGGATTATTTCAATTTCAAATTTTTTCAGCAACTGAAATTGTTCAACCAAACACAAGAGTAACAGTCGGGCAAGCTGCACAAGTTTTCTATGGAATTGGATTTTGTATACTTTCACTTTTCGGTTATTTTATAAGAAGCTGGAGAACTTTACAACTCGCCATAGCAATTCCATTATTTAGTATAGCAACATATTACTGGTTTGTACATTAGAGGTTTTATCAATACTTTTGTAAACGATAATATCTAAATATTATTTGCAGATATTGAAAGTATCGATTTACTTTTCAGGATTTTAATCGAGTCTCCACGTTGGTTGATTTCACGCAGAAGATATTTAGAAGCAAATGAAATAGTAAAAAAGATGTTGAAAGGCTCGAAAAGTATTGGAAGTGTAAATGAAGCTGTTAAACTTGACGAGATTGCAACTCATAGAAATATTAAAATGTAAATTACTTTTATCTAAAAATATACTTCTTTAAATTTCATCTTAAAAATAATCCATGAGACAATGATGCCAAGCACTAATTTGATGGTGACGTTAATGGCACTTTATGCTGCTGACTTGGGTGGAGATCCATTCATTAATCTTTTTCTTTCTGGTTTAGTTGAAATGCTAGCCTATATAATCAGTAAATATTTGATGGATAAATGGGGTAGACGACCAACTTTGTCAACATCATTCATCTTTTCAGGAATTTCATGTATAACGATACAAGCAGTTACTAAAGGTGAAGCTGTGTTTAGAAATTTGAAATATTTTTATAATTAGTTTTGGAAGTTTTGTCATCTTGAATCTGTCTACTCATTTCAATATGTTTCAAAATAAACTTTTATTGATTCACTTATTTAAAATTATTTATTTATCAGAAAGCAAAACACATGTGTTTCGTTGAAAACAAACAACTGTTTTTGATTTGTTATTAAACATTTTATATCATGTGTTGAGCTTTTACTTGAAATTTATTCAGTGTTTAAGTAATAAGAGCTAACTAGACTCCTATCTATAGAAATATAAACATCGAAAATTGGATTACTGATCACATGAAACTTATTGACTTAATATACAGCTAACTATTTTTGTATCGTTGTAAATAATTAATTTGACAACTAGTGACTTTCTGTTATTCCTGAATTTAGTTGAAAGATTGCTTCATTGTTCTCTTTCTTGTTTGTAAGTTGAAATTTGTGGCTGTTAGATTAGATATGAAAATGATCAAACTTTTACTATTTTCATCATACAATATTTGATATTTTTCATTTATTTCTGTTCATTTTGATGTTTTTCTTTCAGGTTGGATAAAATCTCAGTTTTTATAAAATTGTTGGACATTTTCCGATCTCTTAATCAAATCAAATTATTTTTTACAACTTTTTGATACTCTAGAGATTGAGAACTTCTTCTGGTGACAACGACCAAGTCTAGAGAAAGTTGTTTCATTTGTCACTTACAATTTGATACTTTTAAATCAACTTTATGAAGTTGTTCTTTATAAGGTTTTGATTTAATTATTTTTAATATATAGGCAGGCAAAACTTCGATGGAAATTAAATAAATTAATGAAATGGATAACCTTAGATATTTCTCTGGTTGTTATTTAGATGATACTTTGAGTTGGATGTTCAATGGTATCTTTGTTGATATAAACGTTGTTGATATATCTGGTAATAAATCATAAAATTTTAAACTCTTGAATAGAGAGTCAACTTTATGGCTTTAAACATGTTTTTACTTTGATGTATAGAAAGTTTAAAGTTCACACAATCCTTCTATATAATTTGTATCAAATACTTTATAGCCTCTTTTATTAAAAACAAATTTTAAGCTATATTTAAAACAAGTAACAGACACAAACTCTCTGGAAAATTTATCAAACTTTAATGACATCTTAACCGTATCTTGGGACCTTTGGATGTATTTTTTGCCATATTTTTGTTCATGTAAGTTAACCCTTAAGTTAATGAGATACAACACTTAGAGGAAACTGAAGGTCATTTGATTTTGATCATCCTAATGATTTCTAATCTACAGTTTTATGTCATATACAGTCAATATTAACTTTTGACCAATTTGAAGTTTGAACAAATTAAAAATTTTTGTAGAAGCAAACATACAACTCAAATCTGTTTTTAGCTTGCCAGATAAAAACTAAAATATTAGGATGAAGTTAAAAATCATTTTTACTTTTAATCTAAATAAATAAGTAAACAATTAAATCATTCATAATATAGATAATAGTTAAAGATATATATAAAGATAATTACATAAAATTAATAATATATCTTTTATAAAATAATTAACATAATTAACTAATAATAATTAATCAATAATTGGTAAATCGTATTTCTGGCCTGGCTTTGTGGTGTCAATCTGTAATCTCTGAGATGGTGGACGGTATGAAGTTAGAAGCTCTAAGCACTGTATTGTGGCCGAGTTTTTGTGCAAAATTCTTCTTAATTCTTTTAATAACATTCAGCTTAGCATGTTTGCTATAAGAGCAGTTGAATTCATAAAGGACATCCACCATCGAATAAAAAAACAATTTTCACAATAAGTCAATCTATTACAAAAACCACAAAAGTGTTACTACAACAGTTAATGTTCAATCACAATAATAAATTGAAAAACAAACTACTAAATAAAACGAAATATTCAAGCAAATACGATAAGAAAAAACACTGATTAGTTGAAAATAAATTGAATTTAATAATCAAAGGTATATACAAATATTTCTCAAAACTTAAATAAACAAATGCTTTTTCTAAACGCATCAAATTATTGATAAAAACCCCGAAAGTCAAACAATTATAAAGTTTAAAATCTAAGTTTCCTATTTCAAAAAGAAATTACGATTGAACAAAATTATAACTAAAATGAAACTTTATATTAATAAGATTTATTATTAATAATTATTTAGATTTATTAATTTCACCCAGCACATAAAAATTGATTATAATTTAGTAAACAAACTTATAAATAAAAACTTTATTGTGAAATTGAAATAAAAATAGCAAATTAATATCGTTAAAAAAAGAAACAACTTCATCTAGACTTGGTCGTTGTTACCAGAAGCAGCTGGTTTGTGGTTGCTACTACATTGTGCGTAATTCACACTTGGAATCATTTGTTTGTTGCTTTTACAACAGCTAAAAATTCTTTCAAGTGGATAGACTTGATCAAAACCAAAATTTTCACATTCTTCAACAGTTTCTGCTAATTGAGTTCCAACTGTTTCAGGTAGAAAAAGTGAAATAACACCTGAAATAAACCACGGACATTCACTTTCAATCAACCCACGTCATCGCGCGTATGACATCATAGTAGCTACCTCCAACGATGGACAAGCCACCAAAGACAACATAGGGTAAGGGGGAGCTGATGTTGCCTAACATCGCGATAAAAGGCGCCAGGATTCCACCAACACGCGCACAGCTGCTACAAACTCCAATGCCAACGTTTCTGTAAGTGACATCTTCATTTCAAACGAGCAATTTGCTTCTAACTGAAGATTTAGTTGAAAGTCTCATCAAGAAGTAGGTGATGATCTTTTTATAAAACTAAAATTTCTGATCCAATTCTATTTCTTCAAATATTTAAACAACAAACCTAATCGGTGTGGCATATATTTCAGATGCAAATATGTAGACAGTACCAAAAGCTGCTGCGGCTCCAAATTTGCCAAGAAGTGACAAAACTATGTTCAGTTCCCTCATATCTGCAAATCAAATTGTATTTAGAAACTAAATTTGTAAAAAGCACCTCTGACCCTAGATTTTCTAAATACTTTTTTGTACGGTTTAGGCCCAACATGTTTTAAACTAGAAATAACTTATAAGCAGGCAATACAATTTGTATGAGTTTGTTTGGTTTGATTAGAAAGGTGAAGAAAATTGGAATGTTTACTTAATATGAATCAAATCTAATTATTCCTGAATATATTTTAAAGTAAAATCTTAGCACTGTGAGTTACATGAAGAAAATTTTCTAATCTCTAGAGTATCAAAAAGTTGTAAAAAATAATTTGATTTTATTAAGAGATCGGAAAATGTCCAACAATTTTATAAAAACTGAGATTTTATCCAACCTGAAAGAAAAACATCAAAATGAACAGAAATAAATGAAAAATATCAAATATTGTATGATGAAAATAGTAAAAGTTTGATCATTTTCATATCTAACAGCCACAAATTTCAACTTACAAACAAGAAAGAGAACAATGAAGCAATCTTTCAACTAAATTCAGGAATAACAGAAAGTCACTAGTTGTCAAATTAATTATTTACAACGATACAAAAATAGTTAGCTGTATATTAAGTCAATAAGTTTCATGTGATCAGTAATCCAATTTTCGATGTTTATATTTCTATAGATAGGAGTCTAGTTAGCTCTTACTACTTAAACACTGAATAAATTTCAAGTAAAAGCTCAACACATGATATAAAATGTTTAATAACAAATCAAAAACAGTTGTTTGTTTTCAACGAAACACATGTGTTTTGCTTTCTGATAAATAAATAATTTTAAATAAGTGAATCAATAAAAGTTTATTTTGAAACATATTGAAATGAGTAGACAGATTCAAGATGACAAAACTTCCAAAACTAATTATAAAAATATTTCAAATTTCTAAACACAGCTTCACCTTTAGTAACTGCTTGTATCGTTATACATGAAATTCCTGATAAGATGAATGAGGTTGACAAAGTTGGTCGTCTACCCCATTTATCCATCAAATATTTACTGATTATATAGGCTGGCATTTCAACTAAACCAGAAAGAAAAAGATTAATGAATGGATCTCCACCCAAGTCAGCAGCATTTAATGTCAATCCATAATACCCACAAGACGCTGTGAGCCTTTAAAATGTATAACTAATTTTATAACTTTATTATAACTTGTGTTGTTGCATCACAACTTTATTAAATTTTTTACCAGCAGTAAAACAAACAAAACGATTTTCTTCTAAGATATTTTGTTTTCCACAGATCTGAAGGTCCGTGGTTATGTTTGTTTGGAGCAAATTCTTCATTGGATTCATGTTTGTCGTCATCTACCCTGAAATGAATTTGTTCAAAGTTGTGAAGACAGTAACTACTGAAATTTGAGTAACTACTGAAAATTACTAAGTTTTCTGAATTTGAATTACTAAATTTTCCAAAAACAAAGAAAGGGAAAATTAATAAGGGTTTGGTTTTTAACAATATAGTTTGTATAAGATTTTTATCAAATAACATTTATTTTGCTGAGTTAATATTAACTTGAAGAAAATGACAAAAAGATGACAAGATAGAAAGTGAAGATTGTACAATTGTTTAAATCTATGAAATATATAAAAGGTGCAAAGTCCTTGTAATACTTCATATAATTTATTATATATATATACATTATTTTATCATAACTAACATGAAAGAAATATTCTGGTTTCTAAGAGGTCAACAATTGGTTTTGCTAAATTAAAACTTTTTAAAGAGTTTACTACCAACAATAAAATCTTTAAAAGTTAAATGAAAACAATCAGATGTGTGAATCTGTACAAAGGTCAACACAATATTTAACAATTTTGTAGAAATTCATGACTGAAGCAAAAAAAAAGTCAAATATTGGTAAAAAAAAAGTGAAGAAAAAATGGATTCTCTTAACTCAAAAAATCGATCAAAATAACGAAATTATTTTTAAATATTTTTTAAAGTTTTTTTATCAATTTTTTATGGATTCTTACTTTTAATTTAAAAAAGTTTTAGGAAATAATTAGAACAAGTTTTCATGTATACATAAAAATATCATAAAGTGCCATTAACGTCACCATCAAATTTAGTGCTTGGCATCACTGTTTCATGGATTATTTTTAAGATGAAATTTAAAGAAGTATATTTTTAGATAAAAGTAATTTACATTTTAATATTTCTATGAGTTGCAATCTCGTCAAGTTTAACAGCTTCATTTACACTTCCAATACTTTTCGAGCCTTTCAACATCTTTTTTACTATTTCATTTGCTTCTAAATATCTTCTGCGTGAAATCAACCAACGTGGAGACTCGGTTAAAATCCTGAAAAATAAATCGATACTTTCAATATCTGCAAATAATATTTAGATATTATCGTTTACAAAAGTATTGATAAAACCTCTAATGTACAAACCAGTAATATGTTGCTATACTAAATAATGGAATTGCTATGGCGAGTTGTAAAGTTCTCCAGCTTCTTATAAAATAACCGAAAAGTGAAAGTATACAAAATCCAATTCCATAGAAAACTTGTGCAGCTTGCCCGACTGTTACTCTTGTGTTTGGTTGAACAATTTCAGTTGCTGAAAAAATTTGAAATTGAAATAATCCAAAGAAGACTTTTAAAACAATATTTGTATCAGTAGTTTAAAATACTAATTTGTGAATAAAGAGAAACTTTGTGTGCTTTATAATACTCAAAATGGTTTTAATGTTAAGCTAACAACAATACAAGCATACGCAATAATGAGATTAGTTAGTACTTATATGCAACAAAACTGAAGACACAGAATGTTCATTTTTTGCAAAATCTTTAAACAAGCTAAAAAGATTGATGAGAAAATTGTAGGTGATGAAACTCATACCAAGAACATATGCTGAAGAGAACGGTGGGAAGACAGTGAATCCAATTAACACTCGAACACATAAGAAGAAATAAAATGATGCAGCAAAAGCATTGATTAATGAAAATGTAGCAGCAAGTAGAACTGAAAAAAGCATCGCAAATTTTCTTCCGCATCTGTTAAAGTTGAAAATGAAATTAAAAATGTGATTATTTCAAAGCACAAACTTTCACCTGTCCGAAACTTGGCCCCAAAAACTAGCACCAAGAGTAACACCACACATAAAGAAAGCTTGTGACAGTTTTCGTTTGTAAGTTTCACCACAAACTAGATTAAAAGTTGAAACTATTGTAGATTGAAATCTTCCACTTGTATTAAATTGCCATTTATTGCATTTCAAGGTTTCATCAAAAGATATGTTGACGTTGCTGCTGTTTGAAGGCCACCAAAACTCACAAACATCTTCTAGATCTTCCAGGGGAGATAAATCAAACCTTAACAATCAATCAACAGCTTCTTTTGTACTTTTACAAATTTGGATAAAGACTGCTTACATTTGACATGTTGATGGTCTTGTTGAATTATCTGCTTGATAACAAACAGGGAGAAGTAGAGAGGTTTGTTCGTCTGTCCATCCTTGTTCACATTTCTAGTAAGTTAAATTCAGAATTCGTTTTTAATAACTTCATCATAATAAATTAAGAGAAATTACAAGAAAGCGAATCATTTCAAAAAGATTCGTAAAAGCATTGACATATAACAAGATCATACATCACAGGAAGAAAAGAGAACTGAAGTTTGCAGTGAAAAGAGGTTTGAAACGGCGCCAAAGATGCTTTCTTTTAAACATTTAGAAGCTTCTAATATTCTTGGATAGGTAGATACAACTTGTTATGATTACTAATTAGTAAAGCGTGATTTTCAAAGTTGACAAAACATTTCTGAAATTGTCGATTGAGGTTCCTAATGTCAAGATGTTGTTGTTGTTGAACCATTTCAGCTATTATTTCAACAACTTTAATTCTTCAACTTTATTTCTTACTCATTTTCTTCTTCATAAGATTTTAAGGAAATATGTTTTCTCTAACTTTTAAAGCTAAACTTTAATGAGACGCCACTTAAAAGTTGATGAATTTAGCTTTTAAATATCAAACCTTATTATTGTTTTTACATTTATTGCAAATGATTTTTATTTTGGATTCATTTATCTGAAATTAAAACGGAAATAATTTTGATACTTATCTGACATTGTGATATAAGTCTTAATTTTTGATTGCAAACTTTTAATAAAGATCTATTAGAATGTTTGCTTTCACCAAGACACATATTTTTAATTGGAGTTCTTTACTTTTAATAAATAATTGATAAAAGTTTGGTAAATATAAAGAGTTGAATTTTTTGATGATTCTTGAAACAAACATGTTACCGATATCTATTTCAACTTTTCGTTTAAAATTTATTTCTCAATCTTACATAATTTCACAAAACAATTTTAATGTTTTTATCGACTTTTTCAATAATTATTATTATATTATTACATATTCTATATGAACAAGTTTTTTTTTCAGATGTTTAATAGCTTGAAATGAAAATATGAAACAAATGTATCTCACTTGTTCCAAATAGCTTTTGTTCTCATACAAACACCAATGTTCTATTTCAGCTCCTATAAATACATTTGAACCCATATGTATAGCAGCTAGTAAACCTGGAATCATTAACAAGAAAAGTTGTCGTTTTTGGTAGGGTCCTAGATGACCTAGTTGTTGAAGTAATACATCAAATTCAATCATCATTTGTAACTAATTTGAAAAATGCTGTAAAATATTTAAGCTGATTTTTATTTGGTCTTCGATTTAGGCTTTAGTATTTTGAAAATACTAACTAAAGTTTTTTTAAACTAATGTATCTTTTAATTGTACTTGAAAAAAATTATTCTGAATTTTAGCTTTAAACCTTGCTAATCACTCAAAAGTAATCAAATCTAAATTCAAAATCATCATTTTTTGTGCATTTAAGCTTAACAATAAACAAAACTGTCCATAAAAATCATCAATTATTTTCATATTACGATTAAAGAGGTTAACAAACAACTATCTTAAGTATCACTAGCTGCAAACAACTTTTAGTATAAGACTATAGTTTTGTGATTAATTCAGATTCTTGATACAGTCTGCTTTTATATAGTCTTCTTATAAGCTACAGTGATAAAAAAAATCGTTGATATTTTCACACTAAATATTTTCCATCTTTGTACATAGTACCTTATAAAACTAAAAAGAGTTTTTGTGAAAAAAACAAAAAAAAGGATAGATGAGCTTGTTTAAACAATAAACTGCAAACAAGTTTGCAAACTACAAATGTTAACTTATCTTATGAAAATGTCATCAATTGTGTTTTTAAGTTTATTGTTTATCAAATAATAAAACAGAAGTCTGCAACAAACTGATTCTTCTAAATTTTAAATCTTTACATTTGCATATTTTACAAAGTCTTTTTTGTTATTTCTGCAAATTAGGTTTACTAATCGCCTTTATTCTAAGAATAAACTTTACAACTATTTAGTTTTTTAAATATACTTCAAAGGGTTGTATTATAAGTTAATTCTTTTCCTTTTTAGATTGAATTACAAAATGCTAATAAAAGATTTTTTAAATAGAACTTGTAGACTTAAAACTGAATTATTTTACCTCGGCACATTTAAATCACCTTATAAACATGACAAGCGGCAATTCTCGAAAAGTTATTTGTAATGGCTATAGTCGATTTAGCTTAAAGCTACATAACAAACAAATTAAACCTCTTTTCAAATTTTCTTGAAAACTAGTTATTGAACTTCCTAATTATCAGTCAGAGGATTAATAATTCCGAAAGAAACATTCAGTTGAACAAAAATAGTAAATATTTCTCTTTTTAAAACAAGACAGAAATACTCAAAATCAAACTTATTTTTATTTTATGAAAACTTTACTGTGTTATAAAGCCACATAACAAAACAATTTTAACTCTCTTGTGTAGAAAATATGAAAAAAAAATGAAATTACTAATCGATAAGAAAATTGGATAAGGAAATTTTAATTTTAATGGCTTTAATTAAAAATAATTATTTGTTTGCAACTGGCAAACAGACTGTTTCTTTCAAGCAGTTGTTTCAAAAAGTTGATATGTAACTTACATAATCATAATAAGCTTTTTTTTATTAGATTTAAGGTTTAATTTTATACTTTTGGAAAACTTTTCCTGAATTGAAGATATAAAACAAGAAATTTGAACTTGAAGAAAGGTATAGATTTCAGAAAAAAATGCTGAATATAAAATTGTTTTTTAAAGTTATTTTTTAATTGAAGTATAATATCAAACTGAAACTGTTTGTAGCGTAAACAAAGCATGCCAGAAAAAAGTTAATGTAGATAGGAGTTACTAAAGATAAAATTGTTAAATGTTTTCTTTGATTATTGATTTTAGGAATTTGTAGAAAAACAATTCGTAAACTGTCAACTCACTACTAGTTCTTTATATTCAACAAATTATTCAATAAATTACACTTAAATGTGTCCTAATAATTTATTTTTTCATGTTTGCAGTAAAAGCACAAAAATGTTGATTTCTTTTCTCTTTTTCATTAATTTTTAATGCGATTAACCAAAAATGTTCAATTTTTTAAGTTTATAAAATAATTTCAAAGAAAAAAAATCGAATAAAAATAAGAGCCACAAAAAGCTCCAAGTTGTTGAGCAACTTTTTGAAAAATGCAAAAATTTGGATATCTAAATAATGTAAAACCACATTAACTAATTTTACAAAAATATGATAGTATTTCAATCAAATGTCAACTCTTCTAGTTTTAACTCTTTTAGCATGTAAAGTGTACCTAAATTGATGTTAATAGATTCTCAATTCTTATATTAATAACTCTATTCTTTTATTAAAAATAAAGTTTACCTTTTAAAGTTAGGTCAGAAACGGAATAGTTTAAATTTAATCAATAATAAGTTTAAATATATAATCAAATTTTAAACACGTAATCGCAATTACGCTGTTGACGCTGTTGACAATCAACCTCACAAAGTACTGAAGTAACAATTTCAGTTTGTGTTTCAGCGATTGATTAGAAATCATTTTGAAGTATTTATGTTAGATAATCATTCACAACACTTCGCAATATTTCTTTTTAGACTTTATTTTAAACTTTATTGACTTTTTTATTGTTAGTCAAAGAGTTTTTGCATGACAAGATGCTAAATTGAAGAGTGTCTGAAGAGCTACTCTTTTCAGGCACCCTCCTTCGCGTTCATTGTAATAAATAAATGAATTTAATAAAATCCTCCAGCAGTTAAAGAACTTATATCAAATGTGTAACCAAATAAGACAAAGTCAAGGTGATAGATATTTAGCAATTGCTCAATCGTGCTTTTTGGAACTTCTGTAAAATGTTTTCTAATGAAATCTACCAAGTTTGAATCTACTGTTGTTCGTGAGTTTGGAATCTCTTTGATATTCAGTTTCTCTTTTATCCAGTCCTGATCTTGTGGTAAGGCTTCCATCTTGATGATTCCATTATAGGGATAATAACATGGATCACAAAGAGATGTAGTAGCAGAAAAATGATAATCTAAATTGCTGGGATCATTTCCATATCTTGCAATGTACTTCATTAGACCTGCAAATGTAATCATGTGTTCCTTGTCTTCGTCAGTTACAAACAAGTTGATTTTAGGATACATTTTCATCAAATAAACTCCAAACGTTTCTCCGTGCTTGAATTTTTCATGCCAAGCTGAAATCAAACGAGCAAAAGGATGTCTGGTAATAATCCCTCTGAAGGTTTTGGCATCTGTCACTAACTTCTGACCCTCGGAAGGTGATAGACCCACAGCCATTTCATTGTTAGAATACCTGATTGAATTTGTAAAATCAGATTTACCTGTATTTAGGAGATAAATTATCGAATGCCAAGTGTTACTGCCACACTTTGGAACCACACAGAGTAACAGGTTGTTTTTGGGACTGACAACAAAGTTCTCATTTGGTATCCACTTGGTGGAGTATTGAGAGATATCCTCAGAGCTCCAAATGCCTTTGTTGGTTCCAATGCGGCAGACTTCATTCAAATCTTCAAGACGATGGCCAAATCTTTCTGATGCACGATTTGGATTCAAAATTAAATCATTTGGAGCATTCTTATAATGACTGGTGAATTCAAACATCATTGACTTATCTGTTAAAATGTTAATTGTTAGAAATCTTTTCTACTTATCATGATATTGAACTAGTTTTTAGATTTAAATGAAAACAATGTGCACAAATCCTTAAACAAATTTTTAACCAATTAGAAACTAAAAACGAAACAAAAAGAGATAACATCTCACCATATTTGGAATAAGGCATCATCTGCTCATAAAACAGTTGCCAATAATACACTAGAAGTACAACAAAGAAGAAGAAAACTAAAACAAAGTAATGCTGTTTTCTGATATTCATCTCTACAGCTTAAAACACAAACAGTCTTGTGACCAATCGCAAACTTTTTTATAAGTATCTTCGTTACTGATTAACAAACTGTTTTCTGCTTTACGAAAAGTTGAACAGTTCTTAGTGCAGAAATTTGAAATGAATCTTTATTTCTAAAACAAAAGTTGTGTCTAGAACTGAATTTAGCAATAATCATCACTAAGTTACGCCTTTAGGAAGAGATGATTGCTTTTAAATCAAAACTATGTTTAAGATAATGTTTACTGTTAACTAATACTACAATAATGATTTATTGGTGATAATCAACTAATGTAAATTTCGTTAAGTAATCAAAAGTTTGTATTAAATATTGACAAATTTAAAAACTGGTTCAACAATTTTTTTAAGAAAGGAACTTTCTTGATAAATATCTCGGCTAGTATAAATCTACAAATAAGAATTGCATCTGAGATTAGTATTGTTAAAGAATGATTAACCTTTCAGCAGCAAAACTCTAACTAACCTCAGCTAAATAAGTAATTATAGATAAATTTTTAAACTTTAGAAAATCAAATTTTAATAGTACTTTTAAGCAACTTCAGCTTATAAATCAAGATGATCGTTCAGAATTATCTTTTGATCGAAATTTTTGTTTACTATCTCAAAATAAATAATAAAACTTTTGCAAGATTTCATTTTAATTAATATAGAATGCTATCTACACTTACTACTATTAACTTTAAACTGCTTTTCTAATTGTTTTAAAGCTATTCTAAGTTTTAAAATGAAAATCAGGTTTACATTATTAGATAAAAAAAATTAAAAAAAAAATTGTTAATTATCTTAAAAAGTCTTCTTGACAAATATTTGAACATTTCAAAATGCTTGTAAAACATTTTACAACTAAAATCATATTTACTTCATATCAAAATATAAAAGTTTGCTAAGTAATAGCAAAATGTAAAGACATACTTTTTGTATTATTACTACAAAATCTGTTAATTTAGAAACTAGAGAAGAATTTTTCATCGAATACAACTGAAAATTTGAAAACAGGAAAACAGTTTTTAGCTTCCTTTAAGACGCAAGCAGTATTCAATGATTTACTAATAAGAAAAAAAACCACGAATTTTGAAACTTAAACAATCATCCAACCATTTTTTCAAATAGAAATAAATTTATTGATAAACGGAAAATATAAAAGTTTTTAATGAAAGCCTTGATCTAGTTTCAATTATGAATTTTAAGTTAAGTTTTTCTTTTTTTTTAATCTTTAACAAATTCATAGTAATTTTTTCACATTTCTTGAAAAAATATTAAACTGAAAAGATTTCATTTTTAATTTCTTTCAATTTTATTATTTTGATAGAAAAGTTTTGAAAAACTCTAATTGAAATATTGATGTATATTTACTAAGCTTAAACTAAACAATCATTATTTGAATTAAAGTTACTTTCTTGTAAATCATTTTAGTGATAAATGGTTCATTTTTGAAAAGAAAATTGTTAGATAAGAAATTATTGAAGTAACTTCAAGCAGGTTGAAAAATCATTTTTCAAATTTGTTCTTGCCGACTTCAATTTGAAAGTAAACAAATAACTGAAGTGAAATTAGTACACATGTATAAATATTTTGTTTCAAAGTAATAGGATTACTTTGAACAATTAGCTGGTTAAAACTTAACAGCTCAAATCTCATAAATCTATAATTAAGTTTAATGATCCAAGTTTTAAATAAATCTATTTGTTCTATCATGTTCTATTTTTATCAGATTATATTTTTCAGATATTTAAAAATATTTAAAAAAAGCCAGAAGACTTATTATCAAATCGGCAACCTTGTAAAACCGTTTCTAAATATAAGACTTGTCTTGACTATAAATAGTAAATTGTTAATTTGATGGCAGACTTCTGCTTTAAATATCTGCTTTAACGTTGGTTACAACAAAAATTTGATCAAATAGAATGAAGTACTTTTTACAAACTGTTTGTTTCATTTCCTATATACTTGAAACAACTTAATGTTTAAATAGTTCATTCAAAATAACTTGGAGATGACAGCTTTCATCACCAACTGATTACGTTGTTTGCAAACAAAAAATCAAGTTTCGAAAACTTTCAACCTACAAAAGATTGACTTTATAGTTAGAAAGATCTTTCGTTTTGGGAATCACGTGGCAGCAGCTTGACCAATCAAATAAAAGCGAAAGAAAATTTAAGGTGACTAAAGGACGGAAAGCAAGTGAGTAGAAAAAGCAAAAAAAAGTGAATTGTTGAACGACAACTGATGTTTTGTGATCATTTGCGGTAAATGAGATGAGGAATCCGTCGATCTTTCTTCTTATTGGATGATGAAACCGATATTTTGTGCTCATTTGTGATTATGTGACCTATATATAACAGAAAATCAATCGATTGAAAAGAAGGATTGAGAAAAGAGCAAGTAACAATTCTAAAAATCCCCACCATGTGTTCTTCGCTGCTGGTTGCTAGGCAACCTACCACAGAAACCACGAGTTTTGGGCTGGTGGATGGATTCCATTACGTTGTTCTAAAATCACAAAATTAATCAAACCAATATACAATCACGTGACAGCTCGATTTATGATCACGTGACAATTTGCAAATCACTGACCGCGGGTTTGTTGATGTCTGGCAGCTGATGTCTGCTGGAAGCCACTTTTGGACCTTTTCTGGTAACAAAAGTCAGGTTATAAACAAGATCAATGTTTGGATACAGATTTATCACTTGCATCACCTATTGTCAAAGATCGGTGTCTTGAAGATGCTTTCCTCATCCGTTGACAAGTCACTGATCTGAAGATAAAGGAGATTTTTATTAGTTGCTCAATACCGCCACTAGTGGCCACCTTGTTGCTTTTGTTGCGTCGTTTTCTGAAGATAAATTTCGAAAAAGATTCTTTGCGCTTCGGAGTTGAATCTCTGAAGACATCAGTATCAATTGAGCGTCAGTCTCATCTGCTGCTCACCTAACTTCAAACACTTTCTCGCTGTCGTATGACGTCATCTCGTGGTGACGTGAGGTTTGAGAATAGCGAAATGGAAGATTCGTGGATGATAAGGAAGATTGAGGAGGCGAGAGACTCATCTCAAATCCGTCTCCTGACCCTTGAGATTCAATTGACTCGTTTCGATGGAGAGAGATTTGCGTTCCTAAGATATAAGAACGTCTGAAGATGAGGATGAGAACGTGAAGATCAAAGATGGGAATCAGAAGATGAGGATTTGATTATAAAGATTTAATGATGAAGATGTCGCTTTTAACAAGCAATCAGTTGGATTAAATTGTGAAAAGGTCTCTAAGAGGATTAAATTGAATTTAATGATTTGTTGAAACAGCAATTGTAGTTCATTTCTTTCAAATTACTTTGAAAAGTTGTTCGACATTTTCTCGATTTCTTTAAATTTATTCAAATCAAATACAATTTTATAAAATCGATCAAAGTCAATGAAAGAGACATCATCACTACCTGTGGTTTCTGATCCTTTTTCAGTCCATTTGTTATTATCATCGAGTTCTATAACCTTCTACGAGTAGATACGAGTTGTTTTGAGAAGCAGATGAGATGAGGAACTTACTGTACAATTCTCATCTGATGGAAATGAAGTAATGAAACTTTTCACGGTTTGTACGACATTTTTCAGCAGAACATTTTGAGTTGGAAGTATTTTATCTTGATCATTACCCTTTATTGATTCTAATCTGAGTTTTGACTTCCGTTGTCGTTTCTAAAATATTTTCAAATTTGTTTCAGTAAAATTTACTTTGAAAACAGATTCTAGTCATATAAGCTCACTTTACGTTTCGACTTTTCTTTCTTTGCAGGTAATAAGTTCACAGCAGCTGAAGATAAAAACAAAGTTGAAAAAATCTGGGAGGAAGTGAGATTCGAACCCGCACCACCGGCCACGTTGATTGTCGGTATCAACAAAGTTGTAGAAAAAGCTGATTGAAGATTGAAAGATGGAACGAAATTTTCCTGATCTTCACTACACTCAATGACGTCATCATCGCCAGATGCCAGTTGAAGAAGAGATGAAGATGGAAGTTCACATGTCACTGGTCTTGCAAACACTTTTGATTGCTTCTTTTTCACGCCTGAGTGACGTCACGATAGCACGATCAGTCTAAACAAAATCACGTGACCCACCTGAGATGCTTACATCACGTTTGGAGTATCGTAGAAGTAGCTGAAAGTTCTTATCATTAGATCTTTCAATCTGTGAAAAGAATTGTAAGAAGAAAAAGTATCAAGAAGAAGATGAGGACTTGAAATGTTGGATGCTGCAGACATTGTTCAGAAGAGAAGCGATGACGAGGATCCATTTCTAAGGCTCTCTCCATCAAATCGAGCAAAAAAATGTCGATGACGTCATCAAAACGCTTCTTAAGGGTCAGTGGTTGAGGTGAACGAGGAAACTACAAAGATAAGTGGTCAGTAGTGGATAGATTGTGGACCAACTGACGTGGACGCCTCTAAAACGCTGTAGATGCTCTGTTTGGTGACCAGGTAATGGCCCAAGCACTCGCTGAATGATAGATAACTGGTCTACTTCACTGTTGCCTGGAAACAAAGGCTGTCCGTCCAGAAGCTCACCTAAGATGCAGCCCATTGACCAAACGTCCACACTTTCGTTGTACTTCAATCTGATGACGTCATTAGTTAAATAAGTGAGAAGTTTGAGGGAAGAACTAACCCTAAGAGAAGTTCTGGAGATCGATACCATCTGGTGGCCACGTAGTCAGTGTGGACCAGACTTTCATGAAGACAACGCGCAAAACCAAAGTCACACAGCTTCACACAGTCATCGGAAGATACAAGAAGATTTTCGGGTTTGACATCGCGATGCACTACGTCATGGGAATGACACCAGTGAATCGCTTTGAGCAGTTGAAAGATGAAAGATCTGAAGTTAAAGATCGGATTTTATTTGGCGAGGTAATTGACTAGGTTCTTGAGAATTTTCTGGGTGTCAAAAATTGAAAGTTGGTAAATATGGATGTAAGCTTGTGTGAGAAGAAGAAAGTTGAAGTGTTCTAACTTCAGTAACAATCTTATCAATTTGAATGCTTCAACAATTTCGTAAATTCAAAAGTAGTAAATAGTAGGAATGTTTTCAAATACTTCGATCTGACTGGAGGTACTCCGCCTGGATTTTGATTCAAGATATCTAACAAATTCTATAAAAAATAATGAGCATCAAAATATGTTTAATTTTCAAAGTAATTATCAGCTAGAAAGTTTATCAATAAATTAAATGTTTCAAGAAAATGAGATGATTGTTTGTTGTTAAAAAACGTTTTAATAATTCATGAATTAAAATAAAAGGTGAGACTTTGTAAAGATGATACATTTTTCCTATTGACTATTACCAGAAAAACAAACAATACCATCTACTAAGGGCTAAAAATTAAATATTTGGTGTTGGTGTGTTGAAGTGATAAGAAATTATCAGAGATTTCAATTGTGTATGAAGGCAAAGATGCCGAGAAACAAGTCTTAAAAATGTTTACAGCAATAAAATATTTAATTTAAAAGAAGCTTGTCAACAACTTTCATATTTTTCTTTTTTAACCTTTCTTTCTAAAAATTTAAGTTTATTTAAAACATTCTTAGTATAAAAAAGAAATTATAGTTGTTGTAATGATAAGATATTAAGTATAAAAAAAGAAAACTCGAAAACAGAAAGCAATTGAGACATTTTTTCATTTAATTTGTAATTGAACTAAAACTACTATAAAAAATTCTTTAAAAAAAAAATTCAAAAATTGTCAATATTTAAGATAAAAAAAAGCTGAAGACAATTTTGTATCACTTATTACCTGCTCAACATACTCAAACACCAAATGTAACTTTCCTCGTCTCTTGAAACTTTCAAGAAGCTTAACTATATTTTCTTGTTTTAACATCTTTAGCATCTTTAGTTCTCTTTGAGTAGTCTTCTGAACATCATCTTGATCTTTAGAAAATCAAATAATAAATAATATGTCAAAGAGACAAATTATTAGAAGAGATTTCATAACAAATAATATTACTTTTTTAGTTATAATTTTAACAATTCGAAGTTTATCACTTTAAATATTTTACTACCTTCTTTATCTTTAAACTTTTTGATTGCGACAATATCATCAGTTTCCTGCAAGAAATTTGAAGTTTTGGAAAAGTATACAACAGATTATTTAAATTATGAAATAAATCTTTACTTAAAGATAAACTTATGTCTTGATTGTGAAAAATAATTCTTACCAATCAAGTTTCAATTGAATATAAAAGCTTAATCAGTAGCTGAGTACATGTTACATAGAGAATACTCAAAAGCTAATCAAACAAAATCTTACTTTGTGTCGACATTTCAGAACTATACCATAAGCACCTAAATGATTTTCAATTATTTAATCTTATAAGTATCAATGTAGTATTGGCAGCTAGTGGTTATATCAAAAAGTACTAATAATTTTTATTAATACTTAAACAATGTTGAATAGAATAAAAAGAAAATAAATAATACTTATATTTAATAGCTTTAATCAAAAATTTACCTTCTCCAATAACATCTAAAACTTCGTATTTGTTCATTGTTAACTTTAGAATTTATAAAAATACTAATTTAGAATTGTAGGTTGTTTGAGGCTTCTAATTCATTCATAAACATTTTTTAATGAGTCTGTTATTTTCACATACCTAACTATTTTCAAAGCTTAACTTCATCTGAAATAAATAAAAGTAATAAATTGATACACCAAAAACTTACTATATACTTTAATTTCATCAACAACTTTTTTACTACCAGATAATGATTTATAAATTTATATAAAGTTAATTAAAAAAAAGTTTACAAATGAAAATATAGGGTCAAAAATATTAGTTAAAACAGCTACATTTCAATATTATAAATAATTTTGTCCAACAAAAGTTGATAATAAAAAAACATATAAAGTTAAGTACAATTTAAAAATTCAATCAATTAGTAGCCCTTTAAAATAATTCAAAATAAAAACCATTATATGTATATAAAAACTCATTTCTAAATAATTTAACTTATAAAATAAGTATAAAAAGTAAATGAATTACCTGCAATGAAATAAAAAAAGTAATTTTAAAATGATTAACTTTCAACAATTATAAAGTTTTATATTGTTTTTTATTAAATATTATTTCTACCTACATTTTTTTACAACATTATTTCAAAAGAATTTAAATAATTTATTAAATCTAAATATCAAAAACAAATGTAAGAAAACTTTACTACAACAAAAAATAGGACTTTAATAACAAATAAAAGTATAAATAAACAAATTATAATATTGAAAATAGTTATAATTAAAATATGAAAGCAAAAAAGTAAAATTTATCTTAAACAACTTAATTATTGCCAGAATTATAAAATAGTCAAAAATGAGATAGGAATATAATCTGTAAAGTTAAATTAACTACAATAAAAATATACTTTAAATTATTAATTCAATTTGTAAGAGTGTATAAAAATTAGTATTTTATATTCATTAAAAAACACATTTGAATTTAAACTTCTTATATTATGAAAATACAATGAGAAAAAAATCAAGTTAGTTTATTATAGAATATTCTAATTTAACTAACAATAATTAAATTTTAGTTACAACATTATAAACAATAGTTAAACCGAAAAAAGTGAACAAATTGCAAATACAACTGGAAAATACACGTGTGCAAACAAACAAGTCACATCAACAACTTATAAACTTCGATCTCTCGTTTGACGTTGTGGAGCTTTCCTGGCAACCATAGTAAAGTAGAAACTTTTATCGCTATTTTATTTAAAACACATTAGGGACTAAATTTTTAATCACATAAGATGGTTTCAAATTATATAATTTGTAAAGTTTTCTTTTAATTTTAAAGAAAAATATTAATTAAGTATTACTATTAAGTAAGCTAAGACTGGTAATAATATATATTAAAATCTTACAATTTAAGATAGATATTTATTGACAAAAAACTCTTGATTTGTTTAGCTTATAGCAGCATTTTATTATTTATTTAATTAATTATAATTAATTAATTATTAATTATTGTTGTAAATTTATAATACTGTTCGTTTTTCTGAAATTTCTAGCATCTTGAAGTTATTGCACAGCAGTATACTTCGACGAGCTGTTGCATAATAAGCCTTACTAAAATTATCATAGTTACAGTTAAATAGCTGTTTAACGGTTAAGAGCTGAATAGCCAGAGATTTTTCGATGCATTGCCACAAGATTCGTTGTAACATCACAAATCAGTTTTTCGCCAAATTGATTATTAACTACTACATAAATTTAACTTGCTTCAACAAAGATAGAAAATTCTCATTTATAGCAAAACAACATTAATTAAGAATAAGGCTACTCATTTTTTTCTTTCTAAATTTTCTAGCAACATTTTATAAGAAAAACATTTTATATGACTGATATCAAGATACCTCTGAGGTTATGCCATATTGTGCGTTTGTTTATTTTATTTTAATTAATTTTATTTTGCTAAAAAATCAGAGAGCTACTTAAATCATATCTTTTCAAGCTCTCTTTTCAAATCTTGTAAAATATTGGTAATCATCTCATATGCAGAAGTCATATCATCAATGAATCCAGCAAGAATAGCAATGAATTCAGTACCGCTGCAAAGAACTTTCATTTCATCCAAAACACTTTTAACCATCTCACTCAGCTCCTTTGTATGTTGTGCTCGCTCTTCTTTGACTTTACATTTTTTATTCATATTGGAAACCTTCAAAGAAAATTTTATTACCTTTTTTCTTTTCATTTCGATAAAAGTTAGCTCTTTGAAAAAACGTTCCAAAGGATCTAAGAAATTGAATACAATATCTGGATTTTTAGTGTTTCTGATATTATCTATATGCAGAAATTGTTCTCCTAATATAGTCAAAGCTTTAGATAGTCTCTGATCTATGTCAGATCTTCCACCACACTTTCTTAACTTTTGACTGACCACCAACTCAGCAGAAACAGGACTCGATTTACTTACAAATACTCTTTTTAATTTTGACCATGTTATTTCACCGTCTGATCTTTCTACATATTTTTTCATACTTTTTCTTACAGTTTTAACAACTTTAAACAAAGATTTTAACTTTTTGGACCATTCTTCAAACTCTTCATCCATAAAAAGTTGTTCAAGCTCACTCTCTGATGATGAAGAGGAGGAAAAGTCTAGTAACAAAGATGGCGTAGAAGAAAATTTTGAGCTATTTGAGCTACTTGGCATTTTTAAGTTTTTAATCTAAATAAAACTAGTAATTAATGTTAGTTTAAATTTCAATGCATATAATTAGTTTTTTTTAATAATTATTAAACCACACTCGGCTGTAGCTTACTGCCAATAAGGAAGCGTCTTAGACTGTGTAAAATTACTTTTCAAAATATTAATGAATACTACAGTTAAGATAACAATTGGAAATGCTGTTCAGGGACTCTAACTAATTTCAGATTAAACAGATAATTAGTCTTACAAACCAGATGAGGCATAATTACAAATGAAATTACTATAAAAGTAAATCAAATCGACATAATGATTTATTTATCGCATGCCGAGCTATTAAGTTGATTATTATAACAATAAATCAAATGAAATTTTTTGCTTTTTATCACTCTCTTCGAAATTTATTTCAAATGTCATTACGTTGATAGTTGAATAAAATTTTGAACAATATTAGCATTAATTAATTAGGTAACAAATTTATTGTGATAGCTTTTTTTTAAATACCTATGATTTGGTGAGCATATTGTTAATAGCACTGACTATTTCAATAATAAAACTTTTATACTTTTTAGAAAATTTAATGTAGGTTTAATTTTTAAGAGATTCTCCTGTGAAATTTATATATTTTGAGATAACATGATAAAACATAGCTATAAGCAAGGCTTTGTTTGATATACTGCCTCTTGAACTAATCTGCTGAAAATACTTAAAATCCTTTTTAACCAAGTTCTTAAAGGTATTTATTAATTCTCACAAAAGCCTCTATAAAAACATAAACCAATCATGAAAATCTTAAACTAATAAACCATAAACAATAAAACATTTTTAAAACTATTTATAAAGTGAATAAAAAACAACCTACAAAAAACAATATTCTTTTCACTGAGGTTAACTTCGTTAATATTGTTAGCTTATTTATAGGGGAATTCATGTTGTAAAATTTGTAGTTGTTTCTTGTTGAATATGAAGCGCAGTAATTTCTGAGAAATATCAAATGTACAAACTTCATAAAAACGAACATCTATTTCATAGATAAGAAGAAATCTTAAATAATTTCTTGCTCGAAATTGTAGATAATTTTGCAATTTGTCGCAATCCTTAAATTGGTAATTTAAAATTACTTATGCTACATAATATATATGTAACATTCCTTTTTTATTTCAATCTTTTATTGATGCAGGTTTATACAGGCTTTACTATGACCGAAAACTATTTTTTAATCCTTAGGTAAACTTCAAAATTTTTAAATTTGAAATCTGTTTTAATGAATATAAAGTTCCTTTCTACTGACAAGCTTGTAGTGATTAATACGCGTCAAGAACTACAAAATTATCATTATTGTAACATCTTCTTTTGCATACACCACTATTATCGTGGCATTATAAAGTCAATATCTTAGACGTGCTTTTGTGTAGTAAATCCGTCAACTTATTTGTATAACCACTTCAGATACTATTACCAATATTACATAAAATGTTACAAGTTAGTGTCTAACAAATAAATTGCTTAATTAGCTACTTGTAAAATTATCTGTAGCTTTAAAATACAGTTAGCTTTCTAACATTTAAACATAGTTCTTATTTCCTATGTAATTTACAGGTTCAAATTGATTGGTGAATTTAGTCTAACTTACAAATATCTTAATGTAGAATAAAAACTATTCGACTTCCGAAAAGTAATTAGTTTTTATTTTAATATTTTACTTTATTTACTTTGGAAAATAAATACTAAGTATTTAACTGTTTAATTCAAGCTTTGTTAGATACTTTTTAAAAGTATTTAAAAGTTTTATAAAATGTTGCAAGCAAATTATTTTTGGAAATAATAAACAAAAGTTTGAAAATGCATTATACCTTATTTTGTTTTATCATTAGTTAACGCCTTACGGCTAATAAAGCTTCACTAACTCAACAACTTTCTCAGAAAGTTGGCGAGAGGTGCTCTCTTCAAGTACCCTCTTTCGCATTAATTGTAATAAATAAACAGATAGATAAAAAATCTTCAAACTAATTCACTAAAAGTATTGAAACAAATTAAAGTAAAAATAACAAATTTTATTGGAATATTTAGCCGCTGAAAAAATATCAAATTTGAAGCTAAAGAAACTTTCACTACAGATTTTCAAGCTTCCATCCACCATTGAGCTGTGAAGTGCTAATCACTGCATCTCTTCAGCTTTACTCATCACCAATGTAACTGAGTTTCCATAACTACAGATGACGTCATAAGCAACTCACCAGTTACTCCACTGCTGATCGTTGCATCTATGGTAATTAGGAGCAGCAAGAGCTTGATTCGCTTCCAAACAATTTGAACTTGATGGAATGTAGCGCAAATAGGGAGAGTCATGAGGTCTTGGGTGTCTTGGAGGTAAAGATGAGGAGTAAAAATCATTAGACTTGATCATAGGAGCAGCAGGATACTTGCTGTAATCTGTTCTCATAAATGGATCATGAGATGAGCTGTAGGAAGACTCGAAAGAGGTAAAAGTCGGATGTTGCAAGTTATCTTGTGTGTAATAGTAAGGATCGTTGTTGGGGTGATTGGGTCTTGAGATCGGAGGAGCTGTGTCATGAGGAACGAGATAAGGAAACATCAGACGTCTATTGGATGTTGGGAGGTAGGAAGAATGTTGAAGACCTTCATGACATGATGTGTAACTCAGAGGATCTTTTAAAGATTCTTGTCGGGATCGTTTCATCTTATAACGGTGATTTTGAAACCAAATTTTGATCTGAAGTAAAACAACTGAAGACAGCTAATAGCTAAAAGCATAACTAACCTGAGTAGGAGTAAGTCCAATCATATCAGCAAGCGCCTCTCTCTCAGGAGCAGAGAGATATTTCTGTATTCGAAACCTCCGATCCAGCTCAAACGTTTGACTCTTAGTAAAGAGCACGCGTCGCTTCCTCTTTTTTTCATTGCTTGTCGGTGATTGGACAGAGCAGGTTGTGATGTCACTAGTTGTATCTTTACTTTCGCTTGTGATCTTAGATGAACTTTCAGTGCTCGCTGCTATCCTCTGATGACTTCCTAATAAAAAGTTGGATAAACTGTGAAAATGATGAATGTTGAATGAAATCGAAATAAGCTCGTATCAACTGCTGATGGAGATCTTTTAAAGTAATTTATTAAAAAAAGTTTCTTCTTTGTACAAGAGTCAAGTTACTAAATAAATTTTCTACCGACAATTCATTGACCCTTTCCACTTTCAAACCTCATTTGAACTTTATAATATGAAAAATAAGCAAGATAGATTTCTATAAAAGAAAACATTTGCATGAAAATGTTTTTTAAAGTACTTCAAAGTAAATTTACTAGTCGCTTTCTTAACAAAAGATATTTGATGCTGTTTAGAATTTATCAGAATCTTAACTAGTTGTTTATACCACCAAACCCTTATCAACATACGGCTAGGTAATATGCAAATGATGGTAAAGCAACTTTGCAACTTTTCAAATAATTTTTTTAGGGCATAAAAAAGTAGAAAAATAGTTTCAAAATGTTCGCTATTTGACAAATACTAATAATCAAATGTTGATGAAAAATGTTGCATCCTATTAAAGTTTAAACAATCAACATCAACACCCACGAGCAGATTAAATTCTTCGTTGAAATTTTATCATGATATCCTGATAAGATATTGTGATTTATACATGATTACCTGGCTATAGGGTAGTTAGAATTATGATTGCGACTTTTTAATAACATTCATGCAGCTGCGAACCACCAGTACTTGACACGAAATAAACAAAGAAATTCACAAAAATCACGAACAGTAGAGACAGAGATCAAGGTTTTTAATTGTTTGTTTTTACCTTCCGCCATTTTCTTTCACCAATTTCAAATAACCTTAAAGAAATTTCTGTAATTTTTGACCCAGCATTCATTATAATGAAATTTAAAATGGATGTCGAACAATTTGTCGTTGTGGTTACTTGTCAGTTCGTGATAAGATGAGATGATGTAATTATCAGCACATGTTTATTTGTGAAAATTTAAGAAATTAAATGTTATAAATGATCGATGAATTAAAAATGGAAGTATAAAATAGTTTCAATTAATATTTTTTCAAATAAAATTTGTGTATGATTGAAGTTGATAAAAGATAAAGTTTTATTTTAAAAAATTCTGACTTTTAAATGAAATAAAATTCAATTGGTATTTAGTAGCGACAATTTTATGTAATTTTTATTTCTTTCATCTACATCAAAATAGTCGTTTTATCCGTCTCACCAACAAATCTCTTTTCTTAATTACTGCAGACAAGACCAAAAGTAAAAGAGATTTTCTAAAATTGAAGCTTCAGATAACATGTATACAAAGTAATTGGTATCTTACGAAATATCTACCCGTGCTCAATGTAAATAAGATTTATGTTGAAACGTGATCGTATCTGACTTTGCTTCATTGCTACTAAATTTTCTGACATTTTTTCGAATGATTTACTCAGTGGTTAGTTTGTGGAGTAAGTGTTTTTTAGTTATCTGCACCAAATTACAAAATATAATTTATAAACTGAAACAAAATTGAAATTTTTTACAGTACTTTATAAATCAAGTTGCTTTTTAAATTTTAAATACCTAAATTTTGAAATAAATCTTTTTCAGTTGGTTTCTATGGGAGTAAAACTTTTTAGAGGTTTATTCTGCCTGAGAATGAAATCAAACATTTTCTTGAGTGGTTGTTTCGAATCGTTGCAAGTATATTCAATCGATTATTCAATAGTATGTCATTTTATAGCCCAATTAGGTATATTTCAAAATGTGCTAAATGCAAGCTGCAAGAGATGTGGCATATATCAATACATGGGTGATCAAAATAATTTAAGATGCTTGGCACCGCTTCATTAAGTAATCATATAAAAGTCAAAATGAATAATAGCCATTTTGTGCATTGTATCGATTACACAAAAATACCGTTGCGAAATAAAATCGATATTTATGAATTATTTTCAATTTATCATAATTTACCAGAAACTTGCTTTCTGACTGTCTATAACAACCAAAATAAATTGTTTAAAAAATAATAAAGGTTTGATTTTAAATCTAAACATTTTAGGAAATTTGAATTGAAAATTGTGTTTATTTAATAAATAATAAAGTAATTTCAACCTTTGAAAAAGTTGAATCTAAAAAACTTGGAAATATACTTCGATTAGTACCTAATTTAATTAAATGACTAGTTTATTGTTTGTACATATCGACATTACTCAAATAATAATTGACAAACAAAATACTTTCTAGTTGTTCAAACTTGCTTCATTAGTAAAATTTTTTCATTAACATATTTAATTTTTGATAAGCTTGTTTAGCTTTGGTGTAAGATTTTTTTGGAATATTGGTTTTAGTATTAAAAGTAAAATACTTTAATTCATTCAGAGATTCGTTTGATAAACCTCTAATTTTGAATTCATTATTTGGGTAAAAAACAAAAGTAAACCTTTTAGGTTTCATCAATTATTTTTACTGTTTGTTAATCAGAAAATTAGTTATTTTTTAAAACAAAATATTTGCTAAAAATTATAGATCTTAATAGTTTTAAAAATACATGTTGCTATCAAGTACATATAATTCATCATCTTCTATACCAACTGTTATTTAATAATAAAGCTTTAAGTTTAAAGTCTTTAATGCTCTATTGATCAGTTTCAGACTGAACTTTGCTTCTAACAGAGCGCTGGACAAATATTTTCTATAAAAGATAAAATTGAAAACCCTCAGTAAAGATTTTGGGTACGTGTTGCTTATCTGAAGGAAGATAAGAAAATATCTCAATTTTTTAGTATTTAAAAAGAAAAAACAATGTTTGAATTGAACAGTTATGTTCTTTAATTAACAAATAAAATCAAATGGTTAATGAGATTTACAGCTAAGAATTTTTCAAACTGTGAATAGATAAAACGAAAGCATTGTTGCACCGCCAAACAAGTATCAGAAGAAAATTTGTTAATTCCTAACAAAGGTGCTTTCAACAACAACAAATACTAAAAATAACAATCAGTTTTGCAAAATGTTGTTTTCATGCAAGATAAACAGCTATTCGTAGTCTTAATAAGATGGAAGCATCCTTATCTATTATCTAATCAAGCAAGACTTGAGTTTACTCATCAACTTTCAGTTCATCTCTTTCTGATTCTGTCTTCCGCTGTCTCAGTGCACTCCTGTTTGTTTTAAATAACAGTAGCATAGCTCAATTATTGACTTTGCTATCTTTATTTGTATTTGTTATCTTCAATGGTACTCAAAAATCAATTTTAGTTTTAAATACTCAATAAAGAAACATCACCTTGAATTGAGAACGATCCGGCAGCATCCGACTTTTTCGTGGATTCTGCATTCGGTGTTGTCATCGAGTCGTCTTTTTTGTCAAAGTTAGTTGCCATGGAATAACGCGAATTGTATCTAGCTGGAGATGGAGACAAGCTGGAGGTTGACTCTGTGTTTGATTCAACAGAATCGTGTCTTCTTTCTTCGGAATCACTCCGAATGTTATCAGAGTAGGAGGAAGTAAAAGAGTAAGTAGGAAATGAGGTCTTGGTGAAGTTGAAGCTGCTCATCTTCTTCTCATTTGAATATAATAAAATTTTCTCACTTATTTCAGACTTTAATTTTCTAGAAATTAATAAGATTCAGTTTTAACTCTAATGTCATATCCTGAGTCCTTTATTTGCTAGAATCTCATTCAGATGAAACTTTGACTCGTTCTGAGTAAAGAATGACTTAAAAATAAAGTATTCGAACTTCTATTCAAGCAGAAGGCTTGTTTTAACATAACATTCTCAAATACAAATCAAGTTTAAACCTTATTCCATCCCCTTTTTTCTTTCTATCTCTCTTATCTGCTCTCTTTGATTTTCAACTTATGTTTTATTCAAATTCCTCTTTAGTCCCCAAGTTTATCATGATGCCATTGTGACTTGAAGGAAGCAACTTGTTTCAGTTTCATTTCTGGTTGACTTTCAAAGAGTTTCAAGTCATCTTTTATCTTCTATCTCACGTTAAATGCTTAGTTTTCCTAATCTTCCTTTCAGTTGTTAATTTTTATTTTATTTTACTACTTTTCTCTAAAAATACTTTCTCAAAATATCATTTCATTTTTGATTCTGAAGAATAACTTGAAAATTCAATTAAAATGATAGCAAGCTTGGTCATGACTGACTTATGTGAAGTTTTAATTTGGCAATTTGTTCTCATTCAAAAACGTTTGAATATTTTATTTACAAAACAATGGTTCTTGAAAATTGGCAATTTTAAACGAAATATATGAGACGATGCCTCTTCTATAACCCACATGTAAAAGCAAATAAATTTTGCATAGTGGATTATGAAATAAGCTGTAATTAAACATTAAATAATAAGTCGAAGAAAAATGAAAAACTCAAAGTAAATAGAAGATTATTTAATCTTTTCAATCAATGTTATTAACTCTATTGACTGAGTTTAAATAAAATTTACTCTAAGAGATACATTTTTCGATCTTTACACAAAATTAATTAGGACAAAAAATGTATTAATAAAACCATTTCAGATGACTTTATGGTGATCAGATTTAACAACACTTCAATCACATTTCATGAAATTTGTTTTTATTCATCAAACTTTATTGTATGTAAAAATGTTATTGTGCAGAATTTGAAAAAATTTGATATCGAAAACGGACCTAGCAAAGACAGGATATAGTATGAACTAAATAAGCAACGCCCTTCCAAATCACCACCACCATCAAATTTCTTTGTTTGTCTTCCATTTAATTAATGTCGTTTGCGAAAACTATTAATCACCTTTCCCACTAATGACCTTTCAACTTCAGTGACGTTCATTTAGTAGTAAAAGACAAAATCAATGATAATAGCACGGTTTGTAAGCAGCAAGAACATTGTAACTTTTCAAACTATCTCTTATCAACGTTTCTAACGTGCTTGGAATGAACATTTAGAAAATATCCAGGTGACTAACGCACAATTCATGGCTGTCTGTTGTCCAGTGAACTTCTTTGCTCAATGTAATCAATCACTGAGAAGTAATTGTTGAAAATAAAAACCTTAAACTGAATATTTTTCCACTTGGGTAAATATGGACTTGCAGCTCTAATTAAAATCTTATTTTCTTGTAATTACCATATACCAATAACATTTCGGTATTTATCAACTATAATAATCTATATAAATTCTTCATATCTAAGTACTTATGTAGAAATTTGATTAAATTAACTTATATAGAGTCTAAACTCTACTGATGTTAATCAGTTTTCTTTATTCTTATGTTCAGTTTACTAAAACCATGCTTTAAAGCTATATTGTATTGCATTTATTTTATCAAATACTAATTCAGGGTCAATACAACATTCTTAGGCAAGAGTAACTTGATAGTACAAAATTAAAATTTTCTAATGGTCTTCATTGTATAAAAATATGATTTAATTATTTGATGAATAGGTAATAGTTCTAATTACTAGAGTTACTTCCTTTAAAAACAAGCAAGTGTAATTTTTAGTTTTAAAAATAGTAAAAGTATTCCGATTAAATCTTTAACTAACTAAACAAAAAATACTAGAAAAAAAAAACTTATCGATTAGTTTGCAGTCCTAATTTTACAAAGTTTTATTTTTTTGTAAACAGCAGTTTTATGATCAAGTTATTTTAACTTACTCACTAATTTCATCTATAAACATCTGTAAATTTTAACTTTTTTCAATGCAAAAGTCTTCCATAAATTCATCAAGACAATCTTTAGTTTATTTGTTAAAGTCTATAGTGAGTAAATTTAAGCAGAATTAGTTAAAGCGTTTAAATAAAATTGATCATTAAAAATTTGTTTATTTTCAACAAAAAGGTTAAGTTTCCTTATAAATAGCTGTTCAAAGAAAATAGGAACCCAATCAAAAAGTCACAATTAATAAGTAATATTGTGTACGGTCATACAAACTAAACTACAAAAAAAGTTTAAAGAAATTAAATTTGAATTAAATAAAAATATATTGTATTTTACTTTTAAAATCTTGACGAATAAACTTTATATAATATTTTCAGCAACAATTTTCAAAATTCTTTAATTGTAAATAAATATTTATCAAATATTTTTATTTATTGTAAATTCAATATAACAAAGACAAGCTGTAAATAAGTTCTCAACGATGCTTAAAATAGAAATAAATTCTATAACTCTATAACAGTCAGTTAAGTGTAGAAAGTCGTATCCGTCTCAACCTGTTTACTTTAAAAACATAGTAATCTCTTCTCATCAACTAAACTCTACAATTCATCACTTGGGAAATATAAGAACTTTGACAGCTATTATCACATTAGGTTTAGTTTTCCATTTGTTATATGACTCGGTAACTCTAAACTGCTAGCGTGACAAACCAACAACTTAATTTTACTAACTGTCAAATCTTTCTTTCTCACGGTAGCTATATATACATTTGTTGGAATTTAATTGTTGTTTTATTACTCCATATGAGATTATATGACATGATAGTATTTATAGATTTTTCTGTTAAGAGTTTTTACTTAACTTGTTTATTTTAAAAAGTATTTCAAACTTGAAAATCAAAGAATAATATTCTTTTATCTATTTTCTAATATTTTTTGTACAGATTTTCTAGTATTTTTAAGATATGACCCACAAAACTATTTTTATTCAGTACAGATCAAATTTAAGTTCACCTTCAGTTTAAGCAAACACTGAAACTAAGAAATCAACAAATAATTGATCAATTAAAATCATATATATACAAAAGATAGTTTGCAAACTCAGTAAAGCTTACGTTTACTTCATTTGAAAGTAACTAAATACTTTGTAAAATGTTCTAGTGAGGTCTAGTATATGTTATAGCAAGGAGTCAATTTCAAGGTATGGCAAAAATACGAATATTTATTAAACTTCGGATTAAAGTAAATATCTAATTTTGTAAATTTTCTATTTTCTCAATGTTTTTTTTTTTATTTTTCTTTACAAAGTTACACATTTTATAGCTTTTCTGACATATTAAGATGTTCTATAAACCTAACTGGAGTTTCATTAATTTGGTTTTCTTTATAAAAAGGAGATCGATAATATTTCAAATGAAAGTTGTAGACTTGTCACGTGGGCACATATATATTTATTATTATATCAAATAGTGAAAAGAATTTATATAGAGTGTAAATAAAAGAGATTTTTCCAACTCAACATTAAATTGCTTTAACTTGTTTTGTTTACTTTTTAACTGATGGTCAATTTATTTCGACAGCTTGCTTCAAAATATTTAAAAAAATCAATCTTCAACGATTAAGCAGTTAATGCCAAATTTACAAATATTGTTAATAAATTGTTCAGATAATTGAGATTAAAACTATATATAAAAAGTTTGAATAAAATATATGATTTGCTTCACTATAGTATTATCTAACATATTTCTTTTAGTAATTGTTCAGTTGTTATTTCAATTAGAAATTACAACTAAATTAAAGTATAAATTATTCAAATTATTAACTTCATCATCTTGTTATTTTTAACACGTAAACGTAATTAAAGTTCAACTGACGCAATAAAGTTGAGTTTTGAGAATAAACATAGATAAGTTTGTGTAAGTGACTTTACCATGACAACTACAAGTAATTAAAAATTATTTATCGATATATTCCAGATTCAACATTCACATATTCTTATAATGGACTAATCAACTAAGAAAATCACAAACAAGCTCAAAAGAGCAACATAATTAATTGATATTCATAAAATTTTTAGCTTTCAACCTTATCTCGGCGAAAAAGTATCTTTGACTTTGATCAACAAAAACAATGATGAAAAAAGAATTTGTTTGGATAGCGCCTCCATTTATTCAAATATGTCAGCATATGGCTCTAAACGTGACCTGTAACTGCGTGAACCTGACGCTAGCTGATTAATGAAAATATTTCAGCCAAAAATTGTGCTGTCAGCTATCACAGGTGTTCAAGCCTTAACCTGGCAGGTTAGGCTACGTCACATGAACATCCTCCTCTCTACCTTTAAACAGACTTGATGGTTGGAATGTAACTCACAAAAACGTTATATGGTTTTGTGCTGGGAAAAGGCTGCTGATCAATTCTGCTATCTGCCTCAATTGTTTATCGGCACGTGCCCAGATAGTATGAAGATTTGTGATGTTTTGACGACTCTCACGAAATATAGATCTTATCAGGTTTCCAAATTTCTTATTTGATGTAACAAGTTTAAACTCGCTTGATCTTGTTAAGTATTACTATTTCATCTTCTTTTTCTTATTTTTTCATTATGCAATTTATTTTATCTTGAAAGAGTATTTCAGCAAGACTAATATTGTTACAGATAAAACAATGACATGCCAAACTCTAAGAACAAGCAAAACAGAAACTTCACAAAACGTTAAATCATCAAAAGTTTCATTCTCTATCTTATTAAGTATTTTATAACTAATTCTTGTGGTATAAACTTTGTTTGAGGTGTTTACAGTAGTCGTTTAGACTTATATTATTATGATCACAATTTCACATTTATCATTTAAGATAAAAAAAAATTACATAATACTTTTTAAAATTAGCTCTTGATAACAAATATCTTATATTATGTTATTACAAAAAATGTAAGTAATTTTGAAATTGTAAAAGGTTATCTATATCATCAATTACAAACTCCAAGATAGTTCAGTAAATAGGAACAAAAATATGGAATGATATTTTATGCACCAAAAAAGTTATAGCAATATGATGATATATTTTAGAAGTTTTTGAGTTGATATTTCTTTCATATGTTGTAGGAAATTTGGTTAAGCAATTTTTAATATCAGAAATAATTTAGAAAAAAAGCTTTAGATTATTTCGATAAATTTACTTGATTACATTCATAAAATTATTTAAGGAATTATATACAGACTCATTTAATTTTGGTTATTTTATCTGAGCATATTTGATTTAATTTCTCGTCGCTTACAACAAACTAACTGTTTTTTTATTTGTTTTTAAATTAATCATTTCATTTTTCTCATTTTCATATATCACTTTAGTTAAAATGTAAATATTTTTTCAACAACAATTCAAATAATAATTTTATACATTGTAAACGAGTTGTAGAAATATAATTAACTGAGTGAAAAGCTGAAAGTGAAAATAATAAAAGCTGATCTACTTCTGTGAGTTTTTGCGATCATTTTAAAATGTATGCAAAGAAAGAATAAATTATTAAACTTGTTGTTGACAATCTAGTTGGTTAACATAGTTTTGAGTAATTGTTGTTTTATTGTAAATCATCAAAACTTCCTATAGATTTGGATTACAAAAAATATGTTTTTAAGTTAAAAAAAATCTTTATTCATCTTATTTTTTTGCTTTTAATTAATTTCAATGACGATTCAAATATTATTTGGTAGTAATTACTAAGAAGTTTAAAGCTTTTAGTTACGTATTAAATACTTATTTTTCTAATTAAATATCATTATTTTGGAGGTCGATTGTATGCAGTAACAACGTTTTGTAGAGATGGTAAAAACTAACTTATTCAAATTATAGTTTCATGGTTGAATCAGCTTAACTATATTTCTAAATTAATACTTAAGAAAGGTTGAGTTGAATCTTTGACTTGTGTTTTTTAAACTATTTTTTCACAATCATATAAAGTTAGATTTGTTATTATTGTTTATTATTATTACTTTATTAAAAGTAATTTTCTATTGCTTTTTTGAGTTGCTAAAAAAATAATTGAAGAAAGCAGTTATTGTATTTTTATAAAGTACATTGAAAACTACCAATAAGAACTTTATCTGTAATAGTTTAAACTACTAACTCGATTTTTAGCTTACAATTTGTGGCATAAACTACCGAAAAAAGCTGCATTTAAAAAATCGATATTTATTTGAAATCCAATATTTATTTATTATGATAAATGCGACGGAGGACGCCTGAAGACAGCATAGTATATTAAAAATATAAAAAATATAAACAATTTTTCGGTAGTGATCAAAATAAATAATTGAAAATTAATAGATAAGAAGTTATGACTTATATTTATTTAAAAACAGATTACTATAAAAACATTAATAATAAGCTATTAGAATTAAAGGTTTATTCTTGACGGCACCATAAATTCAAACTAAACTTTAATTTTAGTAGTTATTTTGCGACAACAAACTTTTGAAAATTGGAGTTCTTACTACTAGGTCTTGCTATCTATCAGAAATATTTCTTTATATGTTTTAGAAAATTCGATTTTGGTGAATCTACAAATTTTAATATACAGTTTAGATATTCACTAAACATATACTACAACAAGCTTGCAATAATTACTTTTTGAATATCGACTTTTATAATTTTAAGTTATAGAATTTATTATTTCTTGACAGTGATTTAAATGCTTCATGCTTGTCATTTTTTCTACCCTACAATTAACAGTCGAATAATTTTTCAATCTTTTTTTGAATTTCATTATAAAATAATACCAATCATTTAAAAGTACCAACATTAGAAGTTAAATTAAAAGCTATTATGTAATCTTCTATTCAAATGACCAAACTCGTAAATATTTTCAGATATAAACGAAAAACTTACATAAACTAAAAAACTTTCAATAAAGATATTTTATTTTTGTTAGAAATTCCTAAATGATAATTTTTTGATATCTTAAGAATAAACCTTAAAGTTTTTCAATAAATAGCAAATGAACGAGTACAAGAAACAAACTAGCTTTATACTTGATCTTTCTTAAGACTTATGAAATTTCTAGGAGCTTGTCTTAAATTTTCGCTCATTTTAATCCTGCAAAAACTAATTAGGACAAAGAAATTTTGATTCTTGTTTTTATCATCTCAGTAATCATAATAATGACTATTATCTCAATCTATTTTTTTAGCCTAATTTACTTTATTTAATTCAAATGGAAAATACTCTCAATTAGAATAATAATTACAACTCTATGTAGGTATGTAACTGCTTCAATTAAATTAATAGTAAAAGTCTGCGAATGTTCACTCAAAATTCTATAAATCGAATTCTGTGAAATGTAGTGATCTTATAAAATTAATCTTTTTTTAAACCCATGAATATATTTCTATGGTATTTATTTAAATCAAATATATACCAATATTATACCGTAGTACTTTAAATATAACTTTTCACTGGTGTAAATAAGCCGTAATGTGTTTTACCTTAATTGATGACTTGTTTTTCCAGATAATTAAATCGATTGTTAAATTACCTTTGTAAAGCATATTAGGTGGAATCACTCTATATACGAAAAATTTAAAAAAACTTTCATTGTCTTTTTTTTCTTTCTTGTAAAGTCTTCTTCTATTAGTTTCATATTTAAGCTATTATAAAGTAAAATTGTTTCATATGTATTGTATAATACACCTATAAGAAATGTAGTGCTGTACTAAATAAAAATAAGATATTCTATTTTACTTCAAATAAAAAGAGTTATTTTACATTTAAGAAACGAAGTTTTGCTAATGATGTTTATTTAGACTAAGAAGTGAAACAATTTAGAAACTCACCAAGTCTTTAGAGTTATTTTTAAACAAACCTTAGTAAAAAAACCATGATAAATTTTATAGTTATTCATAATTTTTGCAAAAACTTTGATGAGCATTTATCATACATTTTAAACTAGTTATAAACTTATAAAGTTAATCTTTTTATTTGTGCAAAAAATATGAAAGTTATTTTTTTTAGTTTGGAAGCACTATGATTTTCAGTCTAACACTAAGTTTGGTGGATGAGTTCTTTTAGCTACTAGTAACCTGAGGTACGTATTTTAAATTTTACTTCTTAACTATTTATTCAGAAAAGTTTAACATCTTGATCCAAAAATATTAGTTACTGCAGCAAAAAGATTTTTTATTCTTCATTTTTTTGAAGATAAATTTAGGTTTTTATTAAAGTTTTTCAGTTTGATATTGTTTTTTGTATTTTTATTTTATTAAACCTGATTGATTTTTCAATAAATTTTGTTTGATATTATGATTTTCAATGTATATATAATGTTTTTCTAGCTTTGAACTTTCTTTTTTATGTATTTATTTATTTTGAGATAAATAAAAAGAATTATGGTACAAATGTAATTTCATTTTCACATAATATTTAACTCATTTCTACCAAAAACTTAAGTAACTTTTGATTAAATGATTTCAACTTTTGATGTGGTAAATAATTATTCTTATAAATTGAAAATAATTAAATTTCTTTATGGATGAATTTGTTTTGCTTTATATTTAAAATATAATTTTTCTGAATACTGAAATCTTATTAAATAAATTTTGCTAACTTTCCATGCAATAATTTTTTATAATATTGAATTTGTATAAAGAGGTTGTCTAATATTTTATATTGTTTTTTATATTGTTTTTGCCATCTAATATTTTTTATCTATTTTCTTACTTATACTTATCTATAAATTTCAGTCTTTATTCTCTTATGTTAATAGTTTTTTAAAATTATATTTTGAAAATTTTTATTTATTATATATTTAATGAAAACTATTTAAACAATTTCACTACTTCGTTTATTTTAATGATTTTTAATTTAACTTTATTAATTATTTAATCATTTTACTTGGGAACTATTAGGTTATTGAAGCTTATGTTTTAAAAACATTTTTTATACCTTTATTTTCTTTAATAACATATGTATAATTTTATAGTTTACAAAATGGCTCCACGAAAAGGAAAGACAGAAAAAACTGAAGAAGTTGTCCACCTTGGTCCACAAGTTGCCGAAGGTGAAAATGTCTTTTGTGTGGCCCACATCTATGCTTCTTTCAATGACACTTTTGTCCATATCACCGATCTATCGGGAAAGTGAGTTTCTTTGATATTTTGATAGATTTTGAATAGTGATAATTAGTCTGGCTTTAATTTCTATCCATTAAATATCTAAATCATCACTTTTTATCAAACAATTTTCTCATTTATCTAAATTAATTTATTTGTAAGATGGTCTTAAGGAAACTATTTTAAGTTTTTTATAACATTTAATGGTTATAAAATTAGACCAAAATAAAATTGGTGAAGACGGTCGCAGATTCAATACTCGTTTGAAAATTGCATTACCAACTTTATCTACAAATTAACTCATAAAAATATGAACAAGTTTAAAGCTTTTCTGCCAAGTAAGTTGTTATATGTTTGTTTCTTGATTAGAGAAACCATGGTCCGTATTACTGGAGGTATGAAAGTGAAAGCTGACCGCGATGAAGCCTCTCCCTATGCCGCTATGTTAGCTGCCCAAGATGCTGCAGCTAGGTAAGACTGGTTACTACAATTGATTGCTATTTATAAATTGATTTAATTCGGTCTTATCGAAGCTGTTATAAGTCTTTCACGACTTTTAGCAGTCAAAAATGGACCAAAATAAAATTGGTGAAGACGGTCGCAGATTCAATACTCGTTTGAAATTTGCATTACCAACTTTATCTACAAATTGTTGATTTATATTCCTACTTTTCATTTGCATAAACATCTCGATTCACAGATGCAAGGAACTAGGCATCACAGCTGTCCACGTCAAACTTCGAGCTACTGGAGGAACTAGAACCAAAACACCCGGACCAGGAGCGCAAAGTGCACTTCGTGGTCTTGCTCGTGCTGGTTTGAAGATCGGACGCATTGGTAAGTTGATTTTATTGATGATTTTTTAATGGTCATATCGAAGCTATTTCTGCTGAACAAAACACCAGCTTTAATAGTCAAAAGTTGACCTATATTAAAAGAAGAGTAAAGGTCGCAATTGAGAAGCTCTGCTTGTGATCTGTTTGCATCACCCAACTCTTTCTACAACTTTTACTTCATCATTTTCTCGTCTGTTAGCGCAATGAGTCGAGTTAGCACCTTGACCTGTAAACACTTCTCGACCCATTTCATCATTTCATTTTAATTTCAGAGGATGTAACACCAGTTCCATCTGACAGCACCCGAAGAAAGGGTGGACGTCGTGGTCGCCGTTTGTAATTGAATTAATAAAAATTCACTTTCTAATGTGATCACCTACTTTTTCATGTGGTTTTCATAATTGATCAGCTGACGATTAGACAGATGTTTCTTAGATATTTGTTTTTTTAACAATTGGAAACTTATTTTCCTCCTTATGTGTCGTCACGTGGTAATGATAACAACTTGTCAATTCAAATATTTCCCCGATGTAGACTTTTGCATTTTATTTGCCAGTTAAATAATCTTTAGGAAAACAAATTTTTTGTCAAGGTTTCAGAAAAGTTCTTTCCAGGTTATTTATTAATTGAGAGTTATGAATTGGGTGGTAGAGTAATTTATAACAAGTACTGCATAAGTAGGATTAAAAAACAAAACGATTGTAGCAAATGTATATATGAAGCAGTAATTGATTGTAACTGAAACATAGTAGCTTCTAGATTTTGTTTTCATTTTTAGAGAATTGATACTTTTGCGTCCAACTTTATTAGCTTTTAAAGTTTCAATAGAAATACCCAGTTTATTTACTTTTTAAGCTGGAAGGTAGATGTTTTTTATCGACAATGTCTTGGAATACAGTTAGTAAGTAATTTTTATGACCTTAAGAAACTTTAATTAAAAAAATCTATTTTCATTGGTTTTAGGGTTGAGGATACAATTAAGTATGTACCAAAATAGTAGTATCTATGATTCTATAAAAATACTTCATCATTCGATTATAAAAAATTAAGCTTATGAGAGATTTTAAGTAGAATTTTTTAAAGATTTTTTATAAAAATGCTGTTTTATTAAACTCATTTTAGAAATACGTTTACTAAGTTATTAAAAGTTTATATCTAAAGTATATTTCTAATATTTATAGAGGTTAAAGGATAGATTTTAAATATAGATTTGTATTTATCACAAACATACATCAAAGATGTATATTGCGATTAGTTAAAGATGTTTTCAAGAACCATTTAATTACAGGATTAAATTAGTTTACAATAACTACAATCTTTTATAATTTGAGTCAGCTGATTTAAACTTTTTGAAAACTTTATAACATTCATATAATTCAAATATAAAAAAGTTGAGATATTTTAAGTAAATATAAGATTTTATAAAGAACAAAGAAAACCTTTTAGACACTATTGCTCATTTGATTATAAATTACAAAGTACAATTACACATTCAACTAAAAATTAAAATAATAAAAAGCCGAAATCAAATCCATTTCTTCTCGACAAATGCTTCATATCTCAAGAAAGGGATCTTTGAGAAGAAAAAAGTAAATTGAATTTCAAAATCAATTAACAATAATTAATAACTAAGTCTTATTGGGCAGATAATTAAGACATAGAAATAAGAAGCTAAGAGATAAAAAACTATATATAAGGTCGATTACAGATTAATGAGTGATTTATTTCTATTTATAATGTCTCTACAAAGAAACCTGTCATATGGGCCTCGTTGGTCGGTGATTCCGGTTCCGACAAAAATGCAAGTGTGGTGCAGCTCCTTACCAAAAAGGTCACCGACACGCACACAAAACTTATCTTGGACGGTGAAGACTAAGAAAACAATGCCATCATCTTTAGTGTCTCTGAGACTAATTATATGTGCTATCAAAGCCTTGAGTTTGTGGACGTTTCAAAGGTATCAATGACCAGACTTGGAGCGAAGACTTCAGATCATCAAAGGCCGTTGAAAGTGTCCTTTCAGGAAAGTTGGGATAAACGCAAGTTTCTTGCCAAGCTGTATAAGCTAAGGCTTGACGAAAAATTCGAGCGCATTAGAGTAGCACATGATATGTGTGAAGATGTTCGCTTAGAAAATAAGCGTCTTCTAAAAGAGGCGTATAACCGAAATCAGAAAGAGCAACCAACTGATTTCAAGTACAAAGCTCGAGTTCCACCATAGGAAAAGCTTTTTTTTTAAACGGAAGTGGCAAATAACCACTGGCCCCACATCTCCTTTTTTTCTTATTCTCTTTGCACACAATTAAGAAAACCATCCTTCCAACCCAAGATATCAGTTCACAAAAGCCCATTATCAATTCTTACCAGCGTCAAATAACAATTAGTTGTGTTATTCAACGCGCAGTCGATTATTAACAAAATTTTTCAATTGAAAGCTCTTTTAATTCTCACGATTTCACATTTGTTTTATACTGAAACTTGGTTGAACCCGTTTTATCCTGATTGTTTTCTGGTTGACGGTAATCTTTTTTGTGTTTTGCGTTCTGATAGACTGTATGATAGAGGCGGTGGTGTTTGCGTAATTTACAAAACATCGCTTGCACCCAAGATCTTCAGAATTTAGATCGATGCCATTAATTATCCGAGATTTAAGATTGTCGCTTTCGATTTTCATTACTTAATATCCAAGTTTTCTCGTTTTTTATGTACCTACCTACCACCCTCTAAAAGTAATGATGAGGTTACTGTTAAGTCTATATTAAAGTTTTTGAAGAAAGTTATGTCTCCTGAGTTATATATTTTGGTGGATTTTAATTTTAGTAAAATTTATTATAATAACCCGAATTTAGCATTTATTGGAAAATCGTTTAACTTGGATAGCAACAATCCTAATTTAGCCATTTTAAGTCATTACTTTGTAATCTTCCTCGATGCCAATAACCTATCTCAGATGGTTACTTTTCCAACCCAAGTTAGTGGTAATACTTTGGCTCTTCTCATCAAATCAACCCTTCAGAACATTATCTATGTTAATCAAAAAGAAAACTTTGCTTTAACATACGATAACATGATTGAATTCAAGCTCCATCAAACTTTTTCAATGAGCGTTGAAACTCCAAGCAAAGAGAATTTTTATCGTGGAAATTATGATGGTATTAAGAAGTTTCTATCAGAAATTGACTGGATTTATGTTTTCAAGTCTACCGAGGACATCAATACTATTTACTCAAGGTTTACTAACATCGTTAAAAAGTCAATTGAGAAATTTATACGTTTTTATAGAATCAAAATAGAGTTTTACATCATAGAGTTAACAAAAAGCCATATTTGCTAAAAAATTTAGGGAATTTACAACATTTAAAAAACCTCCTATACAAACTAAAGCAGACCCTTCCACCAAATCTCTGTACAAAGATCTTTGTATAGCTTACAAGAAATATATTTCTAATTTCTATTAAGGAAGAGAAAGTGCAGTCTTATCTCTATCCAGCAAGAAAACGTTTTTTAGCTTCATAAATCACAAGCTTAAGACGAGATCTCAAATACTTCCTTGCTTGATAACAGCAACCAGCTTGTGATGGAACCACAGAATAAATCTGAGTTGCTAGATAATCAACTCAAAAGCGTTTTTATAACCGATGATGACAATACTCCTTCTTTCTCCTACTCCGACATTCTTACAAATGTCTCTGAAATGATAGAGCTTGACGTAATGGTCAATATGGTAACTAAGGCTATATCTTCATTAAGATCATTAGTTTCCGGGACCTCTGATCAGATCCCTGCTTGGTTTTTAAGAAAAGGTACTTCCTCTTTCTACTACATTTATCGCTACTTTTTAACATTACTCTGAGGCGAGGAAGAGTTCTTCAAATTTTGAAAAAAGATATCATTACCAATATTCATAAAAAGGGTTCCAGAAACACTGCACTTAACTACAGACCAGTTTAACCGACTTCGGTTATCTGCAGAACTGAAGAACATACCATTCACAATCATGTGACCAGTCATTTGATGGAGCACCATCTAATATCTAATGTCCAGCATGGCTTTGTGAAACGGATTACACCCAGCATGTCGTAAACGACCGAAGCAGACTATTATTATTGTTCAAATAATAGTTCAAAGAAAAACTGTTAAACATGCAACTTTAAGAAAAAAAATTAATGTTATGCTCTTTTTAATTTAAAAAATCCTGAAATTATTATAAGCCTATTTAGGTTGTTTACTTTTGTAAAAAACTATACTAAGGCTGACTTTAGGTTAATCATTTCTTTGTTTACTTGGATATTTTCAGTCAGATCGGTTCTGCTATCAACTAGACACTTTGTTTTTAAGAAATCTTTCACTAAATGAATCAGTATTTATGAAGAGGACTTACTTATAACAGTATCAGCTAGTTATCAAATAATTTACATCTGATCAACTAAGAGAAATATAATAAAACCTACAACTTTAGGGAGGCAAAAAAGTCCGCATTACTCAGAAAAAATAACTATATCAATATTTCTGCATCATGTCCGTATTAAGTAAATAAAAATAATTGTTAAATACTTCCCCTATTTTAGTTAGCTTACAATTGAAGCTGAAAATTAAACCAATAAACAAATTGTTGTTTGAAAATTGTTTATTAACAACTAACAATTTAACAAGTTGTTTCAAATTGCAAAATTAAAGCGAAAAAATTCATTTCAGTATAGAATTACTAGTTAGCTTATTTCATTTTTTTGAATTAATGCACAAAAATTTTAGTTACAAATTAACAAGAATAAATATTCTCTACGAATGATGTTCTAAACGTGAAATGCAATGTTTCTGAAGTATTAATGTTTATTGTAACTTTCCAAAACTTCTAACAAATCTTCATTCTGTTGATAAAAGTTTAAAACCATAAAAATATTAAAAAAGTAAAATGTTTTTATTGATAACTATTAATTAGATAAATGGTTTTATATTTTAAAATGAAGTAAAACAAAACCAATTTAGTATAGAATATTATCAAAGTTCGATTATACATCCATTTTGAAAATCAAAATTATCAAATAAAAAAGTACTAGTAAACATCAGTTGAGTAACTAACCTCATTTTCTAAACCTTCATGATTTTCTTCAAGCTTCGATAGGTTATCAACAGTTTTATCAACTAAAACTTTTAACTCATTATCAACATTTTCATGTTCTTCTTCAATCAAATGATGAAGAGCAGTCTGTATGAGAAGTTGTAAATATCATCAATTATTTAACCATTAACTTACTTTAAGTTCTTCTTCTTCGTGTCTTTTAGTTTCAATACTTTCTTTAGCAGCAGTTTCAAGATCACTGATCATGGTATCAACCGCAAGATTAAGCTCTTCAGGAACCTCTACATCAGATACACTATCAGATATTTCGTCAAAGTTCTTCTTAACATGAGATTCAAACTCATGTTCTAAAACTGTCTCCTGTAATAACAGATCAGTCGATGAAAGGTCAAACATACAAGAAATTGCTACTTCCAACCTTTTCAACTTTGTTGTTTAAACTTTGAATTTGATGTTGAGCTTGAACTTGTTGCTGAGAAGTGACTTTACCTTTCAAATCTTGAACAACATTATCCACTTCTTGTTTAATTTGGGTCTCTTTGTCTTTAACTTGAATAAATTCAGCCAAGACTCCATCAGCATTATCAACATTAGTGTTTGATTCAATGCCATCAATTATTTTCTGAACCTGAGACTGTATCTGCGAAACCTCATCACTAGCAGCACTGGATGAACAGCACCTCACTCGAATCTCATAATTCTCACAAATTGGATGAGTTGTTTGATCTAAACCCCTACAAAGAAGTCCACTATTGACATCACAACTAACTACTTGCCACTCTTGGTAAGAAGCAAAATCATCAGCATTACCACCTACAGGGCGACATTCAATTTCAGTTGGATGTTCACAAATTTCTCCTCCATTATCAATAATATGGGAAAAAGTTTCATTGTCATCACGATATGGCAGTTTCGGTTTGTCAGAGTTTTGCCATTCTGTCCAGTAACAGGTCAAAGCAGTCGTAGATTCTGCCTCTGCCTCTGTAGTTGTAGCTTGAGTTTCTGTTACATGTATTTTTTCAGTGGTGGTTTTAACTGGTGTTGTTGTGGTTACAACTGGTGCTTCTGGTGTTGTTGAAAAGCTGTCACCAGATCCTGAACTTTCTTCTTCAGTGGTGGTTTTAACTGGTGTTGTTGTGGTTACAACTGGTGCTTCTGGTGTTGTTGAAAAGCTGTTACCAGATCCTGAACTTTCTTCTTCAGTGGTGGTTTTAACTGGTGTTGTTGTGGTTACAACTGGTGCTTCTGGTGTTGTTGAAAAGCTGTCACCAGATCCTGAACTTTCTTCTTCAGTGGTGGTTTTAACTGGTGTTGTTGTGGTTACAACTGGTGCTTCTGGTGTTGTTGAAAAGCTGTCACCAGATCCTGAACTTTCTTCTTCAGTGGTGGTTTTAACTGGTGTTGTTGTGGTTACAACTGGTGCTTCTGGTGTTGTTGAAAAGCTGTCACCAGATCCTGAACTTTCTTCTTCAGTGGTGGTTTTAACTGGTGTTGTTGTGGTTACAACTGGTGCTTCTGGTGTTGTTGAAAAGCTGTCACCAGAGCCTGAACTTTCTTCCTCAGTGGTGGTTTTAACTGGTGTTGTTGTGGTTACAACTGGTGCTTCTGGTGTTGTTGAAAAGCTGTCACCAGATCCTGAACTTTCTTCCTCAGTGGTGGTTTTAGCTGGTGTTGTTGTGGTTACAACTGGTGCTTCTGGTGTTGTTGAAAAGCTGTCACCAGAGCCTGAACTTTCTTCCTCAGTGGTGGTTTTAACTGGTGTTGTTGTGGTTACAACTGGTGCTTCTGGTGTTGTTGAAAAGCTGTCACCAGAGCCTGAACTTTCTTCTTCAGTGGTGGTTTTAACTGGTGTTGTTGTGGTTACAACTGGTGCTTCTGGTGTTGTTGAAAAGCTGTCACCAGAACCTGAACTTTCTTCTTCAGTGGTGGTTTTAACTGGTGTTGTTGTGGTTACAACTGGTGCTTCTGGTGTTGTTGAAAAGCTGTCACCAGATCCTGAACTTTCTTCCTCAGTGGTGGTTTTAACTGGTGTTGTTGTGGTTACAACTGGTGCTTCTGGTGTTGTTGAAAAGCTGTCACCAGATCCTGAACTTTCTTCTTCAGTGGTGGTTTTAACTGGTGTTGTTGTGGTTACAACTGGTGCTTCTGGTGTTGTTGAAAAGCTGTCACCAGAGCCTGAACTTTCTTCCTCAGTGGTGGTTTTAACTGGTGTTGTTGTGGTTACAACTGGTGCTTCTGGTGTTGTTGAAAAGCTGTCACCAGAGCCTGAACTTTCTTCCTCAGTGGTGGTTTTAACTGGTGTTGTTGTGGTTACAACTGGTGCTTCTGGTGTTGTTGAAAAGCTGTCACCAGAGCCTGAACTTTCTTCTTCAGTGGTGGTTTTAACTGGTGTTGTTGTGGTTACAATTGGTGCTTCTGGTGTTGTTGAAAAGCTGTCACCAGAACCTGAACTTTCTTCTTCAGTGGTGGTTTTAACTGGTGTTGTTGTGGTTACAACTGGTGCTTCTGGTGTTGTTGAAAAGCTGTCACCAGATCCTGAACTTTCTTCTTCAGTGGTGGTTTTAACTGGTGTTGTTGTGGTTACAACTGGTGCTTCTGGTGTTGTTGAAAAGCTGTCACCAGATCCTGAACTTTCTTCTTCAGTGGTGGTTTTAACTGGTGTTGTTGTGGTTACAACTGGTGCTTCTGGTGTTGTTGAAAAGCTGTCACCAGAGCCTGAACTTTCTTCTTCAGTGGTGGTTTTAACTGGTGTTGTTGTGGTTACAACTGGTGCTTCTGGTGTTGTTGAAAAGCTGTCACCAGAGCCTGAACTTTCTTCCTCAGTGGTGGTTTTAACTGGTGTTGTTGTGGTTACAACTGGTGCTTCTGGTGTTGTTGAAAAGCTGTCACCAGAGCCTGAACTTTCTTCTTCAGTGGTGGTTTTAACTGGTGTTGTTGTGGTTACAACTGGTGCTTCTGGTGTTGTTGAAAAGCTGTCACCAGAGCCTGAACTTTCTTCCTCAGTGGTGGTTTTAACTGGTGTTGTTGTGGTTACAACTGGTGCTTCTGGTGTTGTTGAAAAGCTGTCACCAGATCCTGAACTTTCTTCTTCAGTGGTGGTTTTAACTGGTGTTGTTGTGGTTACAACTGGTGCTTCTGGTGTTGTTGAAAAGCTGTCACCAGATCCTGAACTTTCTTCCTCAGTGGTGGTTTTAACTGGTGTTGTTGTGGTTACAACTGGTGCTTCTGGTGTTGTTGAAAAGCTGTCACCAGATCCTGAACTTTCTTCTTCAGTGGTGGTTTTAACTGGTGTTGTTGTGGTTACAACTGGTGCTTCTGGTGTTGTTGAAAAGCTGTCACCAGAGCCTGAACTTTCTTCCTCAGTGGTGGTTTTAACTGGTGTTGTTGTGGTTACAACTGGTGCTTCTGGTGTTGTTGAAAAGCTGTCACCAGAGCCTGAACTTTCTTCCTCAGTGGTGGTTTTAACTGGTGTTGTTGTGGTTACAACTGGTGCTTCTGGTGTTGTTGAAAAGCTGTCACCAGAACCTGAACTTTCTTCTTCAGTGGTGGTTTTAACTGGTGTTGTTGTGGTTACAACTGGTGCTTCTGGTGTTGTTGAAAAGCTGTCACCAGATCCTGAATTTCTTCCTCAGTGGTGGTTTTAACTGGTGCTGTTGTGGTTACAACTGGTGCTTCTGGACTTGTAGTAGTTGTTTCTTGTACTTCTGGTAGTGTTACCGGTGGTTTTGGAGTTGGACCACATTTAGATAAACACCCACATTCGATTATCTCTTCATACTCATACAAAGAATAAGTTCCATTATTACAATGTAGAGATACTTTTTTGGTTGCAGTTTCAGTTGGATTGCAACATGTGCAACTGATGGAAGCTTCTAACCCTGAAGGATAAAAACTACCAGGACAATAACCTCCACAAAATGTAACTGATACTTTTTCTATTGATTTACATTCTCCGATTTGAATGAATTCACTTGTGATGTTGACATGACGACCACAATCATCATGTTTAACTTTACAGGTGTAACAACAACCTGTTTCATCTAAAACAATTTCTCCCCCCTCTTCAAGACAACCTTCTTGGTCCAATTTAGGGCAAGGTTCAGGGAAGCATTCAGGTAAATGGAATCCTGTATCAGCAGACATCTTCTTTGAACATTGGCAGGTCTCACATTTGCTAGGTTTCCATTCAGAATTGATCTGTGTAATTTGCACAAGTTCTAAATGTTTTCATCTTTTCTTATTTACTTACCGGTCTAGAAATGCTGTTAACACAGCAAACATTTTCTGGTACACAAGTATAAACTGGACAACAATCCACAATATCAACCTCCAGGCGATAACACGAATTACAGCTTGGTATATCTGTGCCTGGACATGCAGGTGCTGATTGGTTAATCTTAGGGTGACCATGGTCATTTACACAGGTGTACATTTCACAATTATCTAAATCAACCCAGCTGTTTCCAAACTGAAATTTAATAAAATTTAGTGATGACCCGGTGTAGCATAACTAACTTACATCTTCACAGTGAGCTGCATGATCTGGATCTAACACGTGACATCCAGTAGCAACACACTCACCACAACATTTTCCTTCAGGCACATGGTAAGTGTAGCAATCTGGGCAACTTGTATCACAATGTTTGGTTTCACAGTGATAGGGAAGGCAATGGTTGACGTCCGGTATTCCATTTTCACATTTACATTCGGTGCATACATTTGGTTTCCAAAGATCTCCAGGCTGTAAGCAATTATAAGATTTAGTATTGTGGAGTGGTAAGCAGTTTTCTGTAAAATGCTAAACGCAAGTGAATCATAAGCACCCTAGGCAACAAATTGAATTTTCTTTACGACGATTATTTGTGAGTTGAGGTTTGCTTACGAGTTTTGTGTTTAATCGAAGTGTTAACTTGACTCATCTGGATTTTTATTAAACGTTTGCACTTTAAGCGGGATTAGAAAAGTTTTTATTACCCTATCAAGCAAGTACTCAAACGCCAAAATATTTTCATTGAAAACTTTGTTTTGACTTACCTGCCTCATTGTACCATTCTCATAACAAATATCTAATGAAGTACATCTGGAATGAGAGCAACCACATTGATCTACAATGATTTCTCGCTCTTGACAGTGAGTACAAGCATTCAGGGGCTGACAATCTTTGCAAACTGTAGCAGATGGACCATTAGTCAAAGTTTCTGATCAAAATTTCTTACCAAACGTTTTACTTACCACATTCGTAAACTGGACAACAAGAAGTTTTATGAGTGATCAGTGTTTCAATTGGTAAACAGGTTGGTGGTTTAGGACATGGATTTCTGGATTTATCACAGACACATTCGTACTCAGGGATACATTGAGTGTTGTTTTGTTTTGGTACATGCCCCTTTGGACAGTCAGGAACTTGAATGTTGGGACAACTACCGTTGCCTTTGAGAAGATTGTACTGGCAAACTAGAAAAGATTTTCAATTCAGTTGGTCAACTTCATCATGTGTTCCAGCTCTTCACTTACTGCATTCATATTGTGGACAGCATGGGTCACTAGAAATACTCTCACTAGTAAAACATGGACTGCATATTAGTGGTTCATTTTGGATAGTGTTAGAAGCTGAGCACGTTCGTTTGTGGACCTCAACTTTATGTTCGGCGGTACAAGTTGCTAACTCACACACACTCACTTGCCAAACATCACCAATCTAAAATAATTTGATTTTATTTGATGTAAAGTGAACAACAAAACCAGTTTACCTTGTAAGTTTGGTTGTTATATACACAAACATTATCGCAAGTGAAGCAGCATTCATCATCTGTTTTGACAACTGCACCATCTGCCTCAATGCAAGCTTTCTCATCAAACGGTACACACTCCTTGCGTTCACATGAGATCTTGTTGAAACCAGTTCCTGCATCTTTACTCCACAAACAAGCACAAGTAGAGCAATTTCCGAGCCAGTGCTCACCAGGCTTAAAAACAAAAATTAAGTTGAGTTTTATAAACTGATAAGATGCAATGAATTTAATGTTGATGTTGCTTCAAATTGTCACCTGTTTTTCATGCAAATCAGCTGTACAACAAACATCATCAGGAACACAGATGTACGAAGAACAACATTCAGAGGTGTTAGCAAGAGCAACTCGGTAACAAGGATCACATTTGGGGATAGTCTCAACAGGGCATGAAACATTAGCTTTTTGTATGTTAGTTGTACCATCAGGATTCAAAATGCAAGTATTTTCAACACATACTTCATCATCAACCCAGTGATGTCCAATCTTCAAATAAACGGTTTCTAGTAATCATATAACGCAAGAATAAAATCTTACATCTACACAAGTGTCACCAACGCCACAGCCAGTTGTTACACATGTGTTACAACATTCACCATCTAAGTAAACGCTTTCTTGGCATTTTGTGCAATGTATTGCGCATAGTAGAGGATGACATTCAAAGTTTCCACATCTATCTGCTCCTACGTAGTCACCTTTACATTCACATTGCTTGCAAGGGTAAGTATTGGTTGACCAGATTTCACCAACCTAAAAGAAAATATAATTTAGTTTGAAACTAATAATGAGGCTACTTACATTTTTAAAGGTTCCATTATAACTGCAAACTTGTAAATCTTCACACGTATGATGCTTACAGCCACATTCATCAACTCTAGTGATCTTCTGCTGACATGTCTTGCATTCAACATGATCATTCTTACATTTGTTGCAAACTACAGCAGTTAGAAGTTGACACAAACCTCAATAACTAATTAAGACATATAAACTAACCGCACTGATAAGTTGGGCAACAACCAGAGTTATTAGTCTCCACTGCATGATGACCATCTAGGCATACTGGCTTCTCAGGGCAGGGCGATCTATCAGGGTTACAATGACATTCATATTTAGGAACACAATCTTCAGGGTTAGTTCTTCTGACAGCGAAACCAGGTTGACAAGTTGGGTAGTTCACTGTTTTACATTCACCTTCGCCGTGTAACAACTCATACTGGCAAACTGTCGGTTACAGACATTTGGGGTTTTGTTGTTGCTGATGAAGTGGTGAAATACTTACCACATGTGTACTTTTTACAACAGACGTTTTTAACTGGAACTTCAGTTTGTTCGAAACAAGGTAGACAGGCACTTTCGGAACCAGTTTCATCACAAGGATAAGGATCACAGTTGACAGTTTGGTTGGCATTACATCTACATTGTTGGCATGAACCATTCTTATATTCAGGCCAAATATCATGAATCTTAAAAATTTTCACAATTAGTAATATCCAATCAGCTGTTAAATTTTACTCACGTGGTGTAATTCGTCTTTGTATATACAATCAGTACAGTTGTTTGGTAACACACAATCCCCGTTTGAAAGTATAGTGCCCTCTGGACAAAAGCAGCCTTCGGATAAGTCTTCTGTGCACGGTTGGTTCAAGTTTGAGCAAGTTTTCTCGCATTCACTTCTACATGGTTCATAAACACGATCGGCGGGACATTTCATAGCTGTAATTAAGAAAGTTCCATTTATGATAAAAGGGTTAACATTTAGTGCCTTGATATTTATAATTTTAAAAAGTTGTAACCAACATTTATTATCTTATATACAGAAGCAATTCACAGTTTTCACTTAGGAAGATCTAAAACAAACCTCAAGTTCTTTTTTAATAATTTAAATCTAATTAAACTTTCTAAGCTTATAGGTTTTTAAGGACCCTAATAATTTTTTTTGACCGGTCATGCATATATGCGATGTGCCAGGGCAGAAATTATGGATATACAGTAGTTACTCATGCAACAGGATTCCACTCTCCACGCCAGATAGGTTATGCTGCGGAACAGAAGGACTGATGCAGCTGCGTCCAGCTGGCGTCGTAGGAGCTGTCAGAATTACACTGAGTATAGTGACAAACTGCCTACGGGGCTCCAACTCCGGCTCTAAATTCGGAGTTTTGCGTCTGCTAGAAGTGTTGTCATTTTACCAGACTCACAGGGGCCTTTTACCCGGGTTTTTTATATGGACGTCTTCTTGTCACTATCATGTGTCCTCCTGGAGCTGAACCCAGAAGCCCCTACCTGGTAGGCAGGTATGGTAACCGCTTCGCCACACAGATGAACCCCAATAACAAAATCAAACTAGCAGTAGACAGATAAGTTCATCTTATTATACAAATAAAATTGGTTGTGCCGACACTCTACAAAAGTATTTTAATTTGTGGTGTGTTGAAAGTTTATTAACTTCGCTTTTCGAATAATAGAGTAACCAAAATTAATTATGCAAACCACTGATCCAATAAGGTCCTTTTACTGTAAGTATATTGAATGGAAGACAACTTACATAGTAGTAATGGTACTAACTCTGCTTATTACGACTTTTAAAACAAATTTTATGAAGCAATTCCAAAGTCTAAGCAACTTCAAATAAATTTTCTGAATATCTAAGAGCTACTTACGACAAATGTCATCACTTCTCCAGTCCACACATACCCCTTGTTTTTGGCAAACTTCTGCATAACCAAACAACGATTCACAATAAGAGTAGTTTCTGCAGTTAGCTGTATCATATGTACAAATCTTGTAGTAAGATTCAACATCTACTACAGCGTGACAAGCCTATCAATCAAAGAATTAGAACCGCTTACAAAAAATCAAATATCAAAATACTTCGAAAATTGAAGATTTTAGAATATCACATTCTAATGCAGGTGCATCATCATCACAATCAATCGGTTCTGGGAAGCAACTTGTCACATTTTCTTTCACTAACCATGAAAGAGCAAAATCTCCGACATTATCAACAACAACACCGCTTCGATTTGTCAACTCGTCAGCCTGGTTGTTATTACATAAACCTAGTAGTTTAGAAAGTTGAGTGGTGACATCATAACAGATTAGTGAGTTGTTTACTTACCACAAAGGCCTTCAGTTCTATCAAAATATCTCGAATAAGGGACAGATAAACTCCAACTATAGTCTTCACCGGTGTATGTCAGAGTTAAGTTGATTGCTTTGATGGTCACGTGGAAAAGACTGATTCCTCGTAGCTCCACGTAGATACCACTTGAATGTTCAATTGGTAAATCGGACCATTTTTGAAGTCCATTGTGGTCAAATTCAAACTGGAATGCAAATGAGTGGTTTACGTAGTAGATGATATGTGAAGAGAAATTACAGTGTAGTTCTTATTGATGATCAACTGTGTGTTGTTGTATCGGATGTAGATCTTTCGTGTACAGGTTGTATCTGGAGCTTCAGGACACATTACGTTATCCATCCAAATCTAAAAGGATTTAAGTTGATGAAAATCTGAAGTTCCTATCTCTTTAACCCACTTCATATTCATGAGGATGATTGCTGTGGTGGCTGTTAGTGTCACGTGACAATACAAAAGTACAATTTCCCTGGAAGGGGTAATAAAAGCCATCAAAAGTGAAGAAATGTGGGTCTCCTTGTCCAAAGCAGTAACCTAACATAAAATTATCATTTCAATCCATTAATCACAAGCCACTTACATGAGCATTCCCATCGGCATGAACATCCATCTTCTACTTGAACTGCTTGAAACCCATTTTCACAAATTGGTTTATTGATCAATTCACAAGTTTGATGCATGTCAGTACTTTCAACAATACATTTTCCAGGTTTCAATTCCAAGCATGTCATGTTCATACACAACGATTCATCTCCACGAAGTGGCCAACTTTCACCAGGTTTATGTTCCCCACCCTAAAGGTGAATGAATGGTCAGACATCTGCTTCAGTGATTCGGTTTCGAAACCAAAAAGTTATCGATAAGAAATAGAAAGAAGCTTATAAATAACCTGAGAGTCAACACATGTGCATTGCTGAGTAGGAGAAGTTGGAGTTGGTACTTCTGGATGAGTGGTTGGTGGTGTAGTTGGCTCAGTTACTGGTGTTGTTGGGGTTGTTTTTGGTGTAGTTACCACTGGTGTTGTTGGGGTTGTTTTTGGTGTAGTTACTACTGGTGTTGTTGGGGTTGTTTTTGGCGTAGTTACCACTGGTGTTGTCGGGGTTGTTTTTGGTGTAGTTACCACTGGTGTTGTTGGAACAATTGGACAATCACTTGCTGGTTTACATTTCATTATCTCATAGTCAAAAACTTCATCTGCAAGTTACACAAATATATGAACTAAAATTGATTGGGTGATGATTTGGTTTCACCTTCTTCGCATTCGATATAACAACCCTCAAGTTTATTCCAAGGACAATCAGGTTCCAACTCATCACAAGTTGGTGGACAAGGGTTGCCACATGGTGAATATTTGAAGGTGCAGTTACCATCTCTATCAAATTCAGGGGTTCCAAAACTGGGGTCAAAAGCTTCGCACATGACCGGACAGACATCATTGCTTCTCCAATGAATACAAACGCCTGCCTCACTACAAGCCTGAACCACAAATTAGTGGTCACTAGATGATACAGTGATTACCAGAACTAACTCACTTGAGCATAAGCTTGAACAGCATTACAGAAACATTCACAATCGCCACCTTCATTACAACCACATGTATCATACAAACAATCCTCATAGTAGCTGGTAGGGTCAACTTTATCATGACATTCTTCAAACACATCTCGAATTATGATTGCACATTTTTCGTGAGCCCAATCGACTCTTTCAGGGTTCGAATCACACGGATTTTCAGGAATCTCGCTATCAGGACACGAGTCAGCAGTCTGAGGGTGCAAAGGTTAGCTTCTACATTTATTAATGATTACAGTACCTTCCAACTATTTCCAAAATCTGCTTCACTTTCTATCAAGTCCCCATCTTTTCCTTGGAAGTCATTAGCAGAGTTCCCATCGAAATCACCGCACAAACCACGCACCTGAATACAAAAGAACCTTGTGACCACCTCAGCGTTGTCCTACGACCACTTACTTGGTCCATATGCTTGCCACCAAGCTTCACTTTCACTTTAGTACTAGAATCCCACAGAACATCGATTCCATCATTGGTTTCCACGATATGGTAGATGCTTCCTTTCCGAATCGAATACTTCTTCCCTGTTGGAATTTTTGGGAACTCGCCACTATTTGACACCGATTCTTGAACGATCTGGACGAAGTGATATGTTTATGACGTCACAAGATAACGTCATTAACATACCGGTTCACCCTCTCCTCGTGTGAGACGAATAATGAACTGATAGAAATAAAAAGTGACAGATTTTGAGCAAGTCAGATGTTTGTTGGATTCTCCGCAAGGAACGTTTTCGACTTCTACTCTGAAAGTGGATCCGCTAGCTCCGTGTCCATTTTCAACGAGAACGTATGAACAGTCGCCCTGACAACCACATTAGTCATAAGCTATCTGTTCGGACGTGGACAAGAGGGTGTACCTGAAATTCATATCTTTGTCCGTCAAAAGTCAAATAGTGAGGATCGCCCCAGGCTTCACATTCAGCTGGACAGTTCTTATTAGTACATTGCCATGATCCAGACTGACATGTGCAGGTGTTACAGGCGTCAGTTTTGATAGTTTCATTTGATTTGTAGAATTTGTTGTCATGTTCACACATACATTGCTCAGGTTTAACACAAATCATTTTTGCTTCTTCTGCAATTTCAATCGAATTTTTAAAAAGTTGAAAGCTAAAAAGTCACGATTACTTACCAAGTACAAGCCCTGGGGGACATCCACATCCAGAGACACAGTCATCTTCTTCTATTCCACAAATAGGATCAGGAACCTTACAAGTTGGTTGACACAGAACTCCACTGCTAGATTTGGAGCAACCGATGTATACTTGAGGTGATTTACAAGTAGGGGCTTCATTTATAGCTTCACAGTCAAGGGCACCATCAATACAAGTGCTGAAAACTCATTTATATGTGATGACGTCATTTATGCTGTCATCATACCATTTGTAAGTTCCATGATTGACTGTTTCACCTGGATTATAGATTTCTCCATCATCGTAGCATTGACATTCTTGTTTTTCTACACATTTTCCATCTTGCTCATATAAACCATCGGCACAAATGCATCCAGGAAAACAAGCCATGCTACATTTAGTATTGGCCAAGTTTTTACATGAGCTCGCACAAGCTGACATACATTCAGTATATTGAAATCCAGCATCGCATTTGACAGCTGTTTATCAGGAAAATAATCATTAAAAGGATGAGAAAGACACAAAAATACTAACGGCACGTGGTTGCGTTTCTCCATGAAACGATATGTCCTTTTTTAGAGCATTGTCGAGCGTAATCTGAAAATATCTCGCATGCACATCCTATTTCATCAGTACATTCACAAACGTCTTGTCTGTAAAGAATTAATTCAAATGTTTAGAAAACTTGACTTCCAAGACGTCAGCATAGTATGATCATCGACCAATTGTAATTAAGACTAACTTGCACTTAGAGTAGGCTGATGCTGGGTCAATAGCTCCATTACAAGATTGAAACACAGAAGATTTGAGCAATCCACAGACTTTCTCAGCTTGTTGACGTTTCATTGTGTCGTCAAGACATGACACAGGAGGTGGGACTAGTGGCATATCAGGACAGGTACCAGTGGTCTTTAAAATTAATTTACTTGAAAGTAATACTTATTGTAATATCTGATTTTTGCTAATTTATTTTTCAAATCTAATTAATAATTGAAATTTTGTTTATAAGTTCATTAAACCATCTTACTTTCCATGAATTACCAAAACTTGTCGGACAATTTGTTAGAGATTTTTGTCTAGTTGTCATGTCATCACTCTTGATTGAGTTGAAGTTTCCACAAAGACCACAAACTTTGTTTTTCCAATGAGGTTGTAGCTGGAAACAGAAGGTTAAGTAAGTGAGTGGAAAAAGAAGATAATTACTCGGAGATAAAGTCTCATAGCTCCATCCCATTCAATTTCAATTCCTGATGAAGTACTCAACAAAACCATCATGTTAGATACTTGTTCAATTTTCACTTTTCCTGAATTACAAAAAATTAATGAAAAATTGAAACATTTCATCAAATATCAACCATAAGAATACGGAAGTTCAATGTTTGCTCCGTCAATATTCACAACTCCTTTCTGTTCTAATTTGATTGTAGTGATCATCATTGAAGCTATATTTCTCAGCATCAATGTTGCTGACTTCACACATGTTTTATCTGGGTTATCTCCACAAGCAACATTCTCAACAGTCACCTAAACATCAAACAATAGACAGCTCATTTATAAAATCAGTTCCAGATTTGATTTCAAGGGACTCACAGCAAAAGTCCACTCGCGACCACTTCTGGAGACGTCACAACCATCAGTCGCCAGGAGATATCTACAAGTACCCGAGAAGACAAAGTCAAGGTCATCAAAAGTGTGGAAATGTGGGTCACCAGTAGCTGCACACTCCCCTGCGCATGGAATCTCTGAACATTTCCATATACCTCCATTGCAAATACTAGAATAATTGAATAAATTTATCATTAGAATAAAGTCTTCACTTCTTATTAACTCTTTTGATTTGCGGATTTTATTTCTTTTTTTCTTCTAATGTGTAGAAAATTTGATTTTAGTGAACTGACTTTTTGAAATTAAAAAAGTGTTTGTGAAATTATTCAAGTCTACAAACTCTAACCGTATCAACAGCTTAGCTGTTTTTATAATTGTTTAATAAAACAAATAGTTTGATGTAAGTGCTATAAATTGCGACAAGACTAGGAAAACTTTATCATTAGTAAAAAGTTTGTTGGATGATTTTTCAAACTGCTTGTAACTACTTAGTGGCAGTTAAACCAATTTAGGAGGAGCTACCTGGAAACTCTTTGCTAAGTGGGTGTACCGAGCAATTTTCAAACAAGTGCAGTGGTTTTTAATGAACAATACCAAAGCCATTCTCTATTAGCATGACTATTTTGGTTTTTTACAATAAAGCCTTATTTTGTTTAGTTTTAGGGTTAAACGTAATCAGTAGCTTCATACATTAGAAATATTTCTATGTATGAAAACAGAACTCACCACTCCTCACATTCTCCTGATCTCTTAGATCCAGACTTATAAACATCTCCTCCGTGAGAGCAAGGGCACTCTTCTTCAGCGACACAATGGTCTCCATTAAGTACCAGTCCCTCAGGACAGAAGCAACCGTCTATACAATGAGCTTCACAAGTGCTTTTCTGATTCTTATTCTGACAAGTTTGTGGACAGGGCATCCCACATTCTCTGTGGACCATGTTGGTGGGGCAGGTCATTTCTGCAACAAAAATCTTAGCAACTTCCAGAGTAGTTTAATCGAGAAGGACTGACCACAAAACTCTTTTGTTCGCCATTCAGTAATGTTGGCCCCCATGGCAACACACAGACGACTATAGTGCGTGAGTGCTTCACACAAACAAGCTTCCACGTCACCAGAAGAGCAGAGACATAAAGCACTCATACAAGCTTCGTGTAGAACAAGAGTACCGGCTGGACAGTTTTGACCCTTGGCCCCGTTTGCGACATCATTACAAATATTGTTGACATCCTGTTGAGATATTGATTTTGAAATTTATGTTGATGAAAGAAATGTTGAGCTGACTTCAAGTTGCTTCATATTTAAAGAAGAACAGGTATCATAGATTGGTAAAGTTTCACAAGTAGAGCTTGTAATATCAGCGAGCTTCCAGCTGTCTGCCACTTGCAACAGATCAGAAGTTGGTTGATCTTAAGAATCAAGAAGTTGTATTATCTCATTTTGTGAGTTGTTTATCGATCAAACCTGATCCTTTCGGAATGTAATCATCCATCATGTCAGCGTTGTGATTACCACACAAACCACTCAATGTTCCAGCAGAACTTTCATCTTTCGCAATGATATAGAAAGCAAAATCTCCGTCAAAAGTTACCTGACCACTTTTGTGGCTAGCTATTATAGCGTTAGAGTGAGCTGGTTGAAACACATTCACATCCAGCTCGACAAATGGAAGTGTTCGTCTATATCAACATCGAATGAAAAACTTAGAAAAATTTTGAGAGAATCATTTACTTGACGTTGTTGAGATAAACTCCATTTCGGCTGATTCGAATGGAGTTGGAATTAATTTTAATCTCAATATTGTTGCTATGGTCTTCATCATGTCCAGAGTAAATCTGAAAACTTTCTGATTCGTCAGTAACCAGTAAGTAGTGGCAGTTTCCTCCGAAATAAAATTGTGCTTGATCGAAAGTTATAACTTTGTTTCCTTCCCAAACAGCGCAGACGTTTGTTCCTCCAATCGGAAGAGCATGTGTTTCAACTACAAGAACACATGACACTATATATTGCTTTATTATCAACACTACTTACAGTCTTGACAATGTTTTCCAGAATAACCAATAGGACATTGACAAGTATCTTCAGCTACACATATTCCACCATTTTCACATGTCTTAGCACAAGTAACTGTTGAAAAAGTAGTTGAGATACTGAATATTAGTAAGGAAGTATAGATTTACAAGAACATGCTTGATGGCTTGATGGCTCATCACATTTCCTTTTCAATGGATTAAATACAAGACCAGTTGAGCATCTACGCCGGATAACGCCAAGATCAGTATTACATTCATGATAATGTTGACAATCATTTGGTATTTCTAATAATTGACCTTTCTCCACACATTGTGCTAAAAAAAATTAAGAACAAACAGTTTAAAAGTGTGTTTGGTATTTTGTTGAATCAACTTAATTGGAAATTTTTGAAAGGTTTATTTTTAAAATCTTATTTACTTACTTGAGTAAATAGTCAAAAACATAATTTGATTATGAAAATAAGAACCAGAACTTTTTCAACTTTTAGATTTTTAAGAAAAGTTTTATATAAGCAATTGTTATAAATAATATGTGAAATAATGAGAATAATTTTGAATTAAAAGGAAAAGAAAAAGAAAAAATGCTGCAGGTAATTAGGTGCTCAGTATCAAAGTAAACGCCCTAAAAACAAGATATAACTTGTATAAGAGAGAAAAGAGAATTTCTAAGAATGCTAAAAAGTTTAACTTTGACCGTAAATATGTATTTGATTTAGGGGCGTCATATTTCAGTATATCACTAAAGAAAGAAACTGGTTAATAAAATCTTACATTCACAAATAGTAAATTGCCCTTCAAACGAAGTGGTTTTAGAACACCAAGTTAAACCAGTCAAACTTTTTTCAGTTATATCTTCAGTTGTACAGCCATAATAAAACTCTCCTTTGTATTCAAAAGGAAATACACAATCCTTCTGCCAAGCTAAAAAATACAGCAGATTAGTTGGTCTGTAGATGTACGACATGAAAGTTTACTAACGTATCTGACAAAAAGTTCCTTCAAATCCAACAGGGCAGCTACAAATATTTGGGGTGATGCAAACTCCTCCGTTAAGACATTCAACTTCACATTTAGCTAAAAAAATGATTTTTAAAAAATTGAAAACAAATGTCTTTGTTTGAATCACCTGTGCCACACAGGTCGCCTGAATAACCAGCTGGACAGGAACACCTATTAGGAGCTGTACAAGATCCTCCATTCAAGCATTCACTTTCACAGACAGCTACAAATAAATGTTTTAAAGTTGACTTATAGTGCTGAGTAAAGCTGAATTTATTTGGTATGTTGTTCAAATACAAGTTATTGCTTTCCAACGTGACTAAACTAAAATATTTTGACTTTTATTTCAGTTCTATCTTTAAGTTAAAATAATTTTATGATCTATGCAGCTTACCAATAGAGCAGCCGATCCCAATCCAACCATGATTACAAGTACAAGTATTTGGTGACGAACAATGTCCATGGACACATGGTTCGCTGCATTCAACTGGAAAATTTCACAAGTGATCAATTTGATCTCAACTTTACAATTGATCAATGAAACGAAACTTACATTCATCACAAGCATCTCCAGTCCAGTTTCCATCACATTTGCATACATCACCTTCAACACATCTTCCATTCACACAACCTTGCTTACAATGCGCACTATGTGATTCTGAATGAGTATCATTCTGGAAATGAGTTTGCCAATGAACTTCTCCTCCACTTGATTGAATTTGGGAAGAAGATTGTGATCCAGTGCTTCCTTGAGATTGAGATTGACTTTGAGATTGTGAGCTGTGACTACTTCCACTTTGGGACTGTCCTTGCCACTGTAAACCTCCATTAAGTTGAGGACCATCTGAGCCCCACGATAGACCCCCATGAACCTGCGCTTCATTTCCAAGTCCAAAGTTAAGACCAAGTCCATTTTCAAAGCCAGAAATCGAACCAGAGCTAGAGTGAGATCCATGGCTAGAACTTGAGCTTGAATGGGACCCTGAACTGGAACTTGAACTCGAATGGGACCCTGAACTGGAGCTTGAACTCGAATGGGACCCTGAACTGGAGCTTGAGCTCGAATGGGACCCTGAACTGGAACTTGAGCTCGAATGGGACCCTGAACTGGAACTTGAGCTCGAATGGGACCCTGAGCTAGACCCTGAGCTTGAATGTGAACTAGAGTGAATATCAAAACCGTGACTTCCATCAAACCCATTCAATAAACTAGAACCAAAGTTTGATTGAATCTGGTGCTGGGCCTGACCAGCAAATTGACTACCTATTTGTCCCTGGGACTGGTGTTGAACTTGGGCAGAATAATGACCCCCACTTTGTCCCTGGGACTGGTGTTGAACTTGGGCAGAATAATGACCTCCACTTTGTCCCTGGGACTGGTGTTGAACTTGAGCAGAATAATGGCCTCCACTTTGTCCCTGGGACTGGTGTTGAACTTGGGCAGAATAATGACCTCCACTTTGTCCCTGGGACTGGTGTTGAATTTGGGATGAACTGTGGAATTCTGGGTAATCGAAACTAAAGCCGTTGTCACTAAAAATAAGTTCGTAAATATTTGTTGCAACAACTAAAGTTTTATGAATGAAAAATTGAAACAACTTACAAGAAGCCTCTCTTTTCTTTCAAATTTTCTTTCTTTTTTGCTGTCAAATCTGTTTAAACAAATTAAACACAATTAGTTGTTGAAAGCACCGTGTTTCAAACTTTAAATAGCTAGTCAATAACTAATTGCAAGATTATTTCTAAAACTTTTTTTGAAAGTCGTAATATTAAATAAAGTTTATTCCAAGTAAATTGAATGAATAAAACAAATAATTTGAAAATGATGTATAAATATAATTTAAGCAATAAAATGTTTACTCATTCACTGCAAGAAGTAGAATTATTCTTACTTTGTATCAAAGCGGCCAAAACGAAAAGTGTAAATAACCACTTATCCATATTGGATCAGTTCTACTCAAATCTGTTTAATATTCAGAATAAAGTATTTTAGGGATAAAAGAACAAATTGTTTAATAATAATTTCTATAACTTATTCATAATTTAATTTCATCATACGTGACTAGCCTATCAAACCTAATTTTCTTATAGTTTCTTTTTAAAACTAGTTCTCTCGTTAACTTAACTATTATTACCAGTTTAAAAATAATCAATCTTCTAATAAAACATTATTATTTAACCCTGAGTTTTTATAAATTTAAAACCATTAGGAAAATATATACCCTAACCTAAATTCATTGTAACATTTAAATTCATTTTGAAAAATTGCTTTTAACAACTCATACCTTGCAGTTTTCAAATAAATATTCGCTTTCAATGTTGATCTTCTAAGTTTATGTGAGCAACAAGAAGTTCCAAAAGGGAATAAGCAATAATCGCTTTTACAATCGCTAATATACTCGCAAATGGGTGTAACTGACCCTAAAGTTTAAATGATCAATAATTACTCAACTTTAAGGATAACTGAACAAAGTTAAGAATAAGTTTGTTTACTTAAAATTGTTCGTCAAACTGTAAACGCCCTCTACTTTCAACTGCTTCCTTTGTGATCGTCAACAAACTTGGCGACTATGCACATGTACGTCACATCACTTTTACTTCTATTTGCTGTTTTACGCTCCTTACGTTCTTCTGCAACAAAAATCTGACGATAATAGGCAGAACGTAAACAAGTGTTTCAGATTCCTTGAAGTGAAACCACAAAGTGCCAAATATTATAATTTAGAATTTCTTTTTTACTGAAATAAACTTGAAGGTCAAAGATTTTTATAAATTACATTCTTCCGTTTGTTACTATTTAATTTTATGTGTACTTTTTTATGTTTCTTAGTACTTCAATATATTCTTTGTTTACAGTAAGATGGAATTAATTTTAAACCAGCTGTCTGGATTTTAATTTCTATAAAGAATAAATACTTTTACACCCATTAGATAAATGTCATCTCAGCAAAAATAGTTCTCTTTTTTTGTTATTACTTTTTTGTTGTATAACAAATTAGGCTTTGGACAAATTTTGAGGCATCTTTTAACTTTAGTCATATGCACATTTTTAAAGTTCTTACATAAGTACTAAATTAGATATTTCTTGACACCAATTGATAGAAATAATTTTTGTGTCAAACGATTCTTAGCTATATCAGTTGACAATAAAGCTTTACAAATTCAAAGTTATTTTCGAAAAAAAACTTATTTTTCTGAATACTCAACTTTTTAAACTTTACTACATGAACATTAAAAATGTTTTTAATATCTAAAATAATGTGAAAGAAAATCTTGAGGAAAACTTTAAGTTTTATTATCAAGATTTACAAGTTTGAGGCAAATATTTGATTTATAGCAAGCTTTAGTTATAAGAAATTTAAATTAGGATTATTAGAAAATATAGTTTTAAATATGATTTTACTTCGGATTTATTTTCTTGATATCAATAATATCGAGTTAATGATAACAACTCTTTAAGGGAGCTTAATTGAAAAGGCGACTAACAACAACAGTACATGCTACAAACAACACCGCCGTCTGTTACAATATCAACTAGGTATGTATGGTAGTAGGGAATAACACATTTACGTAAGCGGTAAAATTTTATACTGTCACCTAATTCAAATATACAACATCGAGTTAATGTTACAAAATGGTATACTATTAACCAAAGATGAAAAATGGACATCTATTGATAAAATAACGAGTTTTAAAAAAGATAAAGAAATTTTCATCAAATTGTTGTTGCTAATTTCATTGTGAGAATCATTAGAATTCTTTATTTCAATTACTGATTAAAAAGTTCAGGTTTGATCCGATATTTAAAAGATTTTAGAAGAGTTAAAAAATTAAGTAACAAGATTAGTACTTTTTAACTTAAATCTACGAGCTTAAATAAGTTTGTGAAACTCCAAAAGTTTCATTTGCTGGTTTATGATTCTAGTATTTCTATATTTTCCAATATCATTTAAATGAAGAGTAATTGAAAGTTGTCAAATAACACGATTACTATTTTTTAAATCACTCAATATCACATTTAAGAATTAGCTTTATATCTTTAATGATATAAAACTTTGTATAGTCTTGTTTGCCATCAGATTTTGAAACATTGTGAAATTGTTCTCTTTCACTTGAAAAACCTTTTATTGACTTTATGATTTGTGTAGAAGAAATAAATAAAACTTTTTAAATAAAAAATTGTTTTCTAGTTTCTTGGGTAATCGTCTGGTATTTGTCACGAGGCCTTCTAAATCTGATTTATCAAGTTTTGATTCATTTATTTACAATCAATTACATTTTTAATTCTAATTTATTAATTTGTTAGTGCAGAATTTTTCAACCAAAGTTAGATTCATCTAATTTACTTTCCTGTATCAAAGTTGATTGACAGTGCTTCGAGGTAATATATAGATGTCCATGAAATGAAAAGAAATATATACAAGGGATAAATAAGAAAGTGAAATGAAATCAGAATAAAGATTGAAATATAGCTTATTTGCATTGAATCAAATAAAGCTAAGAACTTGAAGCATTATAAAGGCCAAAAACTTAATATATAAACATATAGTTGACTGAAAATCATTACCCAACCAAAAAGCTTTTACAAAAGCTAATAAAATTTGAAAGAAAAGTCATTTTTAGCATTTTTAGGTTGACTTTTAAGTAGTTCTTACAGCAAACTAGTCAAATTTGATTTAAATTAAAACTTGAAAGACACAAACTACCTCAACAAACAAAGACGCCATTTCTAAACTTAATCACAAAAGTAAAATTTAATTGTTTTTAAAAAGCTTACTTTCAGTAAATACAATGTGGTTGTATTACAAGCACCTTCATTACAGACATAGCATTAACGCCCAAATGAACCAAACGAACCAAACAGAAATTCAATCCACTAAAGTACTATTTTGTAAGAATGTTTCAAACAGCTTTAAAAGATGATTGAAATGACCGTTTATGAGTAAAATTTGGGGAAAATGTTATAAAGTAAAATGCTGAGTTTACTATTCTGTATTAATTTCCAATATTGCCTATTTCATAATTTAATGTCTGATAAATGCATCTTCGATATTATCAACTTTATAACATTTTTTGGAAGATGAAGTTAAAATGAGAAATGATTACATTAGTTTGATCTTAATTTTTACTTTAATAACTGAAATTACTTATTCGGCTTTTTTTGTAATATTCATAAATAACTTTTTTCCTCAAACTAAAATAGTACGATGCTACATTTTAAATTACTTGTATAACGATTTGCAGTAAACTTCTAAAGTAATTTCAATATGAAAGTTCAAATTTATTTAATCAGCAAACATTTCAAAAACTTAAAGTTTTGACAAATACTCAAGAAACAAATCTCCCTTTTCTTATAGAACAATTTAAAAAAAGAAAAAGTTTGTTTGTTACTGGTTGATGAAATAAATGTAGTTTTATTTCAGGCAAAATATTGTAATCAAGCATAATCATCATTCTCTTGAAAGCTAGTTAAATATGTTTGTAATTTTTATTTCCAATCAGTTCTTGTAATGGTCGATTAATTAAGCCAAATATCAAACTCTTGATGACAAACTATAGAAAATCTTATTATCAATAAATTTAACGTATATCTCAACGATTTCATTATAAAGTTTAAATTCTAGTTTAAAGTTGTAAATTTTTATTTTGTTGAATAAAACTAAAACTTAAAGGTTTTTTATGATTTGATATTATAACAATCAATGTCTGACTCGCGGTTTTATAACTGATAATTAGATGAATAAAATAATTGATAAAGAAAATGTTGAAGTGTTATTTTTGAGCTTTGAAAACTTTGTGAATGAAAAATGTTTTTATGACTTGGTATAATCAAAAAATACTCTTTAATCCATGTTTTTACGACAAATTGTTATAACAGTGTCATCTAAAGTGTCTCCATTTTCGAAAAAATCGAAATTTTTGAACTTTTTCAAATTGTGAAATAAAAATTTTCACCAAGAAAATCCTTATGATTTCAAAACACTTTTTGTTGAGTAACTCTAATGATAATAAGCAAAATTATCTAAGCAACGACGAAAACCCTTCACCAACTTGTACTAGTTTAAATCTTGACAAGCAAGTATCTTGAAAGTCAAATTAAGTATGACATCTATCTATATACAGCAACATAAATAATCTTTGATTTGATCTACATATTGGCCTGTAGGAAGAGAACCATATTTAACAATATATTTAAAAAGTAAGTTAAGTCATCACATTTACCTTTAACTTATGAAACATTAGCTAATGAGACTTAGCTATTTTTCTGCTTTTATGGTTTTAGTTTATCTAACGTTAACTGACAAGTAGCTGGCTAATACTGATATAAGTTAAGCTTTAGATATCCCAGAGTATAAGTATTCTATTTAACATCAAATTCAAAGTTTAAACAACAAAGTTGAAAAGGTTGGAAGTAGCAATTTCTTGTATGTTTGACCTTTCATCGACTGATCTGTTATTACAGGAGACAGTTTTAGAACATGAGTTTGAATCTCATGTTAAGAAGAACTTTGACGAAATATCTGATAGTGTATCTGATGTAGAGGTTCCTGAAGAGCTTAATCTTGCGGTTGATACCATGATCAGTGATCTTGAAACTGCTGCTAAAGAAAGTATTGAAACTAAAAGACACGAAGAAGAAGAACTTAAAGTAAGTTAATGGTTAAATAATTGATGATATTTACAACTTCTCATACAGACTGCTCTTCATCATTTGATTGAAGAAGAACATGAAAATGTTGATAATGAGTTAAAAGTTTTAGTTGATAAAACTGTTGATAACCTATCGAAGCTTGAAGAAAATCATGAAGGTTTAGAAAATGAGGTTAGTTACTCAACTGATGTTTACTAGTACTTTTTTATTTGATAATTTTGATTTTCAAAATGGATGTATAATCGAACTTTGATAATATTCTATACTAAATTGGTTTTGTTTTACTTCATTTTTAAATATAAAACCATTTATCTAATTAATAGTTATTAATAAACACATTTTAAACAACACCTAATCTGTCAATTTAATTATAAACTTTAGTTATAAGCTCATTTTAAGAGAAATATTTTGACTTTATATACATCTTCTACAGCTAATCTCAAGTCAAAGAAGTGCTTATTGATATAGTTTGTTAGTTCGCAGTTCTAAAGACACACATAAAGAAACTTAAGATTTCAAAATAAGTGCGAAAGAAGTAACTGAAGAATCAGAAAATTAAATACAGAATTTGAAAAAAAAAACGAATGTACTTATCAGACGTAAATCACTCTGACTATTTTTCAGTTACTATCAAGGCATAAACTTGTATCTTTGAAACTTTCACCAGGCAAGGTAGAAAATTGAGTAAATAACTGGCAAGTTATACATCAAATAAACTTGCAAGTTTGAAATTACTTCAAATATCTAAATGATGGTCAAACGAAAGAAGGGTGCTTGTAAGAACTTGCTATGTAGTTATATTAACAACAAGTAAAAATAGGTGAAGGAGACTCACAAAGGTGGTTTAAGGTGTACAGAGAGATTTTGTAAATTCCTACTAAAGATTTGAAAATGAAGAAAAGTTAGTTGAAGTAAATGTAGTACACAGTGAAGTTAAAACATGAAACATTACAACGAAGCTGACAAAGGTCCTAAATCATCAGGATTATCCGAGATCTCTTCATCCTCATCATCCTCTGAAGAGTAGGTTGCAAACATTTGAGGACATGCAGTTGAAAAACGTCGGATTCTTCCTGTACTTGCCCTTGCTCCATTTGAAGTAGGATCATCTTCAAGTGATGCTTCATCTCCATCACTACACACCTGCTACAAGAAGGTTAGATCAAAAGACATCAAGTGCTTCATCACCTTGTACATGTTAGTCGGTACACTTCCTACTCGTTCAGTACGAGTGTGTTTATAGAAACTCAATTCCGGTGATGAGTCGTAAGCAGGTTCGTAATCGAATTTTTCTGTAAACAACTTCCAATTACAAACATCGCGCGTTTATGACGTCACTCACCATTTAAAGGATCGTCGATATTTGAATCACTAGATGACCCCTTCTTCAAGAACTCAGAAAGATCGGTGAACGAGACATCGATTGAATTACTCTGTAGAGAGAAATCAGTAAACAGAAGTTTGAAGTGGCCACTAGAGGGCATATCACATCGGTTTTCAGTCCGTTCCGGTCCGCTGTTCGCGACAACATCGCTTTAGTGAGCTGTGAACGAAGCTGAACCCAAAACTCTTCGCTCCATTCTTCTGTGAAAACTTTCTGTCCATGTTCAAATCCTAATTCAATCAATTCTTTGTGTCTGAAAACAAATATCAAAGATAAAGAATAGATGTGAGTAGAAGATGACCGACTTGTTGAATTCGAGCGTTTGATAGCGCTCCACTGGAGGTCGCACGTAGAAACAGTAATCCGAGTATCGGACTTTATCAAGAAGATAGCAAGAAGAAATGTAGGAGAGGCGACTTTGAATGTCATTCATGTCTGGAATCTGTAGTAAAAATGACGTCATAATACAATCAATCCGTGGTTACTATAGTTACTTTAATACGTCCTGTCCATCGTCCAGTCCATCGTTTCCATAGCAACCACCAGCCAGACAAGTAGTCGCCATAATTGGTGAAATTCATTTCATTTTCCGATCCAACATCAACTGCGATTACTTTGTAAGCACCACGTGATCTTGCTACGTCACCTGTCACGTGATAATGGAATTAGTGACGCGGTTGTTATGGCGACAGGTGGTTAAAGACCGTGAGCAGACTAGCAATCAGAGATACTGATCACTCGTGCCACTCTAGTGGAAATTATAAAAATGATTTGGAAACACTATTTGCCGCTAGATAAAGTGCTGAAAAAAGAAGCAATTGGTGGGCAGGTACCTGGTAGGTTGTTTACATAACCACCATCCATAAGTAAATGACCATCCTTTGGGTCACACAGAGGTGGTAGATAACCGGACAAGGACATGCTGGCACGGACATATCTCCACAACCAACCTGATTTGTTGATAAAAACACCAGGGTCAATTACAAGTAGCTGGAGTTGGAGCTTGGCCATGGACAGAACGGGTCGTTTAGTGGTCATTTTGTGTCAGTTTTAAAGAAAGAGAATTAAATGATGAAATCTTGTTTTGTGATAGTATGCTAAATTGACATGCAAAAATAAATCGTAAAAAAACATGTAACAACCAAAAAATAAGAAGCAAATTACCAATAATCGACAAGCAAATTACCAGTAAGCGACAAGCAAATTACCAGTAAGCGACCAGTAAATTACCAGTAAGCGACAAGCAAATTACCAGTAAGTGACAAGCAAATTACAAGCAAATTACCAGTAAATGACCAGCAAATTACCAGTAAGCGACAAGCAAATTACCAGTAAGCGACAAGCAAATTACCAATAATCGACAAGCAAATTACCAGTAAGCGACAAGCAAATTACCAGTAAGCGACAAGCAAATTACCAGTAAGCGACAAGCAAATTACCAGTAAATGACCAGCAAATTACCAGTAAGCGACAAGCAAATTACCAGTAAGCGACAAGCAAATTACCAGTAAGCGACCAGTAACTTACCAGTAAGCGACCAGTAACTTACCAGTAAGCGACAAACGAATTACTAGTAAATGACCAGCAAATTACCAGTAAGCGACCAGCAAATTACCAGTAAATGGCCAGCAAATTACCAGTAAGCGACAAGCAAATTACCAGTAAATGACCAGCAAATTACCAGTAAGCGACAAGCAAATTACCAGTAAGCGACCAGTAAATTACCAGTAAGCGACCAGTAACTTACCAGTAAGCGACAAACGAATTACTAGTAAATGACCAGCAAATTACTAGTAAATGACCAGCAAATTACTAGTAAATGACAAGCAAATTACCAGTAAGCGACCAGAAAATTACAAGTAAGCGACCAGCAAATTACAAGTAAGCGACCAGAAAATTACAAGTAAGCGACCAGCAAATTACCAGTAAGCGACCAGAAAATTACAAGTAAGCGACAAGCAAATTACCAGTAAATGGCCAGCAAATTACCAGTAAGCGACAAGCAAATTACCAGTAAGCGACCAGTAAATTACCAGTAAGCGACCAGTAACTTACCAGTAAGCGACAAACGAATTACTAGTAAATGACCAGCAAATTACTAGTAAATGACAAGCAAATTACCAGTAAGCGACCAGAAAATTACAAGTAAGCGACCAGCAAATTACTAGTAAGCGACCAGCAAATTACCAGTTAGCAACCAGCAAACTATCAGTTAGCAACCAGCAAACTATCAGTTAGCAACCAGCAAACTATCAGATAGCAACCAGCAAATTACCAGTTAGCAACCAGCAAACTATCAGTTAGCAACCAGCAAACTATCAGTTAGCAACCAGCAAACTATCAGTTAGCAACCAGCAAACTATCAGATAGCAACCAGCAAACTATCAGTTAGCAACCAGCAAACTACCAGATAGCAACCAGCAAACTACCAGCAAGTACTTGAAATCATTTTGCTGCTTCTTTTTCCTCACTCAAACTAGCGGCAAATCAGAACGGAATTTATTCTACTATCAATTAATGATATTGTTTGGGACTTAAACACAAGCACATGCCTGGTAAGTTGTTGACAAAACATCCATCCAACAACAAGTGACCATCTTGAGGGTCACACAGAGGTGGTAAATAAGGACTGTAAGACATGCTTGCCCTCACATATTTCCAACAGATGCCTATCAGATGGAATCATAAACAACTGCAGCTCGATATCAGTTAGTATTTAATGATTTAGTGAAATTAAAATCAAATGAAACTACTAGAAGCTTTCATGCACAGGTTAAATATATGATCATGATCACTATTAGTAAAATCTACAATTTGAATTGCTTCATGTTCTGTAAATTTGTATATAAAACTTGCAAAATCTAAAATAGATGAGAATGTAAAAAAAAATTGAAGGCATTTCACTATATCAACCCAAATAATACCCTTCTGTCCATGGCCAACTAAATTAAATTATTAGAAAAGTGGTTGTTTACAAGTTAAGATAAAAAATCGATAATACCATCAGTATGAACCCTCATGTTAGATGATGTAATATCTGTTGTGATATTAAAGTAAGGAATCCAAAGGTCCTAAGAAGATAAAGATGAAGAAGATAAAGATGAAGAAGATAAACTGACTTCGATTTGGACATCTTCAAATATTGTATGAATTGCTTTATTGAAAGAGGCTCCAGAAAACATTGATGTGAAAGGGTAGGTGAGGTCGAGTAATTTGGACACAAAAGAACCCATATCCTTGGAAAACACAACCAGTTTCTCTCTGAGGACATCGAGGTCACGATGTGCCGCCCACAAACCACCGACAAACGACCCAATCGAAGTGCCGCCAATCATATCGATAGGAATATCTGGAAGTAAAAAGTGAAGAAGTGGGAAGAAGTCGAGATGTAAAGACCTTTTTCCAACATCGATTTGATGATACCAAGTTGTGAAAGACCTCTTGCACCTCCTCCTCCGAGGACAAGAGCGACTGATGTACCTGTAAGGAAGCGAGCAAGACGCGAAAAGTCGCTAAATCGATTCACTTTTCGCTTCGACAATTTCTTCCAATATTCTCCCTAAAAAAACAAAATAAGTAATTGAGAAAATGTTGAAGTCACCGACCATTCGTGACTGAAGGGTCCGTTCAAAAAGTCTCCTTGTCCCCTGAACATGAGTGTGATTTGTCAACCAATTACGAGCATTTAACCATTCTACGGTCCCTGATGGTCGTTTAACTTCGGGTCGATGAAGTAATACAAGCATCTTGAGGGCACGAAACGTCATCGCTTCAACTTCAGATTCCAACTACAAGATGAGATAGGTTGAATTTGTAGAGATGGTTCATGTTGGACTTACATCGCCCACTTTCGGCTCATCATCACCCATAGCAACCACGAGGACCGCGTCCGCTTGTCGTATACACCTCTGTGTCCATGGTGACATTTCATAATCAGTTTGATAGAGGACAATTCGATGAGAATCCTCGCTAGACGCCAACCAGTTGGACAAACGGTATTCGTGTGAGCTAACAGGACACCTGGTCAGATTGTAGCATGAGAGTGGACCACTAACCTGTCCAAGGCATTCAACCCGAGTCTTTTGACCACTATAGTGCTGTCCAGCCTCAAAATATTTGTACAAATATGTGTAAGAGAGTGCTGAAGTTCCATTGAGAACTTTTGTAGAGGAACATCACGTGAAGCAGGAAGAATAGCGACAGTAGACAAGTTGGCCAAGTGGTTGGATACATCACCATAGATATCTGTACAAAATGGTTAACAATTGTGGCCCACTAGGCCGCGCTCACACTCACTTTCGTCTTCCATCGAAGTTTGTTGTGAAAGAAAGTCCATCGAAAACTGCTGTGGCCGGTTTTTCATGGTCATAATGTTGACCAGAAGTTTGTCGGACACCAACGAAATCAATCTGGTCACTACACTCGGGTGGCGGCTCTACAAATAGACTTAAACATCGAAAGGTGACCAGGACACCAATTTGACCTACTTTTATGTACTTGACTAGTCCTTCAGGCATCTTAGCAAGTTCTGTGTCTCGAATAGCATGTAACGAAACTGTCCTAGGCTCGCCACTTAGTGCTTCGCTCTTTTGGACACGTGGTTGAAAGTCAAGACCAATATTATGTGGTCAGGGGATACTTACAATACCCACGATTTCGCCTCGACCGTATTCAGCGACCAATTCCTTTTTACCGTCTTCTTTGGTGATTACTGAACGTAAACGACCATGCAAGATGATGTACATACAATCACCTTTAGTTCCTTGTCTATAGCAAAACAAGCAACTTGTGAATCAGCAATTTGTTGATTTGTGAATCAGCAATTTGTTGATTTGGTAATCAAGGGCTCACAAATTCAGAATAAATTTCAAAGGAAATAATTGAAGTGTAATAATCAACCAATTACATGAAGCACTCACTTGTATAAGGATTTTCCTGCATCGATTTTCACCCAGTCTAAAGCGAAATCAATTTGACGGACAAATGGACTGACAGTTTGCATAACTGTGTGGGCCAAGTTGAGGACCAACGAAGGGTAGTGACGCATCAACACGTAGAAGCTCTGTCGGGTGACTTGGACAATCACAGAGTCAATGATGGCGGTGACACCAAAAAAAGAAGGTTCGCCCGTTAGTACAGCTAACTGTCCTGTCAACATTCCGGTCTCAGCTGTAAATAGGGTCACCTAGGACATATTAATTTCGAACCAATGGTCATTGAAATCGGTCAATGTATTTACCGATTTTTCAGATGATGCAGATGATGAAGATTGAGGTATTGACTGGGACACGAGTAGTTTGCCTGTGATGACGAGGTAAAGAGAGACTTCCTGGTCCCCTTCAGCAACGAGCTGATATCCAGCGCAAACCTGAGAATAAAAATGAATAAGAAGCAAAGGGGAGAAATATGAGCGTGAACCTTTAATAATCTCAAGTGATCTTTCATGAGATCTTTGTCTTCGACTCCTAGCCGCTCACTCAACTCATCAACTACCATGTCTAATATCTCAGGTTCTTTTAGAGGATAAATCTGATAAGAAATAAAAATGATGAAAATTCCATTTGTTTATCAGAAATTACAAAAAAAAATCATAAATCATTGATTGAGATGATAGTTGAAGGATTAGTTGAAAGAGATTCAACAAACCATTTCATCATCATCTACAGGGGCATCTTCCTCAGTTGAAGACCTTCTTCTGTTCTGTAAGTATTAATGTTAAGTATAAAAAGCTAGGGTTCATGTAGTTATAAAAACATCAGAGAATTACTTCATCAAATACTGAATCAGAACGATTATATTCATCCTTAGATACACTGAATGATCTTCTGCAATATAAATTTATCTTTAAAGATCACTGAATCAAATCACATACTAACGAAAAGAATAAAATAGTAAATATTCTGATTAAGATAACATCAAGTATTGAAAAACATCGGGAAAAAGTGACATCAACAAAACTGATTAAATTGCTAAAAATGTCGAAATCCAACGTAATCAGCAAACTCTACTCACCGAAAAGAGACTTCTTGGTCTTCTGGACTAACGACTGCATCTTTGGCATTAAAACGAATTTGTTTTTGACTATGACGATTAGAGTTTGATTTCTAAAACAGATAAAGTATCAGAAGAAGTTAAAATAGAAGCAACAAAGACAGACTTGTATTTGAATGGGAGATGACGCCTTTTTTGTTTTTTCATCTTTCCCCTTACCTTTCCTCTTCACCGGTATTGTTTTCTCTTCAACATCTTCAGGGTTGCAAAGAGTTGTATCAACCAAACTACAAATAGTTTACAACTTTACATTTTCTATCAACTAAATACTTGAACATAAAACGGACCTATTATGGCGCTTGGCCAAATCTTTAAGCATTTGACCCTGTCCTCTTTTCACAAGCGAGTTTCTACCCGACTGCAGAAATAACAGTGACGCAATACAATAATACAAACATTAAATCTACTCACAGGTCGCAATAATTCTTGTGATAAACCCAGGTAGTTGTGCAGAGCTAAAAAAGTTACACGTTGTAGTCGAGTCATAATTACTTGAACCATTTGAACAATCGATTTTTCGCGATTTTGAAAAGCAACAGTGAAAGCTTCAACTGGTAACCTACGTAAAGATACCAAATCAACTTTGAAAACATTTTCCTCTATAATTTCCAACTACTTTTGTATTTGTATAATAAAAAGAAAGGATTTTTAATCGAAAAACTTGCTGTAATCACCTGATAACTGTAGAATCAGTGATAGCTCTAGCATAGACAGTTTTGTAGGAGGCAGCATGGCCGGTTAAGACATCCAAAATACTTAACAAGCTATGTAAGCTTTCACCTAAAGTAAACTCGCTCATTTTAATCTGCAAAAAATGTAAATCCATTAAATATACTAAAAGTAGATGAAAGTGAACATGTAATTGAATGATACGAGATTTCAACCACTTCAATTCTCGTAAAGGACTTATTAGCACGTGAAATTTGAAGTGCAAATAAAGAATTAGAATCACAAACCAAAACGTTAATAGAAAAAATTATCAAATTCTAAAATTGGAACATTATAGGAGCTTATCGGATATAACTATAAAAACAGACTAAATACCAATATGTTAAAAAGAAATTGTTCTTTTACAGATGAAGACATAAAGATGATGAGAAGAGAGATTATTCATAGAAATTATAAAGATGATCATTTTTTTTAAATTAAACATAAACAATTTATACTCATAAATCATTAATTACAACTTCTAGAAAAAACAATTGATAAAAACTAAAAAGCTTCCATTGGAGGAATTTACTAAATTCAACAGTAAGTAATTGTCTACCTCGGTTTGGTCTTCTTTAATATATAAATTAACTTGGCCTTCTTGAACCACATACATCCATTTATCTGATTCTCCAATATTGAAAAGTAATTCACCTTTGCTCAATTTCACTGTTTCCATGTGACGACAAAGATGTAGAAAAACACCCTTCTCAAAATGACCAAAAACTCTACAGAAAAAGTTCTAAATCAGGTCATTCAAGAAACAAAAACCCAAACCGTTGTTAAAACTATGTAAACAATGATAGTAAACTAAAGTTGTAGTACAAAATCATTAAAGCCTAAGAACAAATTAACAATTATGAAAAGTAGTGTTGATTTTGGGATTACTTGACACTCTGTAGTAAATAAAGAACTTCTTCTGGTAGATTTGGAGCCCCTTCGACTGTTGGATCAGCTTCTAATAGTTCTGATGGTAGGCCTTTTTTGATGAGAGAAGTCGGTGCCTTTTTCGGACCAAATACACTTTTTGCGAGAATTAGCATTCTTTCAGGCTTGCGTAATGGTCTCCCAGATCTACTAACAACCGGAACCCTTTCTCCAAATGAGCTAAATCTGTTTTGAATTTTCGTGGCAGTTGCTCGGCCCTGTAGATGTCACAAAAATTATTCAATATTTCTAATCTTTAGACTTATAATTTAGGAGTATTGTTGTGTATGTTAAAAGCAAGCGAGTCTTAAGTACCTTCCACCACCAAGCACAATATCTATTATAATATTAGTTTTGATTTGCCAGGTGTTGTTGGTTGAGAAGTTTTTATAATTAAAGGTGCTAAGCTGGTCAGAATAGCTTTTAATTGAATGAGTGTAATGATACAATGTTCAGAGGTTGTTGGTTAGATAAAAGTTCTTATCACTGCCTGATTAGTGAATCTAATTTAAGTTTTTCTTTTGACATTTTTTGCTGACTTACTTTTCTTAAAAGTTTTTTAGCTTGGAACTCCACTCTGTCTCTTTTTCGAAATCTTGCATAGTTTCTAGCTCTACAATTTTCTTTAAAAAGAGCTATAAAAATGAAATTTCATTGTTAGATACATATAGAGCCACTTTCTTATTTTTGAAAAATTGTATATAACCTTTTTGTTGTGCTTTTCTGCGGTGCACAAAGAAAGATATTATTACCACAAGAAAAATGCCTATAGCACCAGTCCATAGTAGGATCTAAGTAAATAAATAAATTTGTCAAATATAAGAACAAATATCAAATTTTAAGATATAATTATTATACAACAATTACTTTTTGCCGTTATTTTAATTATAAATAACATTTTTATTGAAGTCAAGATGATGAATACATTTATAACTACTTTATATGACTATCATAAGACAAACATAAGTAGTAAAATAAAAACTAAACCAATTACCCCAGAATTGTTCAAAATAAGATCAAGTTGATCTATAAGAAATGTGGTTAGCTTAGTGAGAAAATCCATGATGTGGGGTAAGACATGAAATATAGACGTCAAAATTACAATTGATTTAATTTAATATCAAGCCAATTATAAATCAGCAAAGTATTCAATTTTAAAATCTTAAAAAATAATAATAAGTGATAGATATTTTTAAGGAAATATATTCAACATAAATATTGACTAGATGTAAATATAGGTTTTTATAATGTAACAATAAGTCTATTATATGATATATACAATTATAAGATTTAAAATATCAATTTGTTAGTGTATTACATATTAAGCAACAAAAAACAGATTTATTATAGCATAAACAAGCAAATAGGATGGATAATATTATATACATATACAACATCAACCAAGTTTTTTTTCATAAACCAGTATAAAAAATATAAAGTACAAAATAATAGATTTAAAAAATAATAACTAATCCCATTTGCATATATATTTTTTGAATATAGTAAAACTTAAACTAGTTTTTTACATTTTTATTCAAAAATGAAGAGTTTGACAAATGTTCAATTTTAATAAAATACTTGTTTAATACTATAGTTGATGTTGCTCTTTTAATTTTGATGTTAGAAAGAGAACTCGAAGGAAAATTTTAAATAAATACTAAAAGTATTAGATATTCTAAAATTTAAACTTCTTAAACTATAATAGTGTTTCAAATGAAACTATACAAGAATGCATTAGAACTGAATAATTTTAAATATTATGTCACACAGAGATAAGTCTATAAACAAGAAAATAGGTAAATAAATAAAATATATTAAAGACTAAATAAAACGATAATAATTTCAAAAAAGCTACAATTTAAATTAAAATATACAATACTACAAAATACTATTAGTAAATATCAGCTTGAACCATATAAGCAAGCTTAGTTTATTTTTATTTTATCCTTAAATAACCTGTAAAATTATAACAATTAAAGTAGTTAAAGCACAATATCAATCGTTTAATTTATATTAAATTAGGAGATAAAAGTAAAACCAGTTAAAAAGTTTGTCAAGTCAGTTTTTTTACTCATACTAATTTAAAACTAATGCAACATTGATCACATGAACATTATGAGTGATAAAATGTTTTCTACAAATCATAAAAACATAGTTTTTTAAATAAATATGAAGGATAAATAGAAAGCTTCAGCCAATAGTAAAAACGATGAAAAATAATGAAATTGAAATATAATGGTAAGAGTTTGTTTAGACAGCCAAAAATGGATTTTATACTTAGAGAATTTAAGCTATGTTTTTAAATATGAACGCCAAAGAATGACTTGAAAACATCAAGGTCGATTACTAAGAATAAATTCTAAACACCTGATTTTTTATTCAGATTTTATTAATGTTTAAAAATCTTGGAAAAAGCACGCTACACAAACATAATTTAAAAGTTTGTTTGTAGCAATTCTAAAAATAACAAATTTAATTATAATATTAAAAAAACACACCCATCAGCAATTTTTTATTTTGATAAAACTTCCTACTGTTTGTTTTTTAATTCCAAAATTAGCAAAATTAAAGCTGATAAATTTGTGCTTCCTTTTACTTTAGTGTTTGTTAATTTTTCTTGAAACATGTAAAACTGATTTCTGTTTCTACTATACACCGTATTTTATCTCTTAATTAACGGATTTATCTAGTTTTCAACAGTCTATTTGTTTTTTATTTGTATACTTTATCATTTCTGCATGTAAATAAAACAAGTCAAAGATTTCGTATCAATATATTTTACACATTATATAAAAATTAACTGATTTTTGGCTTTCTCTTTCTTCAGAAATTAAAATTATAAGATACAATTAATATTTCTCTGTATTCTTTTCCACTAAATTGGAATATTTCTATATCTTACTTTGGTGACTATGCTATTACACTGTTCATAAGTGTCAAGTATTTAAAACTCTGATTGCAGTTCTTACTTAAACACAGTATCACATTTTCCCAATATTACAATTGTTAAGAGTTAAACAATTTTGTTAAATCTAAAAACATAAAAGGACTTGGTCGCTACTGATTCCACACGTGACCTTTCGAGTTATAACTACAAACGAACTCTATTTACACATAATATTAACAATATGACTATTTATGTTTCTTTATTTAAAGACATGTTCATTTGTTGTCGAAGAATCTTTTTCTGTTTAACTGCAAAACTTATCTTTGATTATCTCTTTTATTGGATTTTTATATAAAAATGATTGAACTATAAGTAGCTCAAAATATTAAGCCGTATGGTAATCAGAAAAGCAAAAACCAAAGAAACACTGTTCATTGATACACAACTTTAAAGCACCCCAGACCACCAAGGGTAAACTTTGTTTGTCAGACCAGTTTTAGGTTATTTTGTTGGTCGAGAGGTTTGACTGTAGGTTCTTAAATAAATAATCAAAAATAAATTCAAATGGTTCTGCTATCAACGCTACTTAGCAGTATTTATAGGTTATGATCCTTAAATCCAAAAAATGGAATTTATAAAATCGATAAAATCTTCTAGACGATTAGTACAAAGCACAAGAAATGATCATTTTTGCTTCATAAACAAATACTTGCTTGTTACAATATTTATTTATTTATTTATTACAATAAATGTGAAGGAGGGTGCCTAAAGAGAGCATCTCTCACTAACACACATTCTCACAAATTAGATCTATTTGACCTGTAAACGAAAAAGTATATGACAATGAAGAATTGCACAGAATCATAGTATTGTAAAATAGAAAAATTCACAGTTTAGAAACGGCAATGTTGGCGATGTTATAACAATTCAGCTTTTTCTTGAACAGCATAAGTGATTTTGACATGACAATCTCTGATGGCAATTGTTCCATGTACTGATTGTGCGGTATGAGAAAAAACTTAATCTGGTTAACGTAGCTGGTGGAGTGGGCTTATTAAGATGTAATTTATGTCTTCTAAGTTGATATAACTTGAGGGAGGGACTAATGGAGAAAAAGTCATCAAACTGAAGATCAATTAGGTTGTGAATAATTTTAAAAATCAGAATAAGGTCGTATTTAATTCTTCGGATTTCCAAAGTATCTAGATTGAAGAAGCTGAATAATTGTACTTTAATCCATCATTGAGCTTCTTTAAGATTTTTTTTGCTCAAAGTTAAAAGACAACAACTTAGAAATTAGTGTGAAATATCTAATTAATATTTATTCATGAAGTTTGCACCAAAAAGTAACATTCCCAAAAAAAGTTTCAAGGATATACTATTTTACACCAAAGTTGTTTTTAAAACACCAGATATACAAACTTCAAAAATTTTGTTAAATACTTTTTTGGTCCAGTTTAAATAAAGAAATCAGTTTTATTGATTTATTAACCAAATTACACCAAGTTTAAACCTACAAACAAATACAATTCTAAAAAATAATAAGCACATATTGACAAAAAAATATTTAAACTAAAATTTAAGTTTAACAGCAATTTTATGAAGAATGACATTTGAGTTGACACTTAGGTAGACTAAGGAAATTGTTAATTCAAACTTTTTTTCGTCGATTAGTTTCGTGAAGGACAATAGTTTGATTAAGGATTACCAAACCAGCCTAGACCACGAATGGTCACAAATATTCTGCTTACTTTGTGTAGTTTCAGCAATTAGTAATCAGAGCCAGTCAACAGAAAAACAATAGTAAAATAGTAAAAAGAATGAAAAAGTTAATTTTTATAAAAGAATATCAAATTTAACTTTTTTAGGAACTTTGTTTACAACTACTCTGCCATCATAGCTTAATGAAGCAAATGACCAAGGTTCCACGGAGCTCCATTCAACAGCATAAACACTCTCTTCATGCTCTTCAAATACAGAAATTAGATGATCCGACTTAATCACTTGTTCTTCTTCTTCATCATCTCTTTCATCATCATATTCATCAACAAGATTTTTGTAAGGTTCAGAAGATATTGAAGACTTATCATAAAGTACAACTCTATTATCACTACTACAACTGAGTATCAACTGGTCGTGATAGGGATTATAACGAGCAGACCAAATCCAATGAGAATGTTCATCTTCTTCTATAACTGACAAAGGATCTTTTAAGGATCGAACGTCCCAAAACTTGATCCTGCAGTCATCACCACATGTCAACATATAATATTGTTTGTTTGGATTAAAATCCAACTCTCGAGTAACTGGATCATGGGCAGCATCAAGTTGGAAGGCAAGTTTATCGCTTCGAATGTCCCAACCTAACACATTACCGCCCATACAAACTGCAAATTGTTTTGCACCATGGTGAGGGTTCCATTTACCAGCAAGTAGATGATCAGTTGGACGTTTTGGTTGATTTAAGCTATAAGTGTTGATTGCTTCACCTGTTGTAGAGTCATACATTTTCATGGTTTTACCTCCAAACGTCATCAAGCTCGAATCTCCATCAATTGGCTTCCACAAAGCATGTGTAATGATATCATCATCATCTAATAACCGAAACAGAGGTGTTAGTCCACCAAACCCATTATCACTAATAGCATGAGTCTCAGTTTCAAAGCAGTTTAAGCTGGAAGTTGAATCCCTTTCTTCGCCATCTAGTGGTGTCGGTAAACGCCAGATTGTACAAGCTGTGTTTAGTTTGCCATTGACATATGAATCATGACAAGTTGTGAAGATGGTTGCATCTTCATAATTGGCTGAAATATGCCAAATCTGTCAAATAATCAACCATTTTTTAAAAAGCCTACAAAATAATTTAACAACATATCTACTAAATTGTCAGAATTAGATAATGTTAATTTAAATTATTTAAGTAATTTATTTATTGATAAAAACGTTATATATATAGCCAGTATATACAGTAGGTACCAAGCTACCAGAGTAAGTTTGTGTAGTAGTTCTGATTTGTTTGCATGTTTATCTTGATGTACATATAAAGTTATGATTAAAAGCAAATGAAATACATCTCAATTGAAGATAACTTTTAGATACACTTTATTATACTTCTAATAAATCTATTCTAGGTTTAAATAGATTAAAAAGAAATAAGTATTGAAAAATGAACTTCTATTTCTGATAATTATTTTTATCATCATAAAACATTTAAATTAAAAATCTTTAAAATATAAATTCTTACTGATCCGTCAGGGTGATCATAAACATATTTATATAATCTATTATTTTCATCATCATATTCTAACAAGTGAATTTGATTTTCTTGCTTTAGAGATTGACTTCCAACAATGAATCTTGTGAGCTGAGATTCTCCAACCTGACTACAGAGGCAACGAGAAGCCAATTCTAAGCCATAAACTAAAGGGGCATCTTCAACCTCCATTTTTATAAACTATGAAATAGGCAGTTATTACTTTAATAGAAATAAACTTTTGATAAATCAAAATTAGATACTAAAAAAATAAAATGGGTAAATACAGTAATAAATTATATAAAACAAAAAAGATTTTTAGCAAATTAAATAATTTTTTTAAAAGAAGTTATTAAATACTTAGTATTAAAAACTATTCTCTATATATAAACACAGTAAGTATTGTTGATTATAAAAGAAATTATGGCTGATAAACAATTAGATGCTTACATTATAGAGTTGGGTTCTGTTTGGTACTACAAAATGGTTTTTGACAAATTGGCTCAGTCGGTTTTTATTAAAAAAAGTATGGTACTTGGTAAATATTTTAAAGAAAATTATCCAACTCTATCAAACATCAGCAGCAACAATTGTATTTAAAAAGGGCAATTAAATCTTTTTGAACCGTCTACTCTTAGCTAAAAAAGCACTGTTACATCGGACCATTGCTGTAAAAGTTTGATTTAATTGCCTGCTTTCAGTCACTTTTATCTTATTTACTGACTCTCGACATGTTATCTTTAACTTTAATTATTGTTTACTTACGTTTTCTTATAAATTTTTTGTAATAGATCTGACGGCTCTAACTTGAGCTCAACACAAAGTTGAACTATATTTGTGAACTATTGCGTTTCATCTAATATTAAGTTCAAACAATTCTGTACGAGTGGTAACGTGTAAAGTTGCCTTAATAACAGGTATACTATGAAAAATAGTTGAAGCTTATTGGGATATATAAACTATTCCTTATCTCTGAATTACAATTTGGCTGTATAAACTTAGATTTTAGAAAAGTAACTTATTTTGGTATTATATGATAGTTTATCTAATCTTGGCAACTTTTCATTTAGACTTTACAGTGCATTTTTGGTGTATTATAAACGATTACCTAGTTGCGTTGTTTTTTTTACGAGTAAAACTGGCATTTGACTTTGAAATTTATGTTCTGGTAAAAACAGATATTGAGAAGATTTTGTTCAAATCTACATTTGAGTTAATTGTTGTTAGATACTTTTATGATTTGTTTACTTATCATTAGTTTTATTTCTTAATTCATATAGTTTATTTTATAAGTTTATTTTTATTTCTTGTTCAAATTTATTTTAGCATGATTTTTGATTTAATTTATTTTTTTTACAAATCATTGATAGTCACATATTGTAATTTTAATACGCAATTTAAGTCAGAAGTCAACATTTCCACCGTGATCTTTTTTATAGTTTGGCAATTTTGGCCGCGAACGGCCATGCAGGTGCATATACTATGTATACATGTGACAGAGGAGAAGTTATAGATATCCAGTTGTTGCCTGTACAACAAGGGTCCACTCTTCACGCCAGCCAGACTTGCAGCGGGTAGACAGACTTATCGCTTTTGAAATATATTTATTTGAAATATTTTGATAAAACATCGCTGTCAGGTGTATGACTAATTAATTGCGTCATTTAAAATTGTTTTTGTTTTACTTAGCATTTATAATAATTGATTTATTCTTGTTATTTGAGGAGAAATTTGTTGAATAATTTTTAGCTGAATTATTGTTATGTATTATCACCAGTCTTTGTTTTTCTAGAGAAATTTTAGTAATTTATTTCACGTACTTCATGTTTGTACAAGTTATAAATTTAATTCTAGCAGATTTTTTACTATGTATAGATGATTATATATTTACTGTGACAACTTATAATTTTTCTCAAATATAAAACTTGGTAAAAACCTTTTTACAGAAACTTTTTTTATATCTTTAACTAATTTCAAAAATGTTTTAAGTTTTAAAAATAAGTTTAAAAGCTTAATTAAACATTTATACTTTAAGTAATGGTCTTTTTTGGGAAAAAAAATAGCTTAAAATTTTTTAAATATTTATATTATAAATTTGGATTATGAGTTCAACTGAAGATAGAACTATGAAAATAAAAGTGGTTAGGAAAAAAAGGAAACCTGTTTCAAATTCCACATTAAAAGAAATTAATGAAGAGCACAAAAATGATTTGAAAGAAAATAAAAAGTTGAATAGTGAGTAGGCTTAATTCATAATACATAGAAATGATATTTTAAAAATATTTCTTTTAGCATTATACTTCTGTTAAAACTTAAAAAAAATAATAATAATAAATCTATATAGGCATATTATTAACTCAATTACTGTTCAATCTTTTTCGGAGTCTGCTAATTTATGGCTTCAATCCAGACAACTCAAGCTTGCTCAGATTTGTTCACGTGTCAATGAATAAACCTTTAAAATCTTTACTAGGAAAGCTGTTAGATGTGGCATACCCTTTTCTTATAAAGAATATTTCTATAAACTTTGTATAAAGTTCTTAATGCATTTTCTCTGAGTTTGTTTAGTATTTGAAATTATTTAAGGCTTCTATCATCTTAACTTTCATTATTTTTTAAACATAGCAATCTTTCATACGTCTGCAACTGGTTTTTCAATTACAACTCAGCCACTTAAGAAATTGTATAACTCTCAGTGAACTAATAGCTTTTTTTAAATGTAATCATTATTTGAACTATTCTTCCTCATTACATTACTTCATCAAGATTGTCCTTTTTTTTTAAATCTTCTTAAAAATTCTCTCATCTCATTATTTTCTCACTTATTTTGTTAATTCATGACTTACTGATGCATCTGTAGTATTCCTATTTTTCTACAGTCAGATTGTTCTGTGTTAGATATAACTGCTATATAATTTTTCATATACAGATATTTTTCATATGTTGAATGAAATGAATAAATGGTGTTTAATATATGTTCCAAGCTAAACTTAAATGTTATGTAGCAGTCTTAAGGTCATCAAGTAGGGTTTATAATAGCTTATTAAAAGTCTTTTATTTTTATAATAAAACTCAAAATTATTTCTAAAGTTGAATTTTGATGATTTTATTTATCATAAGTGTTGAATGGCTTATATAAATGTTTAAGAAGATATATTTTGTATGAAAATTGAACTCATTTTTCATCACTGTTAGCTTATAAAATTTTATTTTATTGATATTATTTTGACAAAGTCTATAGTAACTAAAGAAGCAAACCATCTTTGACTTAAATTCTATCTAAAATTGCATGACTTTTTAGTTTTAATACATTCATCTTTTAAAGCAAAAAGCTTACAAAATAAAAGTATAAATTGTTTGAATAAACTACATTTAAAGCACTCCTAACTTAATTGTAAACTATATGACTAAATTTATTTATTATTTAAAATTTTCTTCAGATACTGAAGTTGTTTCAAAACGATACAAAAGAGATTTGATGTCGCCTACTTCACTCACTTATACTTCTCACAATTCTGAGCTGTATGTATTCTGGCTAGACTTTATGATATTTTGATTTTTTTAGTTAGAGATTTATAAATTGACTTAAACTCTAAATTTGAATATTAACCAAATGATAATAGTCTGTTGAAGTATGCCAGCAAGCTACTAGTGGTAGTTTATACAATCTTTAATTAAAGCTAATTATTGTATTTTATTGTCATTAACTTCTGATAAAGAACTAATGATAATTGGAATAGTTTTTATTTTCTTAATTTGTGTCTATTTTAAGCAAATGTAAATATTTAATTATGCCTGATCTAAACTTTACTAAAATGAAATTTTAATTTTCAACTGCAGGGATCAGATCTCTGCTGATTCTCTAAAAAGAAAATCTCAAAACGTTAGTGAAGAAAGAAAAGTGACAAAAGAGTAAGTTGATTGGTGGTTATGACGGATATGCAAATTAGTTATCAGCTAATTAAACTTTGTAGGTTTACTTTAGGATTGGCGGCTGAACCGGAAATTTATATCATTCCTTCCGATAGCTCTGAAGATTGTGAGATTATTAACGAAGATTTTGCTAAAACAGTTGAAGTGGCTGTGACTTTTATGCAACAAGTTTATCACTTCAAATTACAAGAGGTGACTCTTTACAATTTGTGATCCTCAGCAAAACTTCAAGAAAAGAGTATTTTTAGAACCAAAGCTATCATTCCGTGTTTGAAAGACTTGCTGAAATCAGCAAAGAGGCAAAAGAAAATCTTTTTATGTCCTGCCCGATACGGCGGATTTATGAAGACGAAACTCCGCGCGATATTGGATTAGAAAATTGCCAAGAAATCGGTTCGTCGCCTGTTCTTTTATCTTAAAAAGTATGCTAATGTGAAATTATTAATTATGTTATTCCTCTAGTATTTATATGTGCTCAACACCTTTAAATTCATATTTACTTTAAACTTCTTTAAAAACAAATTTGCTGCAATTTGTTTATTAATATTTGTTTATTTTATTCAATACTTAGCTGTAGATAACAATTTATATATTGTTAAGTATCACAGTTTAAGATAAATAATGTAGAAAAATCGCAACACTACTGAGGTATAAATGAAATATTAATTGATAATTATAATTAAAAAATAAGTGAAGAGCAATGAGGAAACTGGCAATATTATATTTCATTAGTTAGCAAAATCACTCAAATCATACTTTCGACAAAAATTAAAAAAAAATGATACATTTTACACCCAATTTCCAGAACCACTTAATGATGAGGAAGACTCTGTGGTGTCATTAAGATAAATATTGAAAATAGAGGGCCGATAATGCTGCCTTGGAAACACCACTGAAGTTTTAAACTATTGATTTCTGTTAAAATTGTTCTTGATGTGTTTTTACCAGATTGTGTGGTGAACAAAATTAGAACTAAAATTCAAGTCCTCTTTCAGTCTTGTGGGTTCAAATCGAGAAAAACTGTTGCTGTATATGACGTGAGCTCATTTTTGATTTCCGCAATAGCTTTGTTTATCAAAAATGTAAGTTTTCAAATCGATTACTTACAATCAATCTTGTTTTTTAACTTTAGAATGAACCGTTTGAGGAACCATTTAGAGATTACTGTTTGAAGAAACTTGGAAAACCTTTAGAAGAATTTGTGTTTAAATTTGATGACGAAGAAATTTCACCGAAAGATTTTCCGAAAGATTTAGACTTTGATGAAAATGTGATTTGTATCGATGTACTCCCGAAATTAACAATTTAATGCTGATATATTCTTTCATTACAAGCTGCCATTTTTCGTTAAGTTTTTTTCGGATTGATTTCTTGTAAGACCAAATAGTTTGAGGTTCAACTAGCAATGACTGGTTAGCTTATGCGTTAGAGGTTTCGCTTGTAAAACATCATATTTATAAGTCATCAGCTATAGACAATCATTAAACTTTTACTTAAAATTTGAAAATAATGTTTTATCAAAAAATACCTTACAAGCTATTTAACTACAAATGCAAGTGTTAGTCGGTAAATTTAAAAATACTACATATAAACAGTTGTAGAATGTTGTCAAAACTAGCATTTACAGTAGCAGATATTAATCGTAGAGAAGATTAGTGTTTTGTTGCATGTAATTTTTAAGCTTGATAATTCCATTATTAAATGTTTACTATATTGCACAATATATTTATTACCAAATCACTTAAGGTTTTATTACTTTTGTGGAGTTTGAAAACATTTTTATTGAATCAAGTACAATGGTATATAGACACAAAAAAATTCTGTTCTGATTCATTAAAAGAAATGAAACGGGCACATTAGTCGAACAGCTTACACGAATTTTGTAAAAATCTTAACTGCAGTTATGCGTTTCTTTTATTTGCAACTGTCAAGGTTAGAAGTATTCAAGAATTTTCTTATTTATCGACCTAAAAATAAATAAATCCATTACTGTTACTAAAGTAGTTTTCTTTCTAATGTGCAGTAGTTAAGTTTTATGATTTTTTATTATCTTTTAGCTACACTATTATTAGGCTTTAAACTTATTCGGTGCCTCTGTGTTAGTATTTTCTTTTTTATGAGGCTACATTTATTTAATTTGTTTAAACTATTTTTAAGCTGAATTCTTTACTAATTAAACTTTTTTTAAGACAATAGTGACTTAAAGTTATCTTTAAACTAGCAAATAAGTTCGGTTATTAACAAAAACTAACCCCAGTAACAAAGTAGACAATCAGTTTTTTTTTTATCTTCAAATACTCTTTTTAAAAACTTGTTTTCTATTAATATTGTCTTTAAATTTATCTATAAGAAAGTCAATTTCTTCGATGAATTAAATCAAAAAAATGTTATATTTTATTTTAAATTTTATTGCAATAAACATAGCCTAGTGATATTTTAATATATAAATTAATACTTTTTAACATGTACAAAATCAAATACTTTTTAATAATTCACTAATTGCTATTTAGTTTGTTGAAACATCAAAATGTTTTAAAGTTCCATTTGTCTCATTTAAAAGTCGTTAAAAGTTAAAACTATTTAAATTTAATTAAAAATACTATACAATGTTAAAAATTGTTTAAAAATTTACTATTTTTATAATCAATTTCTTATTTAATCATTTTTATCAACTATTCTTACGTCAATTTTTTCAATTATAAAAATTACAAATTGTTTTAGTATTTTAAACTAAGATCAAAACTAAATGACTTTGAAAAAAATTCATATAAGAAGTTCAAAATTTCACTTAGTATATATCAGATTCCTATTTAGTAGGACACAGTTTTAAAATCAAAGATTTTATTTGCTATAAAATCATATAAGCGCAAAACTATTAAACAAAAATATAAATCATCATATAAAAATGTTTTAAAACATTTATAAAAACTGATTTACTGAAAGGCAACGATAGTGCTTAGAAAGGGTTTTTGATAGAAAACGATGAGGGAAAAGTTCTTGTATCATTGAAAGACCAGCATGTTGTTGTATCATGCAATATCAAAACTTAAAGATGCAGTCTTTATCAGGCACTGACTAAATGGCTGCCTATTTAACCTAAAACCAACAAAACTCACCATCTAGTTTGTAAACTGTTTTGCACTTATGACGCTACTTTAGCAGCACTCACTAAGCCGGCGCTACAAATTTTTTGGTTTGAAGTAAACCTCGAAACTAAAAGGCTAAGAGAATAACTAAAAACATTAAACAGAAGACAAATATAATTTCATCAAAAAGCTTACATTATATAGCTGCATAACTAAGATTTCATGCAGAAAAAATTAGATAAAATAATATTAGTAGTTGTAGTGAAATATTGATTTGATTATGTTTTTTATGCCTAGGTTAAAAGATAAGTAAAATGCATGAAAGATGTTCTTGTCAATATCCATATAATTCTTTAATAATTATTAGTTAATACATATGTGGTAAGTAGACTATGACTTGAGAAGAGTTAGGGGATGCTTATACTGAAGGCAGTAAGCTTGAAAAGGCTATAACAAGAAAATATGATATACTTCAAAAATTGTATAGTTTGCTAAGTCTATTGAAGCTGAAATAGACGCTAAAAAACCTCGAAGCTAATCCTAAAAAGCAAATAAAAAACATGGAGTCAAGCAATACCCTTGAAAAATTCATCGGGCAGAGATCTTAGAAGAAGAAATGTTTTTTTCATCTGATGGTTCTGATAAATATTTTTTTCGGATGACAACTAACTTAAAATCCTTTTACTTAAAAGAGATCTGACCTGTGTTAGTCTCTCCGGTATGAATGAAGATCTTTAAAGAATAAACCCTTCCATGCTTCAAAAAAATAAAACAGCGACTTAAAAAAGTGACAATTATTTAATATTGCTCTTTGGGGTTCTTGGTTGTTAAAAGAATTAGCTCATATAAATTTATAGTTTCTTATTTCTAATGATGAGTGACATCAAATATAAGTTAGACAGAACAACTTTCTTGATTGTTATGATAATGTCTCAATCATAAGTTGTAACTATTACTAAAGACCAAAACAAATTTCAATAGATAATATTTTTTCCTGAGAAGATTTTATAGAAACCTTTTTTTGTTTACAGCTCTACTTTAAAATTTAAAATTCTTTCTTTGACCTTAGTTTAAAGTTTTTGTTTAACCTTGTGCGCAGAAGCCTGGTTATACCGAGAATTCTTAAAAGTTTCTTCCGGTAACTTTGACTTAATTTTTAAATGATATATAACTAAATAATATTCTTACTTGAGCTCCTATCATTTTTGGCATTCATCAGAACATTATATTTTTTACTACAACTTAGACAAAAGTGGTAATTTCTAATAATGTTTATTCTAGAATCTATCTAGTTTAAATTGTATCAAATTTCAATCATGCACTTTTTTAGTTTTATCCAAACAGTACAGGTTAGAAAATTATGAAAATAGGTAAATTTATACAAAGATTTCTATAAAATTGTACACAAATGCAAGATATTCTTAGAAAAGATAAGACAAGCATTTTTAGATGATATTCTATTAAACCTTATGAAATAAAATATGAAAACATAAGTTAGATCCCAAATAGTAAATATAAACAATCTCAATAAAAGGCTTGTTTAGCTGCAAATTTTTTTAATTTAAATTTGATCAACCTCTCTTAAAAATTTGAAGCGAAATATAAAAATAAAGCGGAATTTATTCAAAGTTGTCACATTTAAAGATCTGTTGGAGTTATAAAACCCTAGTCATTTTACATTTAGCTTTTTTTATTTATCAATAAAGTGAAAAAATATAAAGAGATGTAAGTTTTACAAAAACCATGAATTAATATACTTTTATTAAAGAAAAAGCTTTCAATATATTTTTCCACGCTTCTTTTTGAAACTTAAATAATATTATAGCTCTACTTTTCAAGAAAGTTTTTCTTAAAAAGTATACAATTGAATTGTAAAATATCTTAAACTATACTAAAAAACATATTTATTGAATAAAAAACCATCAAGCTCATTTTAAATAAACATACATTTCAACTAATCAATGATAGTAGGATTAAATTCAAATTAGTAGATTCATATAATAACGTACTAGATTCAACAATATTAAACAATTTAGTTATCGCTCTAATAATATGTGATATATTGCATTTTGAAAACAGAATTTATAAGAGATATGATAAAGTATGATTTTTTAATATGATTTAAAACTTTTAATAACAAGCAACACCAACAAAAATATAATAGACATTAAGATGACACTGATGCAGACAGTAATTTTGGTACTATATAAAAATATAGAATAATTACTTAGTTCATCAATGGTTTATTTTTTATTTTAGTATTATAGCAGCACGAGCATTATAATAAACTTGGAATTTTATAAAGCACTAAATTTAAAATAATTTTTTCTTCTTTAGAATATTAGTTTTATTTTGTTTTTATATTTAAAAATAGCTAAAGTTCAAAACAAGAAATACTTTTTAATGAAACGACAGATTGGTTATATGTCACGCTCGTTTCAGAAACAGTAACTTTTTAATATCTGCCCGATATTATTTAAATAATTTACGTTTATTCTTTTTTTTCAAAGATCTTGAAAAGTAATATTCTATTTCGTAAAAAGTATAAATTGGTTTTGCAGTTGATAAATTTGTTCAAATAGTTTAAACCAAAAGCATGTAATCTTTGGTTTTTTATTCGTAATCTCAAATGTACTTATATAAATTTCCTACTATTTTCTTTTCGAAATTGTTTCATATTTTCAAAACTTTTGATAGTCAAAATCTAAATTTTTTAGATTAATTACTGTTTAGTCTGAATTTTCAGTATTTAATATGACAAATAATTAAATAATTTTTTTAGTATCTGCTTTTTATATTTCATAATTTTTAAAACCTAAAAGTTCTATGAAAAATTAATTTTATGCAACTCTTTTTTTTATTTATAGCAATTAATAAAAATTTTTATTTATGTAACTTAAATATAATTTGTACTCTCATAAAATCTATCATTAATAGATTTTTAAACAATAATGGCAAAAAATCGAAGTCAAATGGAAGTTAGAAGAGCAAGAAGACGTTTCAATGTCAGATATGATTTTAGAACTATTAATGAACAACAGGTATGATTTTTTTGTGGATTTTTGTCAATATTTTAATTTTTTCTATTTGATATTATTCAAAAGTATGATTATAATTTTGTAATTTTACAGAAAAATTTTTCTTTCAAATATTTAAAAGATGCTTGGTTAAAATTAGTTTGGAAGTCTTATATTTCCATAATTAAAATATTTTAATCATTTTTTTTTACTTAGTAATTTTTATTAATTATAATTAATATAAAGATAATATTGATTAATTAAGTCAACTTCTAAGCCTTTAAAAATTACTTATGACTTTTATATTCTTTTTATTATTCAGTCTACATTAAAGGTTTAATCATTAACTGAAATAAATCTTAAAATGTTTAGGTTGAGGATATCACACTTGATTTTTTTTATAATCCACATACAATCACTTTATTATTAGTGATCATAGCAACTCTTTTGTACACAGTTATGTCCAGGTATTTATAGTTTACTCATTTTGGTAATAGAACTTAAGTACTGTTATAAATCTATTATGAAATCTAAAGCCCTGTGTGTGAACATTTTAATTTTAGTGTCTCTCAAAAGAAATGATGATATAATTCCAGAATAAAAAATATAGTTTATATAATAATATAATGATAACCTAATAAATATTTGATATGATAAAATGTGATTTTATTAATTTTTATTAGTTAAGTTTTCTTTTTATTAATAATAATTTTATTATTATTATTACCTATTGCTAGCAAGTTTCCTATTTTTTATGATTATCAAATTAGAATTTATTTATATGTATTTCATTAACTTTAATTTTTTACTCTTTTAAAGATACATTTTGAACAAATTCTAAAATTTATAATAAATATTACATTCTAATCATAAAAAGTTAGGCTTCAATATTTAAAAAATAAACTTTTGTTTTGTTGATGATATGTTTATGAACTTTCAAAGAGCAAAAAAATCCATTATAAGTATAATGTAGGCTATGGTGATTTCATGTATTTCAGAATAACTTTTTTGGAAGGCAGGTATAGTTATAGATGGTATTAGATAGTTTAGTATTCATATATCATTAATAAACTATTATATGTTATAGTCATTGTTAGAAACTCCTTAGGAAAGCTAAACAATGTTGCTCTATTTGATGTTAAGAAAGTTTGTATTTTAGTTGTTGAATTTTTAAAGATATCTTTATCCCAAAATACTTCTTTGAATATTTTTCATTCTGTTGATATTTATGAATTAAATATTAACTTTTTAAAGATTTTCATTAATAATCAATAATAGATTTATATTATAACAACAAATCACTTGTTTATACCAAACAATATTTTTTAAAGGTTTTTTCATAACATTTGATAATCTTCTAATTATATTTTACTATTTAAAATTCTTATTTCATTTACAGAGACGACTCTTCTACAGAGAAAAATGTCTGGAATGGTTGCTGTGCTGTTTTTTTCTTCTTCTCCATTATCAGCATTTTAGCGTTTCCGAATGGACCTTTTACAAGACCTCATCCAGTGGTGAGCTGCCTAAAGTCATAATGAAATAATTTATTAAAATTCAAAATTTATTAAATTTGGTGGTTCAAACCTGTTTTTAATTCCATTTTTTGAAATGATATTTATCAGCATGAAGTAATATACATTTTGGGTTTAGATGTTCAAAATGGTTTTACATCATGCAAAATTAAGACAGCTTTATCTCTGATTCACACAATTAGACGTTGGTGGTGTTTTCGTTACAAAGCTGACATTATAATTTGTTTATTTAAATATTACATTAAAGATTTTTAAAAGTAAAATATTAAGAATTCCAAAATTTAAAACATTTTAATGTATATGTTAATATCAGGTTATTTTGCAGTTTATAATTGATTTTATTCTTAGATCTGGCGAGTAGTATTTGGAATCAGTGTTCTTTACTTTTTATTTATGGTTTTTCTTGCATTTCTTAATATGGCTCAAGTCAGGATGGTGTTAGAATGGTTGGATCCATCTGTAAGAGGAGCTCAAAGAGAAGTAGATATGGTCGAGGTTAGTGTTCGTATTTTTCAGTTTGAACTTTTACTTTTGCAGTGCTTGATGACAAAACTAATTTAAAACTGCTTCTACTTAAAACCTGCTTCGTTTAACTGTTTCTCAATTTAACCAATTGCTTACAAACTTTGTGAACACATGAAATAGTACACCACCGGATATCTGATGAGAACTCAAATTTCTTGATTACCTAAATTGAATGCAATTTTGTGTTTAATTTTTTCTATTATTCGATGTTTTTTCCTCAAAGCTCATTTGATTTATCATTTGGTTGAATTTATCTGTCTGTGATGAAAAAGTCGATCACAAAATATTTGTCACTTTTCACTTCTTCGCATTGAATGAATTCTGATTGAATAAAGAATTGAGGATTGTAATTTCAAAGCTCATTTACTACTTTCATATTTTTCAAATATTTCTATTATTTTATCAGCATGAAGTAATATACATTTTGGGTTTAGATGTTCAAAATGGTTTTACATCATGCAAAATTAAGATAGCTTTATCTCTGATTCACACAATTAGACGTTGGTGGTGTTTTCGTTACAAAGCTGACATTATTTAAATATTTTTTTCATTGATTGCATTTTTTTCAATTTTGTAAACTTATCACCAGGCATATGCAGTAAACTGTTCAGACGTGACGATTGAACGGGTATTTTCTAGTCTGGATATCTTTGCTTTTGCACATTTTGCTGGTTGGGCGATGAAGGCGTGTATGTTACGGAGTTATGCTATGTCTTGGACGCTTAGTATATTATGGGAAATGACCGAGGTATTTAACAATTATTTGAAATATGTTGATTGTCACCATAACCTAGTTGCGTTTACTTTTAAACAAATCAAATGATGTTTGCTTGTCCCGATTATGTGATACAAATTTGATTACAATCTAGCAAAGCTGTTTCGAATTCTATGTAATGCGCAAAGTTTTAGTGAATTATATTTCGGTCAATTTAGTATCTTGAAAACTCCTCTACCATCAAAATCAAACCAAAAAAGCTGTTCTGAAGATAAATGTTGTGCTTGTTGGTTGAAGGTACTTGGTGAATAATAATATTAATAGGGGTCTTTGGCCGAGAACGGCTATGCAAGATGTATTTTGAGTAATGATATTAAAAATAAAGCAAAAGAGTAAAATACAAATGAAAAAGCCGTTAGAGGTTCTTTCTTTTCATTGAAGTTGGTTTTTCTTCTCTATCTTCCATTTATTTCCGGGAAGTTGACAGAGTGATCTAGAGTGAGTAGTGGACATATTCTTTAAAAAAATCCAAATTCGGAGATTTCTTGATTAGCTTTTCATAACAAACCCAAACAACAAAGGTGCATCTTATTCACTTTTCTTTCTAATTACATTTTCAAATTCCTATTTACTTTCTATAAAAAACTAATTTTTCATCGACAACATCTACCAGCGATAAGTAGATTAGAAAATCATCTCTTCTTTTATCTATTGAAATAGTTTTGAGATAAAAAATTTAATCTAACTTAAAACTATAATTTCAATAATTTCATTTTACCCGTAAGCTCAAAACGACTTTTTTTATTTGAGATTTATTACAAATAACTATTTATAAATTTATTTAATTGTCAATATATTAATAAGTGATGTAGTTGTAAAAAAAATAAATATTTGAATAGCTGATTAAAGAACACCAATAAATTTCAACTCTTTTATAATCTTAATTTATCTACCACTGATGTATAATATCAGAATAGCTATTTGATAAATTATTTCTATATTTTGAAATGTATGTTATAAAATTTAGCTTTGTATCAGCATGAAGTAATATACATTTTGGGTTTAGATGTTCAAAATGGTTTTACATCATGCAAAATTAAGACAGCTTTATCTCTGATTCACACAATTAGACGTTGGTGGTGTTTTCGTTACAAAGCTGACATTTACTGAAAGATTTTTTTTTAACTTTATTTTTTGCAACAAGTGGTTTTGAGTGTTTTTTTACACTAGTCATTGCTACAGTTGAATGATCAGTAAGGTTTATTTATAAAATCTTCAATTTGTCCAATTACAGCAAAGATAATGAACTATTTTTTCCGACACAGTACTGACCTCAACCCATTTATTTCCATATTTTTAGTTTTTGAGTCAGCGTCTTCTGATACTCCATCGTCGTTTTGAGCCTCATGCAAGACACAACAAAAACTGATCAGTTATCGATCGGTAAAAACTCTTCGGCCAGCAATACAAAGCCAAGAAAGAAACTAACAGATAAATCTCGTGACTGAGGGTGCTGAGGACAACCTATTGTGTATATTCCTCAAAAAATTAAATTACAAAACCAAGTTTCTTGGAGTTAAATGCTCGCTCTTTAATCTAACTGTGTCTTTCAGCTTTTCTTTATGCATCTTCTTCCCAACTTTCAAGAATGCTGGTGGGATCAGATAATTCTTGATGTCTTCATCTGTAATGGAATCGGAATTTATGTCGGAATCCAAACATGTCGATTCTTAGAAATGCGAGAATATCGATGGGAATCCATCAAGTGAGTCACAAACCATCCCATAAATCAAATGAGTCACTAAACACAAGTGCCTCCAACCAATCATAGCGCTTGTCTGTAAATTGTTTGTAAATATGTTTTATTTACACATATGCTCGTCTCTGCTTCAAACTCACCGAGAGTACAAGGTTCCTATCAAAAATCAGTTGAATCACCTTTATTTGTCAATTAAAAAACTCCTCGGCCGGCAAAATGAAGCGATAAAAGCCTGTCTCATAGATTAACGTCAAACTGCGTGGTGTAAGGTGCTGAGGAGGCGTGTACCTTCATTCACCATCTACCCTGATAGCAGCTTTTCAAATCGATTTGTCAGCCTGATTTCTTCATCTGTTTGTTCCTCAGAGATATTCATTCAACGAGCGGAAAACTGCGCCGGGCGGTTCTTCAATTCACGCCTGCCAGCTGGTCGTCTGTTCGCTGGTTTGACCCTTTGTCTGGACCAATGAGGATACTTGGAGTATTCGTGTTGTTGATAATGTTTTTGGTGAGTCAACGCTTATATTAACCGAAACTATAACTTTTCACAAAAACTCACGTAAACTAAATTTCAAACTTGCATTGATTTCTTTCACAGCTTTGTGAGTTGAACACTTTTTTTTTGAAACATTTTTTACGTTATCCTGCAAAACATGTCTTTTGTTATGGTCGAATATTACTTATTGGACTCATATCAACACCCGCACTCAGGTAGTAAATTGAACAAATTTCTAATCACTATTCGCTAATATAGTTTCTTCTTTCAGACAATATTATGTTTATTTGACTGATACTAGATGCAAACGTATTGGAACCCAGACTTGGGTGTTTATGTAAGTAGCAGTTTATGTCTTGTCGTCTGACAACACGTTAGTAACTTTAATTTGTGGCAAACCCTGGTTTCAATCACAAGTACAAGACAAATATTGATTAAAAAGCCAGCTGAATCAATTTATCCTTTGTAAAAACTCCTCGACCACCAACATCAAGTCAATAATAACTTGTCTTACAAACAAATCTTGTGTTTGGTTGTTGAAGGTGCTGAAGACTCACTTGCTTCTAGCACGTTGACTTGTAAAAACTCCTCGACCATCAACCCCAAGTCAATAATAACTTGTCTTACAAACAAATCTTGTGTTTGGTGGCTGAAGGTGTTGAAGACTCACCTGCTACTAGCACCTTGACCTGTAAAAACTCCTCGACCAACAACATCAAGTCAATAATAACTTGTCTTACAAACAAATCTTGTGTTTGGTGGTTGAAGGTGCTGAAGACTCACTTGCTTCTAGCACCTTGACTTGTAAAAACTCCTCGACCACCAACATCAAGTCAATAATAACTTGTCTTACAAACAAATCTTGTGTTTGGTGGCTGAAGGTGTTGAAGACTCACTTGCTTCTAGCACGTTGACTTGTAAAAACTCCTCGACCAACAACATCAAGTCAATTATAACTTGTCTTACAAACAAATCTTGTGTTTGGTTGTTGAAGGTGTTGAAGACTCACTTGCTTCTAGCACGTTGACTTGTAAAAACTCCTCGACCAACAACATCAAGTCAATTATAACTTGTCTTACAAACAAATCTTGTGTTTGGTTGTTGAAGGTGCTGAAGACTCACTTGCTTCTAGCACCTTGACTTGTAAAAACTCCTCGACCACCAACATCAAGTCAATAATAACTTGTCTTACAAACAAATCTTGTGTTTGGTTGTTGATGGTGCTAAAGACTCACTTAGTTCTAGCACCTTAACTTGTAAAAACTCTTCGACCAACAACACCAAGTCAATAATAGCTTGTCTTAGAAACAAATCTTGTGTTTGGAGTACAAGTCCGATATTTGAAGGTGCTGATGACTCGCTTGCTTCTAGCACCTTGACTTGTAAAAACTCCTCGACCACCAACACCAAGTCAATAATAACTTGTCTTTTGATGTTGTACAACTGATGTCTGCTCTTTTTGTAGTCACCTTGATTAAGATCAGAGTTTGCCTAAACCAATAAAAGTCTAAAGACCCCTAAAATTAGCGCATCAAGATAATAGCATTTGTAATCAGCAATGTATGATTAAAGATAAATTACCTCCAAAAGAAGTAGAAACAAATAAACATTTCAACTAGATGTTAAAATAATATCAAATTTGAATTTTCTATAAATTTAAAAAATTTATAAAATATTTCGACTTAGCAAATTTGTTCACGTGTCCCACCGTCAGCCTCGCTACTTAATTAACTTTTGAACTCTTTCAGAGCTATCACATGCACTGAGACAATTATTGCGCTTAAATTTGGAGCTGAGGAATTTACTCGGACAGAGTTAAAGAACGTGATTGGTTGGCTCGTTGTCACGGTTCGTTGCACTTTGCCTTTGTGTTGCTTCACTGGCTTTTATCTTTTCAGCTGCTTATGACTCTTGCATCTCTCTACGTCATGGTGGTTCTGGGACGATTCAACTACGAAAAGGTGCCCCTGATTGTCCACCATACTACGACGTCATAACTGATTACGTCATTGATAGGGTGAAGAGGTTTATGATGTAGATTTGTCGGGACCAGAGTTTCCCAGCGCCCTGCGTCCACTATCGCGTTATGGACGTCGATCTATCGACAGTTCTGGATCTGATCGCGACTCCAGTGATGATGCCAGCGCGCAAAGCGACGATAACAAGACACGCCAGTCACGTGCCAAAAAACTCGACTACGGATACATGGCGAACGCGAAGAAAAACTTGTGATGCGGAACAAATCCTATGACGTCATAAACGCGAAATGTTGAAAAACTTTTGCTTGTATATCTGTTGTAACTCTTTTGCGCCTTCTAGTGTTCAAGATCTCTATTTGTCAACTAGTTTGATCTTTGAAACGGTTTTCATGACAACAGCACGCGCGCTTTTATTATCTATGTACTCTTGCTGATATCCTGATCATTTTTTCAGTGAGTAACGTAAATTGTGGTAATTTGAATCTGTGACTTTGTATTGTGATCTGCATCATGAGTTTGAGTCCGAAACGGATGGGAATGGTGATCTATCTACGCGATGAAAAGCGCGAAGAATACGAGCGGCTTCACAGCGAAGTTTGGCCGGAAGTAAAGCGTCGTCTTACCGCCAGCAACATGAGAAATTTCTCGATCTATTACTGCAAGCAGCTTGGAGTGCTGTTTGCTCACCTTGAATATATTGGAGATGATCTGAACGCTGACATGAAAGCAGTTGGGGATGACCCTGTCACTCGTCAGTGGTGGAAAGTATGTCTCTAAATTCATCAGCTCCGTTTCGATTTATGCAAATTTTTTGCAGTGTTGTGAACCTTGTCAACGTCCACTTAGTTGGGAAGGTCCACCTCCTTCTGAAGGTGGGCAAGGGGACTGGTGGACACCTCTCCGTGAAGTTTGGCATGATGGTCACTACCCAACTTCATTTAAAGACTAATCTCTTTTCATTTATCAAATTTCATTTTCTTTTGTTGATCTTTAAAGTAACGTCTCCTGATTTTTCTTGAACTTTGATTGTTTGATCGCTTATTTAATCTTTTCTCAACTAATTTTACATTTTTCTTATTATTTATAATAAAAAAACAACAAAAACAAATCTTATCTCAATCATAAGATGAATTCACTTTTATTTGCTTCAATTAATCGAATTTCTCAACAAAAATATTTTATTTAATATTTGTTGATCTGTTTGTGCTGAGAAGCTACATTTGCTTATTCTGATAATTTTGTAAATTATTTAATTGAATCTTTTTAGAATAAAATTTTTATTCTGATGATCTTATTGTGCTAAATCTTATTACATGAATATAGTTGTTGTTTCCACATCATTAGATTGATTTGTGAAAACTTCTAAAGCAAAATGTTTTTTGTTAGAATGCTTTTAAATTTACTTCCTAAAACTTTTGAAATTAGTTTAAAAACCCAAATTTCGACAGGGATTTTAAAACAGCTCTTACAAGAAAGACAGATTTGATCTTAAGTAAAGTACACTTGGTGCAGATCTCTCAATATTAACTAAAACAACTTTTTATAAAAGCTGATAATTTTCTTGTAAAAAATTAAGATAGATAAAAAGGCAAATAAAATATGTTGTTAGTTGATAATAGCTAGCATTCAGCTAATGTCAAGTAATATTGTGAAGCAAATATTTGATTTGTGAAACTAAATTTGATTATTGGGATTTCTCCAACTCTAGACTTGATAATAAATAATCTAGAGATTTTTGTTTATTTCAGTTAATTTAAGAAGCTGGTTTTAGAATTGTCTATTTTTATATTTCATATTGTACCATTTCTGCGGTAAGAGAATGGTTGTATTTTTCTGTATCTATATAAGTTTGTTCAAGCAAGTTAGCATTGAAACTGCATCAACTTATAAGTTTCGGTTCAGCTGTTGAAATAGAAAATAGCAATTTTTACTCACATGCAAAAGATGTAGAAAGCTGAATTATCGAAATAAGACAAAAGTTGTTACAAAATGAAAGCGAAAATCTTTAGTTTTCGCCAATTTCTGTACAAGCTGTTTTTAAATAACCAACTAAACGTAATACCAACTTCAAAATGTTGTTTTATCAATCAGAACTTCTCTATAAATCTTTTGAGTTTTTAACAGTTTGAAAGCTACCCATTTAAAGATAAGACATTAAATAAAACAACAAATTTTGAAACATTCATTGGCCCTTTAAGACATATCACACTTTTTGTAAAAATTCTTTGCCAATAATAACAAGAAAAAACTTGTCTTACAGCCAAGGGTCGTGTCTGGTCGTCAAAATTGGCTGATAATAAGACACACGACTAAGCGTAGCAAAAAGCTCATTCCAATGATAACAGGTTAGCTCATAAGAAAAGAAACTATTGAGTCATGATAATGATGATTTTCAGGAATAATTTCGCCTTTTTACAATAAAATATCGAATTCAGAGCTTTGATGGTCTGTATATAATTTTCTTTCGACTAAATTTTCTTGTAACTATATTTCAATATTTTGTAGGTAGTAGTATTTTTGATAGTATGTTATCATCAGTAATTCAATCGTTTTGGACTAATTAAAGTAAAAAATCATTATTCTAAACGTCAGGTACTTAACTAATTTATATGCGAGCTCAAATATATATTATTAGTATCAATTTATTTGCTGTATCACTAGTTTCAAAGTATTCTGTAAAATGATGAGCGGTCTTCACAGTGTTTACCAAAATTTATTGACTTTGTTTTAGTCTATAATTACTAAAGTAGTAGTTGATTGATAGTTATTAGATATTTGTTTTTAAATTTAGTAAAATGAACTTATTAGCAATCGACATCTTTTATGATTATATTCACTTGATTTATTTCTGTATACGAATTCAAATTAATCAAAACAAGGCAAGTTTTAAGATGTTCAGTAAATCTGATTTCCTTAAACAGTCAATACTAGTTTACTCAAGTTTAATTTGAGTAGTAGTAAGAGATCTTGGCCAGCTGCTATTATAAACATCGACAGAAACTGTCACTTGCAAGACCTTTAACGACAATTCGTAAAACTGCCGTCTCTGCGTCTGATAATGACGTGATGATGGCTTCCTTCAACGTCATAGTTTCCTGACTGAAATTGAAAAAAGTAAATCATTTTTGACAGTCAGTTTTATTGCTAGCGTCAGTTCGGATTAAGCTGTATCGAGAAAAAGAAGTGATGCAGTTGACTTTAAATTATTTACTAAGAACGATAAGAAACATTAGTTTAGAAGAAGATAGTAGGATTAGCTCTTTATTGTGTTCAGATTAGTTTGAATTATTTTGAAAAAAAAAAGTAAAAAATAAACTATTTTGAAAATTAACATACTATAAACTTTCTAATTTAATTTTTTTTTCTAATTAAATTTAATAGCAAATTTATATTTTTCAGAGTTGTAAACTAAAGTAATATGAACACTATAGTGTTTGGAGCTTGTCTATCAATAGTTTTGATTGCGGTTATTTTGTTACTATGGGGCGTATCAGCCTTATGCTTTCATTCACCAAATGATAAAAAAACTGATGAAGATATGGATGCTAAAAAGAACACATTTAATATTGAGAACGATCAGAATTTATCAGCCGAGTGAAGAAAACATCTCTTTCATTGACGACTAATTAAATGAAGTTCTTTTTGTTTTAATTTTGTTAAATTTGTTTTTCGGTGTTTTTGTGAAAATTTGTTCAACTAACTTTGAAAAAAGGTTTTACAATTTATAAACATTGAACATTTTTATCTGTAAACTCTTCTATCTTCATATAAACTGATTCCAAAAAATCTATTACAAAAGGTTAAAAACTTATCTTTTTCTGACATACTTATTTGGTTCAACCATTTACTAGCTTCTGGCTTTCGTGAACTAAAATAATTCAGCTATTTTATTTTGTTTAAACTTTCTGGTTATAGAAAAAATAGTTGTTATAAAAAACAATATAATCATATCAAATTAAATTCAAAACATTTTTCAAATGGTTTTCAAGCCTTGTTTTTTTTTTTATTTCAGTGTTCTTGCCTTATGTATAAATAAATTTTGAAATTACTAGTTGGTTAGATATTTTTTAATTAACTATATTCATGAAAACTTTATTTTCACCAACTTTTAAGTTTTGGTTAACAATTAAAATAAAAGTTCACTTGGAAAAATTTATTTCAAAAAAAGTAAAGATTCTGTTTTTTCGTCATAATCAATATTTAAATATTAATATTTAGCAAACCATTAGTTTAATTACATTGTTTAAATATCTTTTTAAAGCTTAAAAGTTTTTTGAAAGCATAAAGGTGTAAAGCAAAAAAAAGTTAAATTATTGAAGTTTTACTTAAACAAAAGTTACTAGACTCAGAAAAAAAAAGTTAATTTCTTAAATTGAACTTTCTTAGAAAGTATAAAAAAATTTTTATCAAGTATATCGTTTGACGTCATTATATGCCCAATATAGCTCATAAAAATAAATATCAGAAATAAGTTTCTAGAAACAAAACATTGATTTTTAAGTTGCATAAAGTTATTGAAGATCTTCAAGATTTGTTTAATAAGTCTAAATTTAAAGAATCAAAGATGGATGTAAATTCCTAAAATTTGCAATTTCTACATATACAGCTTGATTTGTTGAAAAATAACTCTACTTTTATTTCAAACTAATAAGCAAATTTAGTTTCACTATTTTATTCTTAAGTAATATGAAGTACCCATACTAAAAAAGCATTTCTCCTTTTTAAAAGAAATATTGCTTTTCAATACCTAATCAATTAAATCTATAAACACACTTTCCCATCATAACACGACTAGATCAAATCATAAAGGTCAACTGCTTAAAGGCTATGTAGTATTTTGAGAAAAGTTTACTTTACCATAAGTTTGGTGTATTGCGCTTAGTTGCATATCTCATTGGTTGACCGATAGGTTTTTACATATCACTGTGCTGAATAAACCGAGTAAGGTTTTGAAGAAAATTATTGGTAGTTTATACAAGATTTGCAGTATATTAGATAACATTGCAGATAAAGGTTTTATGCTGCAAAACGAGTTCATCTAATATATTTTTATCTTATACAAAAGGACAATTCAATTGACAAAATTTAATAAAAAACTTTGCAACATAAATTCAACATTTATTTTAATGATAAGTTTTTAATATGGGTTACTATTATTAAAGCTATAAATATCTGTATTTTTAAAAATTCATAATAAATAAGAAACACAGAAAGTTAAACGTTGGGTACATGTTTATAAAAACTTAATGAAATTATCTGATTAACAACAAATTTAGAGTTTTGCATTAGATGGTTAATTTGTTCTACAGTCAATGTAAAAACTTGATAAAATTAAATTCAGAATAAGCAGGGTTTTTTTAAGATTATTGAATTTGGCAAATTTAGACAAATTTTTTGTTTGAAATTGGTGATACGTAGACACCGTAAAGTAGATTGAATGAATCGATTATTTTATAGCATTAATTGACATTAGATGAAGGGGTTGGAGACTTTCTCCAACAGATATACTCGCCGTACGTAGTTCTTCAAACAGTCAAAAGAACCTAATTCTTTTCTAGAGATTTTTGAAAAATAAATCTTTCAGTATAATCAAAATTTCAAATAATGTTCAGCTTTTATAAATTTTGGTTGGATCAACAAAAATTAATAGTAATTATTTATTTAGATAAGAAATTTTACAACTGAAACGCACAACAATAAATAAGATCATTTATCGCACTATAATTTTGTTTATTATTATCAAAGTTCGATGAAAACTTTCTACCACACTAAGCTTTATTAAAAAATATTGATTCTTATTTTAAAGTTTTTCACTAACTTTAATTTATTTATCCATAAATATGTCGACATTTCACAGAATAGAATAACTAATTAAGCTAATTAAAACAATTTTGGGTAATCTCAATAAAATTACTTAAATGTTGTTATACTACAACAAACTAAAACATTTTGTGATCATATTTATTTATTTACCTATTTAATTATTTTATTAAATGCAAAGAAGGGTGCCTGAAGAAAGCACCTCCCGCTAACACCCATTCTCACAAATAATAATTAATATTATCTACGCATAAGGGCAATTTTTCGTATTTGATCGAGAAAATTCGATTGAGATAGAATACAATAATCAAAATAATTTGGCCGTTAAATTAAAAGTTAAAATAAAAGGCACATAATCTAATATGATAACTGTCTGGCATCTTAATCACAAACATGTAAATGAATCACTTTTTACTATTATATATTTTATAAAAACAAAGCCACAACTGTCTTGAGACTATACTAGTGTAATTTGGATATATAAAAAGTCGTTAAATATTAAAATTGATACCCAAAGACTGACTAGAAAATACAATGTGCTCTGTAGAATGATTTGTCATGAGAAACTAGAACTGACTTTGAAGAGCGTAGATCCTATCATAAAAGTAGTTTTGCAGATAGATTAATTATTAAATCTTAATCACTACATTTTCTTTTAAACATCGTTTACAACTAATATAAGATCGGTATATGCGATAAGTTTATTTGTGGCTTATTTTTGTTAGCTAGGAATAATTTTCAAGAAAATTTCAAAGTATTTTTATACAGTTGCATGAGAACAGAAATTAGTTTTCATTTATTCTGATCACGTCTAAGTAGATACTAAAAGACATTTTAGAGTGCATCGTGTTATAACTCTAGCCAGTCAAGTACTTTCAGTGTCAAAACAAGATAATTCATAATTAAGATAAACACCTTAAAATCTTTAAAGTTTAAATTTTGGCGGTTATCAAGCTATCATATATTTAATTTTGTAGTAAAATTGTTCCTGGTGAGTTTTTTAAGTTCAAAAATATGTTTAAACAAGCTATAACAGCAAAATATTTAGAAATTCAGATAATTTATTTTTAGTCTGATAAATAGTTTGCAATCTTATTTTGGAAGCTAATTTGTTAATTATTCCTTTTTTTTTATACATAAATCATTAAACTTAAATTTATCGTGAATTTCTTTAGGAGTAAAGCCTTATTTAATCTAATAATGTTTTTGTAAATTTTGTTTACTTCAAATATCATATTATTAAATTTCGGAAATACTTATTTTCTTAAGCAAAATTTATTAAATTATTTGTCTGTAAATTAGATAAACGATACAGCAGATTATTAAAAACTTTTTATATGAATGCTGGTATCAATAAAAAGACACTCCACACATGATAAAATGCTAAAAATGAAAGATTTCTTTTATTTTGAACGCTTGTATCTTATTATTTGTAAATCATATTAATTGTTTTTACATAGTTTTTTTTATTAATTAATTTTATTAAGTTTGCTAAAAGTGAATAAGCTGGAAGAGATGGTTTAACTATTGACTTTATAATAAACAAGCTTCTATATTTGGATTTTAGCGAATAATTAAAATGTTTTATACAAGTATATTATTAATTAACTTTGATCATTAAAAACAGTTTGAAGATATGTTGTTGTTTTTGTTTGGTTATGAATTTTATAAATTCCATAAAACTAGCTTAAATCTTCAAATTTGAAATCAAGTTGTATGCCTTTTTATAGATGAGTATTTTTTATTGTAATTTTTTACTCCTACTTAGCTTTTAAAAATAATTGAGAAGAGGCAATATAGCCACTTTTTTCAAAACAAAATCAAATTTGATCCAAAATAAACTCATACTATAAAAAAACTAATTTGACAGAAATTATGTTAACCCTAAGCCAGTTAAGATATTGGCCATGTATAGGAAATTTTTAATTGCAGATATAAATTTAAAAATAAGTTATTGATATGCTGTGATTTGATAGTGAAACAATTTATTTGTATGTTTAAGCTAACACGATGTCACTAATAGAAAAGCTATCCGCTGAAAAATTTCAAGAATTTCTACAAAATTTTCAGAATAAAAAGAAAGGTAAACAATTTAAGCTTTTCTGCTAAAATCGTTCATAAATTACTCTATTTAAGTTGTAATTGTTATTTTTTAAGAATATATATGTAGCATGCTTAGTATATTTCTTTCTAATCTGCAGGTGTTGATGATGCATCTTTTGACATTAAAGATATTTGTCGTTTATCTGAAGATAAAGATTGGGCATTTTGCTTTATCCAATATAAAAAATTTGATTTGTCTTTAGCTGCTAACGCTGCTCTGCAGTGTTTACAATGGAGAAAAACTAATGGAATTAGAAGTAAGTTTTGGTGAAACAACCAATATTATCAATTTTACTAAAATATAAGTCTCAACTATCTTTTTTAAAAATTAAAACTTTTAGTATAATTATTATTTATTAAGTCGCTGAAACAGATATCATCTTTGTAACCCAATTCACGTTTATTATATATTCTTTCTTTTTCTGACTAAGATAAATTTAAAGTTATAGCAAAACATTTTTTCGGTTTTCATTCTTTTATAGATCTAAATCCCAACACTGTCAATCAAGAATTATTAGCAAGTGGTGCAATGTATGTTAAAGGAAAAGATTTCGATGGTTGCAGAATCTGTAAGTAAAGTGTTTTTATTTTATTACATAAAATAAATTCTTATATTTATTTGAAAATATTCAAATATCTGGCAGACTTATTATGAGCTTGTCAGAAGCTTTTTATATTTTTGATATCTATAAATTTATAATATTTTAAGAAGATATTTATAAACTGAATATTAGCAAGTAAAATAGTGATAGCAAGCTAAATATTTTTGTGGGCTGAAAAATACTGAATTATATCTATGACATAAGTTTATGATTATTTATATTTTCATTACTACAATGTTCCTTGGTACAATGTTTGACTTTCTTTACTTTCATGTTTTTGCTTTTTATTTCTGATATAAATATTTTATAAATAATCCCTTCATCGTTTCTCACTGAATTTTATTCTAACAGAACCAATAATATCATCAACTATTTGATTTGAAAGATTATTTTCTTCAACGAGTCTACTTCTGCTGCGCAATTTTTATTTATTTTATCTACTAAGCTCTTAGTTTAATTTGATAAAAGACTGGATGAGGTTATTTTGGTACTTCGGTCAAAGTGCAAACTGTTTTTTTAATATTAATTCTAAGCAAACGACTTAATAATTATATTACTCATTTTATGATTGAGTCGCTATTATTAGATGTAATTTTCAAGCATCTATACAATTTCTTTGTTCAACAAAAGATAAAACATTGTATTTTCATCAGTGTATATGCATGTAAGAAAAATGTCAACCAAAAAAAGTAGTGAATTTAAGCAAATATTTCTGATGTGGTTGGAAATGCTTCAATCTAACGAAGCACAAAAGCAAGTAACACTTATAATGGATGTGAAATCAGCTGGTATTAGCAACGTCAATGTCTCAAGCATACGATTTATTATGGATTGCTTAGAAATGTATTTCCCTTCTATTCTGAGTAAGTAATTTCAGTTTTCAACTTTTTTTTATTTATTTTAAAACTTTTACTGTGCTTAAATTTGCTTCTGTTCATTGTATTAAAATTTATATTATTCATCAGATAAGATTGTGATTGTTGACTTTTCGTGGATTTTCAATTGTGAGTTTTTAACAAAATATACGATATAATTTGTGTTTGTAAAACATCATTCAAAGTTATTTATTTAATAAATTGTGGAGTGCTTAAAACAGTAACTATTTTTTACTTTTTAGTTTGAAAGATATTGTGATCTATATTTAAAGATAAAAATATATTCAAATTTAAAAAATGAAAAATAATTTAGAAAAAAACTTTATTTAGCTCTATGGAAACTAGTAAACCAGTGGTTGACTGACGAAAAAAGAAAAAGAATAATCTTTAAGACTGCTAACGAGTTAACTTCCTTAATAGACAGGAAGCAGTTAGTTCAAATTCTTGGCGGAGAGGTTTTTAAATTAGTTTTATTTTTTACATGGTTTTATGTAAACCATGAATAATTCTGTAAATTATATAGGTCTTCTGCGGTCAATGTAATTTCAAACTTTTATTGATTCTTCAAAATATTGTTTTGCTTTTATTAGTGTTTACATCCAATTAAAATCTTATAATTTCCAATTTATTTTGGTTTGTGGTTAATCTTCTTAAATGTTTTCTTTCTATAGGAGACAGATTGGCGTTACATCAAAGAACATTTTGATGACGATAACATTAACAGAGGTGAATCCAAATCTTAACTTGAAAACCGTTCAATATCTATTTTTAATTGTAAAATGCAGGTATTTGACTTCTATTTAATTTTTAGCCAACTTTGATACATAATACTTTTTGATGTTTACTTAGCAAACATTTTTTTATCAAACATTCTTTATCTGATATAACAGATCCAACTGAATGTTTATTTAAACCAGCAAATTTTTCAAGGAAGCAAACATCTAGTAAGAAATCTCTTTATATAATTACAGATTTAATTTTTAACAAGTTTACTTTTCTAGAAAGCAAAATGTATAACTTTATAATTACTAAACGAATTCATAATTGCTTTCAAAATGTTATGAGAAAACTGAAGATTAAAAAGAGTTAAACTTTTCAATAAATTATCTGTCACAACCTGTTTTATGTTTAACGTATCTTTGTAAGCATTTATTAGCTAGCCAGCTGTGAAAACTTGTTTTTACCATACCATATCAGAAATATTAGTAATAAATTTGCTTTTGTTGTGTTATAGTCTTGTAACCACCATAATAACCAACTGTCTCTGCCAATTTATGTTAGGTCACCTTCATCTATTGTTTTAGTTTATTACATTTTGAAACTTTTTCAAGAAGTCGTAAAGACACTCTACTAATTACCAGCTTTATCTCCGATAGTCAGATTGCAAAACATAAATTTGAATCGAATAACTATTGCCGAGACTACTGAATTATTGTATAAAAGAAAATTGTTGATGATAAACAATAATCATAGTAAAAAAGGAAACATTTTTAATGTAAAAATTATTTTTATTCATGTGAATAGTTTAAACATATATATAAAATAAAGTTATGAATAAATAATAAGTAAAGACAGGATAAAGTTAAAAAAACGAAAAATTAAATGAAAAAGTTGATTTATATTTAATCATTAACTTTATGAAATGAATAAATCCTTTTGTAAATGCAATATCATTTTTAATTTAAAAAGTTAAACACTAATATAATTTAGGACTTTTGTCTTAAATGAAGAACATAACTGATTATATGATCTCAAAATGTGTTTAGCATGCATATAGGTATTAAGATAATTTATAGAATCAATTTTTGCTAGTGAATAATCTTTCAATTTCTCACAAAAATTCTTGGTTATCAAGCACCTTGTCTGGCTTAGATTACAGATGGTTTGTATGCAAGGGTAGAAACAAATCAAAAACGTTCCATTCGACTTCTTTTAAGCAAAAAAATGTTTTTCTATAAAGCGTTTGAACTTGATTACTTCAACATTCGAAAAAACATTTTATATCTCTATGCCCCACACAGCCAAAAAGCGGTTTCAAATCGACCATCAAAAGCAACGATAATTGAAAGTGTGTTAATAAAAAATCCTGTTGCATATAAAGTATGACCAACATATCTTGGAAAATTTTGAGAAATTAAAAAACTGATTGAAAGCATAATCAAAACATCTGAAATTACGCACATCAAAAGACTGATGGTCACTGTTTTTATTGTTTTCAAGATTTGTTTTTCTGTAAATCTAGAAACTTTTGATATAGAATCGTTTACTCGAAATCTTTTTATTTTTAATTTGCTTATAATTAAAGGGTACAAGACGAGAAAAAAGATTATTAATTGAGAACTTACTGTTAAACAAGCACCTAATATAACTGCGGTTCTTTTTTCCTTTGCTACGTTTGGTATAAATGAGCAACCATGATCAGATTTTTGGTATTTCTTAGCAATCATAGCACTTAAAACACCATATAATCCACCAAAATAGATTATTGCTATTGATACAAAACTCATTATTCGAACAAATTTGGTGCTTAGTGGCTGCATTATTGGTTGCTGATACAGTGTGTGTTGTCTATACCAAATAAATGTATAGACACCAACAAAAGCTAAATAAATGGTAAAAATAGCTGTGTCTACTATTTTTTCACAAAAGTTGTCCAGAACATTTTCTTCTGCTTCATAGTAAATTTCAAGAAAGATTTCAATTTGTGTTAAGATAAGATGAGGGAGATTCAGTGCAACTGCAAGCACAGCAAGTAGCATCGATATAAATAAGGGGTCTTTTTTACTTTCCTTCCATTTTCCAGTTGTTTTACCATAATGTATGAGAGAGATTGATAACCAAACAGTGAAAATGGTTATAATGAAGAGCACAACTTCAAATACTTGCCACTTAGGAAATTTGTGTTCCATACCTGACCCATCAGTTGAGGTATTTTCTGCTGAATTGTTTGTTAATATCATTTCTTCTGATAAATCTTTAATAAAATTGTTAATAATTTTAAATCTTAGACAAAGATAAAGTGATCTTTAGATAAAGTATTTCTGAAAACAAATTTCTAGAAAATAAAAATAATTTTTGACTAGTTACAAAAGAAAAAAAATACTTGTTCTACTCATGGAAAAAGCTATCTGATAAATTGCAAATTTATTTGTACTGTTGTCACCTAAAATACTAATCAAATTCAGTATAGCTTTTTAGTTTCTTAATTAAAAACTTGACATACAAACTTAATATAGATTGATATAGTCTAGATATTCAAGTTTTTTTTATAAGATACTAAATTTATTACAAGTACAAAAAGTATATCTCCATAGAAATTAGAATTTAATTTTTGATTAATAACACAATTTAGAAATTACTAGACAATTAAAAACATAAAAAAAACTTGCTTAAGTTCTGATCATTCTCCTAGAATCTTTAATCTATTATATAAATCTATAAACAAATTGATAAAGAATGAATTTGAATAAGTATTGAGCATTTTAGGCATTAGTATATATTTATATAGTCTTCCTAAACTGCATTAATCAACGTCCATTATGAGCTAAAACGTAATCGTTATTTGGTATATTGAATAAGTTATCAAATATGTATAAGGTCTTAATTATCATACGGAGTTCAAAGTATAGAAACTTTTGTTAAAGTTTTTTAACATAAATGTATAAACAACATTTGATTTCTTCTAGATCGAAATAAAAGCATCACAATTAAATTTAAAGTGACTGTTTTATTCAAAATACTGTATACAAGATCTTCAAAACTTTTTGATATTTATCAAAAAACTGATATATCTACTTAGGTTGGAAGAAAACAATCGATGGTGATTTTGAAATCTTTTTTCTTTTTTTCGCCTCATAATTTTGTAGTTTTATTGTAAAAAGGCTTTTCTCCTGTTTAATATTTTGCATTTATTTTATTTACATTTAATCTAGCCGATTAATAAAAGCTTGATTAAGCTGTTGCAGAGTTAAATAGATTCTCATAGAAAACAAAACCAATTATCAGAACCTAAGTCCGTGAAAAGCTTGACTAGTGAACTTATTTGAATGACGCAACCAAGTTTTGATTTATGAAAAATTTCTTTTTGTCAGATGTTGTGATATTTTTTGTTTTTATTTCTTGCTTATTTAATATTAATTTATTTTCTAATTACTTTACTCTTATGTAATGATTAATATTTAACTAAGTTTTCCTATAATCTCTCATAAAGGTTTTGACTTACATTTTTCAAAATATTTTGTATTTATATAATTTAGAACATGTGACTTTTTTAAGATTTAAAAAGTAATATAGACCTGAATCACAATAATGAGTACAAACTTCACATAAAATTGAACTTATCATTCGCTCCAGAAAACGTTATTAAACACACTTAATTGCAATATTGGCTTTTATTAGTGTAAAAGACTGTAAGCAGCTCAACAGAAAATTATCATCAAAAGTTAATCAGCAATTTTCTCAATCGATTAATTTATTTTAGCCCTAATTAAAGTAAGAAGTACAAAATTAAAGACATTTGTGATTAAAATTATATTTGATCCAGGCTTCAAAATTATTTTAAGATCGTTATGGGTTTATAGTAAAAGTAGCACACAAGATATAAAGTGAAATAATTCAAGTACATTAGAAGTATTTAGACAGGTGACTTTATAACTCAAGTATAATAGTCCTGGTGCAATTAAGATTATAATAGGGTCCTCTTTCAAAAGTATTGTGTAATGATTAAATCAAATCAGCAGGTTTAAAACAAAATAAACCAACCATGAAAAGTATTTTAACAGCTAATTGAGTTACAAATGAATTTTTTCAGGCATACAAATAAGCGAAAGAAAACTTGAAAGTTAAAGCCTGACAATTACTAAATAGATTTTTAAAATTTACAGATATTTTTCAAGTTTTGATATTTGTTTGGTACAAAACACTCACAAGGCCGAACTACTTAAAAAAAAATTTGAGAGGACTTAGCGCCGTGATTTATAAAAATTCTTCAAGTAGCAGCAAAAAATTGAAATAACTTTTCATCAAAAGTGTTCACACTGCTAATAGGTAATGTTTTTTAAATGATAATAAATCAAAAGTGTTTTAGGAAACAATGTTAAGTTTTATTCATTGAGATCTATTTTAAGTCGAAGATCTAAAACATTCAATAAATAAACATGAATAAACAACTACTTTTTGTATGTTACAGCTTTAAGAAAAGCTTTGAAAGTACTGTTAGCTAAATAAAAAACAAGAATAAATTTTCAAATAAGCACCCGGCGTTTAAAAAGTAACTTTAGCTTCAAGAAGTAACATAGCTGTGAGTTTGCTTGCAAACTTGTTAAGCAATAGAATAAAGGTATTGTAAATACAAATCTTATTTAAAAAGTTATATTTGCTCACAAGAAAGAAACAATGAAATAGTATTCTTTTATGTACTGAACTACTAATACTATTACTACAACTATTCCTACTGATACTATTTTATGAACTAAACCTTTATCTTGTGTTTTTCAAGCTAGTCTACATGAAAAAGAGCTGATAAAGATTCGTTTGTAATAAAGTCTTTAGCATACATACTTTCTTTTCTTTTTATTATAAATTTCTTCATATGACTCACTAAATAAACTATCCAGCGTCAATTCCCATCATTATTAATTATTCAAAGTATTTTTTTGTCTAAATTCTTTTTGCCTAATCTATTTAAAAATTCAAAACTTTCTAACGCTGCTTAGTTTAACAAACTATGTTTTATTGTATGAAGCAGATTATGTTACAGAAAAATCTTTCACTTAATGATAAAGAAGATACCTGCTTATACTCTAGTGATGGTATAAAATACTCTTAAAAATCATAATAATTTGATTAAGAGAATTTCTATTTGCTAAAATTAATTTGTTATTGAAATATTTGGTTTACAAATCGTCTTAATTGTATAGATTGAAGTTAGCATCATTTGACTTATTTAAACGATAAAGCTTGGTAGTTTAAGTTTCAAAATTGAATTAAAAACAAATACTTTTATATATCTAGTTTAGAAATTTAATCTTAAGTCTAATGATATTTCAAAGATTAGAAAAAAATGATAGTCGACTAAAAAAGCAAAAAAAGTCTAATTTGCTTCATGTTATAAGATAATAAAATCATTCTTACATACAGTACGAAGTTATTTTCACTTAGATAATATTCCAATAAATTTAACTATTTAAAAGGTTTTGATGAATTCTTCCACAGATCATAAATAGGATAAGAAAGCTGTTAAAACTTGGTCAGACTGTATTAAGAAAAATAATGATTTAAAAATCATAAATCAAAAAAAAAATTTCAATTTTGTAATTTAAAAAAAAATTGCTTTTTGTTTGTCGATTAGTTCAAATTTCGTTAAAGTAATTTATAACTTTTAATAAATAATTAAAAGTTACAGTGTTGAAAATCTTTCAAAATACCAATTCATCTTTAAAACTTGAACAATTTGTTAGTTTCAATTAAAGTATGCAACAGTATAGCAGATGAATAAAAGTAATAAGTACAAAAGAGCAAACCAGTTCGACTAATCTTGTTTACATTTTTATCTTTCTAGTAAACTTAAAAAGTTTTATTGAAAATAGATTTGTAAAGTTTTAATTTTATTTTCCCCTTTCATAAATGAGTAATAATTAAATAAAAAACTTCTGAAATCGATTTCAATATAATTTTCAATCTGAGATAAATCTAATTTATTACTTATTACTACATTGAGATTATTGTTAAATTTCTGATACAGCAACTAACCATATAATATTTCGGTTAGTGAGCCGAACAATAGGCACAAATGATAATGAAGAAGAAAAGGTATCCTTCGGCCGAGAACGGCTATACTGTGAACCAGAGCAGAAATTATGGATATCCAGTTTAGCCAATTGAAATATCTTATATGAAAAATATCTATCAAAAACGATAATCTCATGTAACTATGTAAGTGGTTAGCAAACTTTTGAATTATGGGAATAGAATAAACAGCTTTTGAAAGTATTGTAAATAAAGAGCATAAAATAGTTTAAAAATAATCATTATTTGGAAGCATTTTAAAATTAGGTTATCTACCAACTTAACAGTTTAGAGAAGTAGAAAAAAGAGAAAAAATGAGATAACATCAACCTTTAGAACCTTTTTTTCTAAAACTTCTCTCAAATTCTGGTAAACACGAACAAAATTTTAAAAACAACTTCTTTTTAGATGCAGTTTTATACTTGCTTAGTTAGGTAATGAAATCATATAAAAGTATATATTTGTGAGAATGTGTGTTAGCAGGAAGCGTTTTCTTTAGGCACCCTCTTTTGCATTTATTCTAATAGATAGATAAATAAATATACTTTGTAAATATACAGATAAGAATAGATAGATTTGAAAGTTTAAAGTTGTTGTTGAAACTATTACATTGATAAACTCATGAAATAATTGAAATGTGGTTAAACATTGAAAGTTTTAAAAGTATGATTATATAAGCGAGTGGCAGTAGCACACTCATTATATTCTTTTAAATTGTAGCACAACTTTAAAACAATAAGAATTAAACAATTTCGATAGTTCTTTAAAAATTATGAATCTTATAAAAATGGACCTTCAAATATTTTTGAGCTTAATAACAGCTATCGTTGAAACCATCGCTTATGGAGGAATAATATTTGGATGGTCGTCTTTGTATCCAATATTTCTCAATGAAGGGTACTTTTCTGAAAATTGCCCTATAAACGTCACTTCATGTAAAGAGCAAGAAGAAGCTTTAAGTCTTGTATATTCTATAGCAACTACAAGTGCGCCTATCATCAGTGTGTTTACTGGTATAATGTTAGATAAGACTGGTGCATGGATAACTAGAACAATTTTTATCATTATGGTTAGCGCTGGTTTATTTATGACTAGTATTTCACAGCCTGGCATTTCTTCGTGGATACTTTTTCTTTCTTTTTGGTGTATTTGTGTTGGTGGATACGGTGTATCGATAGTAAATATACAAGTATGTAATCTGCTGCCTAAATTTCGAGCGTTAGTTGCATCTGTAATTAATGGTGCTTGTGATTCTTCAACGGTTGTATTACTGATAGCAAAACAAGTGTATATACAAAATGTAAGTTTTAGTGCCATATTCATTTTTCTTGCTGCAATCAGTTTTATTTTTCACATTCGCACTTTTACTTTAACACCTAAGAGACCCACACCTTACATTCTCCCAAAGAACTATATTTATGGAATTAAAGAACTGAAGTGTATGGCTTTGCAAAATAAGAACAATTTTAAAGAAAAAGTTAATACAAAGACTCCTATCGCCAAAGAAACCCCGGATAACAAGTCACTAAAAGAATGCTTAAAAGAAATCCATACTTGGACTCACTGCTTATACTTCTGCATCATTCATTTTTGCTTGCTGTATATCCTTGGAGTTTTTAATAGCTGGATTAAAACAAAGGTACCGCCAGCTGAAACAGATCGTTATACAACAGTTTTTGGTATTTTAATTTGCTGTGCTATTTTCACAAATATTTTAGTGGGTTGGTTAATAGATTATTTGAGAAAAAGATTTTCTCAGAAACTTTCAACTAACTTGGCATCATTGAAATCTGTTGGAGTAACACATTTGATTTGTAATGCAGTAGTTATATTTATGCTAATTTGTATGCTTATACCCAGTGCTAAACTTCAGTATTTTACTTTTATACTGATACTCTTTGCTCGCTCTTTAATATTCGGATCCTTACCAGCATTTATATCAATGTGTTATCCTTCTCAACATTTTGGTGTTATTTTTGGAATGACTATTGCCATAGCTGGATCTTTTCTACTTCTACAGTACCCGGTGACATTAGTGGTGTTCCGGTATTTGAATAATGATTTTCAGCTGATTTTTACTGCGCTACTTGTTGTTTGTGTTTTAGTTACTGGTCATCCTATTTATCTACTTACTTATGTATATAAAAATTCAAAAGATGTCACTAAAATTCAATTAAATATATAGAGCCTACATTTTCAACAAAAATCATTTTAAATAAATGATTTTTTTCATTTTTTATCAAAGTTCCCTTAATGAAATTACAAGAAATTAAAGATTTTCCATCTATTGTATCATACTCATAATTTTTCTTTTTTCTTTCTTGTTTTAAATAAACTAGAAATCACACAGATTTGTTTCAAAAATTTTTTTCAGAAAAGTTTCAGAGAAGTGGTTTCAAATCGACCATCAAAAGCAACGATAATTGAAAGTGTGTTAATAAAAAATCCTGTTGCATATAAAGTATGACCAACATATCTTGGAAAATTTTGAGAAATTAAAAAACTGATTGAAAGCATAATCAAAACATCTGAAATTACGCACATCAAAAGACTGATGGTCACTGTTTTTATTGTTTTCAAGATTTGTTTTTCTGTAAATCTAGAAACTTTTGATATAGAATCGTTTACTCGAAATCTTTTTATTTTTAATTTGCTTATAATTAAAGGGTACAAGACGAGAAAAAAGATTATTAATTGAGAACTTACTGTTAAACAAGCACCTAATATAACTGCGGTTCTTTTTTCCTTTGCTACGTTTGGTATAAATGAGCAACCATGATCAGGTTTTTGGTATTTCTTAGCAATCATAGCACTTAAAATACCATATAATCCACCAAAATAGATTATTGCTATTGATACAAAACTCTTTATTCGAACAAATTTGGTACTTAGTGGCTGCATTATTGGTTGCTGATACAGTGTGTGTTGTCTATACCAAATAAATGTATAGACACCAACAATAGCTAAATAAATGGTAAAAATAGCTGTGTCTACTATTTTTTTCACAATCACACAAATTTGAGGGTATTTAATCATAATTTTATCTTGTCATAATATAGCAAGTTTTTTTCAAACCATCTAGTTTGTTTTATTTGTTAAGTAATTTTGGCTAAAACAAATAAAAAGCACACTAAATTTGTAAATAAAGGTAAATATGTTATGAATTAAAATTAAATTGCTATTTTGTTTTAACTTATCTTAGTAAAAAAATAATTTAATTACAAAACTTGTTAGGAAGGTTATAATAAAAACATTCAGCTTTACCGACAGAAAGTGTATTGCAATATATGGAAGTACGGATATACTAAAATTAGTATAATTAACCTAAATTAATATAATTTTGTAAAAGTTTATCTATTGAAAAGATAAAGCTAAAGAAAATGCAAGTAAATTAAGTTAGGTAGTTTTTATAGGTCTATTTAGTATACTTTTTAAAAAGAATCTCTTATATTATGTACAAAATCGAATTCTAGTATTATAAATGTTGTGAGAAGCTGAAATTTTTAACAAAATCTATAGTATTATATGTTATAATTAGCCTGTTTTTAAGTGCTTTCGTAGAAACTTTATTTACTTAAGTTAAAATAAGATCAGCGACCATATAAAAAAAACTAGAATAAGTGTAAAGACAACATTATCAACATATGTGTAAAAGATATTAAGAAATTTAATTTTACAATTAATATCGATGGCTGTGAATCTGTAGATAATTTTGTCTATTTCAGCTTAAAAATAACATCATCAACATCAGTAGAATCAGAGATCAACAGATGCATCTGGTACACTTGCACGGTTTACCTTTAGGGTGTGGGATGATCCAAAGTTATCCATCAAAATAATGCTGCCATCTATAGAGCCTTTATCTGCAGTACGCTGTTGTACGCCAGCAAAACTTGGACTTTGTCGAAAGCTAACAAAAACAAATTCATCTTTTATTTTGATCTAATACAGAGAAGCCCTAAAGCGCACTGGCCTTATAACAATGTAATTTGCTAAGCCACCACAGTCTTTGCTGGCTTGATTATATAAGTAGAATTGAAGACAGACAGATCCCAAAAAATTTGTTGTATTGAAAGTTTTCAAAAGACGAACATAACATTGGCTGTTCTTGCCTCCTTTTTAACGATACATGCAAGCGCGACATGAAATCGATTAACATCAATACCAGCAAGTGGGAAAATATCGCAGCAGATTGCTCCGAATGACACTATCAATTTGGTAAATAACTAAAAAATATAGAAGAAAAATCAACATCAAAGAAAGAGTAAAAACTCCTAAATTTTCGTAGAACTTTTGCATTTTACGTTCTCTGCCCAAGTAGGCCATTATAAATATTATATCAGTTTATAGGTAAAGCGTTTTTTTAAGTTTTATTAAAAGTTACCCAACGAGGTTTTCGATTGTTTGCATACGACAAATCTCTCAAGTTCAAATAAGTTTTCTGAAAGCATAAAATTTGGGCTCCACGAAGAAATATGTAGCTACAGTGAATAAAGATATCCTTGCCCTTTTAACCACCGATACGTATCTTGAAACACAGAAAATGGTTTTTGCTTTACAAAAATGAGTCTAGATAATTATGAAGATTTATTCGAATTTTTATAATATGTAGAAGTTCAAGAAAACTTCAACTATATTATTACACTTTGAAAACTACAAAACGACTAAACTTTGTTTCCATAATTACGACAACGATTAGCATACAATAAGTGGCAACGTTAATGTAACGCAAGAGAAATATAAATATTCTTCGTTTAGCATTAATCTTAGATTTTCAATCTTTCGCTTAAGAATTTAAAATGATAAAGGTTTGGTATGAATTGTAGTTAAGAACTTGATCTACTAACAAAGAATTTAAAATTAATTCCTAATCACAATTTTTCATGCATCGAAAAGTTTTAAGTTATATAAAAGATTTTTTTGACTAACGTATTTTTACTAATGGGATAATAAACTGTTTTTATACTTAAAATCTTTTGAAGTCAAAAATAGGCTGGTAAAATATAATGAAAGTTACAATGCTTATTACAAATTTCTTTTTTCATTGGTAGCAATTGTCATGCTATTTTTCTAGCCACATTAAAAGTATTTTTTTTTTCATTTTAAACTCTCATTCAATAAATTCTGAGTCTGTAAGTTTTTTAACCCCTACTTTAAAATCACTAATTTGAAATGAATGTGTTTTGCTAAATAAGTGTATTTTCGATATATTAGATACAGACGGACAGCTATTATAATTATTTTCAATTTAGGTCTATTTGCCTCATTTCAAAAATACTGTTTTTTCAAGTAATTATAAGTTTTTATTGTCGATTTGTGCGATTTTTATAATTTTAGCTAAAATTTGTGCTTTAGCACCACTAGTGGTCAATATTTTGTTATCTGAAAATTATTACCTACCTAGTTCTTTCACGTCTTTTTTTGGTCCTGTACACTGCTTATTGGCAAAAATTATGGCTCATCAGAATATTTGGTATTCTCATCCCCGTAAATATGGACGTGGTTCCCGTGCTTGGTAAGTGAATTTGATTAAAAAATCACTGTTATTGATGGTTATAGCTGATATATTTTTTAACGCGCATTTTGACTGCTTTTTTAAGTATAGTTTGTAGTTAGTCTATTATTGATTTTTATAAATTTTCTGATGGATAGCTAATATATAATAATCCTTACTTTTTTAGCTTTTTCTAAATTCTAAATTTTGTGTTTGATAGCAAATAAAAATAATTGTTTATTCCTCAAAATAAGTTTTTAACTAACTTTTTCAAAGTTTTTATGATAATTTCTGAATTAGTAAAATTTGTTTTTGTGCTATTAAATTATTTAACAGGTAAATTTTTGTTAGGCTGCTATTTGTATATTTAATTCCACATCATTAAATATATTTTATTATTTATTCATGTTTCTATTTTTATATTTACTTTGAAAATTATCTTTATGATTAAATTAATTATGTTCATAAAAAAATCTAATACATAACTATTAATTTATATTCAACAATGATATTTTTATTCTTATAACATTTAAACAATATAAATTAATTATATAATATTATTACTATGATATTTTAAAATTAAAATTTATTGTATTTATATCAAAATATTTTAAGTAATTTCTTGTAGTATTTTTTTGTGCTTTCATATTTATTTTGAATTTATTTTATTTAATTATTAGCTTACCTAAGATGCACATTAAATCTTTTTGATTCTGATTTATGCCCCTATCTATTTGAACATAATTTGCTACTGTGATATATTGCTTCCCTTTTATTTTCATCTTTTTAAATAATTTTAGTTGCAATATAAACTTTTTGTATAAATTTACTGTTTTTACCTCATTTTTATATCTGTTCATTTCTATTCTTAATATAGCTTATTTTATATAAAATTCTGATCTTTCATGCTTTTTATTTTATTATTAGTTTATATTTCTATGAAGTTATTGATTAAAAAGTATTATTTTATAGTCGAATCACTGGTAATCGTCATGGTTTGATCCGAAAATACGGATTGAATATCTCTCGTCAATGCTTTCGTGAATTTGCCAAGGATATTGGCTTCCAAAAAGTAAGTCTACTTGAAAGCCAATTTCATCAGAAGCTAAATATAAACTTTTTCAGTTGGATTAACTCCTGGATATAATTTGCTTCAATTAGAATTTAATATATATGTATTATATTCAATAAAGCAATAAATTTGATTTCTTTAATTCTGGGCTCATTTTATGTATTATAAAGCTGTCAGTCTAGTTTAAGCTGCTCGCGTAGGTGTAAAATGTATTTGTAAAGATTTTTCAGAAAAATGAATAAAGAAGCAAATTGATTTTTGCCTTTCATCTTCAGTTAATTATAAGTATTTAGTCAAAAGAATCAGTTAACAATTTTAATAACTACTGTAATTTTCTTACAATGTCGTCAATGCTGATTGTGGAAGTCATCACTTGATTTAGTAAAGAAGGTAAATTGATTCTTTTATAGGTTGTTAAATAAACTATTTTATGAGTTTTATTCATTAAAAACCCTTTTTTATAATAACTGATGCATTTATAACAAATTAACATATTTTAGTGATTCTAAGTATGTTTATAGCAAAATTCGATTGTGAACCTTATAATAAACCTTGTGCTAAACAAATACAATTTTGGCTGTTGCAGTTTATTTACATACCTGTTACTTAAAATAACTGTAGCTTGCAAATTGTGTGTTTTACACAAATTGTATAGTTTAGTATGTTTGTCGCAGCCATACATCAATATTTCTTTGTCATAGTTCTGACGGAAGTTCAACCTTTCTTCAGTCTCCAATCAAAGATACAAATTTAATAATTTCAAAAACTACCTTATTCAACAGTTGATGTATATATATATTAATATATACTTTTATTACAGGAAAATTTCAATAGGAATATTTAGCTTGAAGTTTTCACTACTTTAAGGTAAGATTAGTAATTGGTTTAATTCTAAATATTTTTAAATGATGAAAATTGGAATTACCATCTGTAACTTCATGATGATAATTTGCGGCTTTTTCTGATTTTAAATATTCTTTAATTGTATAAATTAATCAAAAACTTTTATATAATATTTATTATTTTGTTGCAGATTTATTAATCGACCGAATCTTTAAAAGAAGATAGATTAAGCTTAAAGTAAGGAAATTGATCAGTTCAATTATTTATAGATTTGATTCAATGCAGTGATGATTGAATATTTATTGATTTTTATGAAATTTAATTTCGCCCCTATCTGAGCATTAGAGATAAAATTGTAGAAAGCTTTAGAATTGTGAAATATTTACTTAAATATTCTTCACTTATTCTAACAAAGTAGAAATTCTTTAGCTTTGTAGTAATTGTTTTTATTAACTATTTAAACTAAAAATCTCTGCATTTTTCAAATAAAATCTTTTATTAAACAGAACTTAATCTGGAAACATCTAATATATCGATGAATATGATGAAGATTAAATGGTGAGATATTTAAAATAACTTTGTTTTTGTAAAATTAAATGATGAAAATTGGAATTACCATCTGTAACTTCATGATGATAATTTGCGGCTTTTTCTGATTTTAAATATTCTTTAATTGTATAAATTAATCAAAAACTTTTATATAATATTTATTATTTTGTTGCAGATTTATTAATCGACCGAATCTTTAAAAGAAGATAGATTAAGCTTAAAGTAAGGAAATTGATCAGTTCAATTATTTATAGATTTGATTCAATGCAGTGATGATTGAATATTTATTGATTTTTATGAAATTTAATTTCGCCCCTATCTGAGCATTAGAGATAAAATTGTAGAAAGCTTTAGAATTGTGAAATATTTACTTAAATATTCTTCACTTATTCTAACAAAGTAGAAATTCTTTAGCTTTGTAGTAATTGTTTTTATCAACTATTTAAACTAAAAATCTCTGCATTTTTCAAATAAAATCTTTTATTAAACAGAACTTAATCTGGAAACATCTAATATATCGATGAATATGATGAAGATTAAATGGTGAGATATTTAAAATAACTTTGTTTTTGTAAAATTAAATGATGAAAATTGGAATTACCATCTGTAACTTCATGATGATAATTTGCGGCTTTTTCTGATTTTAATTCATCGTATCTTTTTATCTTTTATTTATTTATCTACATTATTTATCAAACATATTTTTATTGCAGGAAACTTTCAATAGGAATATTTAACTTGAAGTTTTCACTACTTTAAGGTAAGATTAGTAATTGCTTTAATTCTAAATATTTTTAAATGATGAAAATTGGAATTACCATCTGTAACTTCATGATGATAATTTGCGGCTTTTTCTGATTTTAAATATTCTTTAATTGTATTAATTAATCAAAAACTTTTATAAAATATTTATTATTTTGTTGCAGATTTATTAATCGACCGAATCTTTAAAAGAAGATAGATTAAGATTAAAGTAAGGAAATTGATCAATTCAATTATTTATAGATTTGATTCAATGCAGTGATGATTGAATATTTATTGATTTTTATGAAATTTAATTTCGCCCCTATCTGAGCATTAGAGATAAAATTGTAGAAAGCTTTAGAATTGTGAAATATTTACTTAAATATTCTTCACTTATTCTAACAAAGTAGAAATTCTTTAGCTTTGTAGTAATTGTTTTTATTAACTATTTAAACTAAAAATCTCTGCATTTTTCAAATAAAATCTTTTATTAAACAGAACTTAATCTGGAAACATCTAATATATCGATGAATATGATGAAGATTAATTGGTGAGATATTTAAAATAACTTTGTTTTTGTAAAATTAAATGATGAAAATTGGAATTACCATCTGTAACTTCATGATGATAATTTGCGGCTTTTTCTGATTTTAATTCATCCTATCTTTTTATGTATTTTCAACCTCCGTTATTTAGTTTTTATTACAGGACCTGTTCTATCTTTAAAGGTAAGATTGATTTATTTGATGATCTTGTGATTAATTTCGATTTTGTTAATAAAAGCATCAAATCGACTTTTTGATTTTGTACAAAACTTAAGAAGCTGTTTTTTAATATAAATTCATACAAAGCCAACTACTAGATTAAATGAAGGGAATATGCAATTAAAGTTAAGAAATCCAATGTCATGACTGGTTTTATCGCAACGCAGATGAAGGTTTCTGAAAACAGGAATTCTCACTAACACACATTCTCACAAGTAATATATATAGTTAAGATACAAATACAGAAAGAAAAGATGTAACATAAGACAGTTAAGTAATTCCCATACAATATAACAGTGAACAATTACACAGAATGTTAAATAGATAGAGTAAGAAACCACAGCTTTGAAGTTACAATTTTCGCAATATTAAAAGGTTTCAACTATCTGAAGAATACGAGTGATTCTGATATGATAATATCTGTTGGTAGCTGGCCCCATGTACTAGTTTTGCGTTTTGAGAAAAAGTTTGTTTTAATTTACGAACCAAGTAATATGGGCTTATTACGATGCAATGTTTGTCATCTGAGTAGGCATTACCTGAGGTAGGTGCAAATAGAAAAGAAATCATCAAACTTAAGGTCAGTTAATTTAAGGATAATATTGAAATAATAATTAAGTCATAATTAACTGGTTTTATTACAACTGATCTGGGTATTTTCACTGCCGTCAACATCAGGTACAACCTAATTCATATAATTGAGAAAACCCCTTATTACTCCGAGAGTTCTGTTTTACAAAACAACCTGTACTACTTCCTTCAATTCATTATAGTCTTTCAGTTACGTACTAGTGGCGGCACTCTACAGTAAATAATTTACCAATAAATATCATCTATACGGGTATTAACAAAGCCTTTGACTCGGTTTCTCATCCCATTTAGTAAAAATTCTCAGACAGTTTTACATTGAGTCAACTATTATCTCTTGTATTAAGCAATTTCTTGAGGATAGACAATAATAAGTCATAGCTAGTAAGACTTCTTTAATTTTTGATTGGATTTTAGTGGTGTTACCGAAAAGCAGCATTATTGGCCTACTTCTTTTTAGTATTTGTATCGATGACATTACAGACATCACTAAAGGATTCTGAAATTTTCTTATTTTTTACGGACGATACCAAACACTATATTACTAAATTAGTTGCTCTTTTTTGAAATCCACTAATATATGGATACAACCAAGACAACTCAGGATCGTTGTACTAATTCACATAAATAAAAATGAATTTTTAAATTAAATTAGAATTGACTGTGAGTACTTGAAATTACATTATTAGTAAATCGAATGAGATAAACTATTCAAAAGATTTCAAATTTAGACTAAAACAACATTTAAAGCAATTAAAAAATGTCAGCTAATATTGATCAGTTGAAGTGCTAGGAAGAAAGATGAAGATTAAATATCAAATATTTTATTTGCCAAATGCTTTCTCTGTAAGTCATCAATTTCAAAACAACTATTTAACCAAAAATTAGAACATCGATTACACAAAACTGCCTTGAAACGATTGAACAATTTTATTTACAAGTCACCAGTGATTCTACAAAATTTACAAAGTGGTGAATTGTAAAATCAAACGTCTTTAGTTAGAAAGACTTTTTGCTCTGAGTTGCTCACGAAGGCGTAGTGAAGTGATCTTAATGAAGCCACTCACATCAGCCGGTTCATAATCTCCAGCCTCATCCATACTGCTCAAATACAATAAATTCCTCATTTAAAAACTTGATATAGACTTCAGAATAAAATTAAAATAATCAGAAGCTAATAAACCTGACAAGTTCTTGATTGTAGAGTGAATTAGGAGATTTTCGACTTAAAATCATAACTGATCCTTTAAAAAGTCTCATACAAACAGATCCATTGACATTGTTCTGACTTGATGAAATACAATTTCTCAAGTATTCCCCTTCAGGACTAAACCACATTCCTATTTTGGAATAAAACAAAGTTAAAGTTAAGCTTAAACAGACTGGATCCAAAATGAGAATCGACCAAAAATCTCTTTTTTTAAATACTATAAACGCTGACCATTATAAATCTGCTTTCCAAGTTGAACAGATAATCCTTCCTTGATATAAAGAACTTCCTTATCCATTGTGATCAACTCAAGATCTTGATGAGCTTTCCAGATCACTTCTGCCGCTGGGTTTTCGTAGCAACCGCGAGACTTCATCCCGATGAATCGGTTTTCGACAATATCAATTCGTCCAATACCATGAAGGCCTCTGTAAACAAACTTTTGTTTTAATAATTTTAACTAAATTTTAAGCTTTGTTGTAATCGATAGTAATTTTTTTATTCCTTAAAAAAACATTAATTTTTTGTTAATTTACGCAATTTTGTTCAATTCCACCATAATGGCAACAGGCTCAGTTGCCATGACAACTCCGCTACACTCATCCTTAAGCTCAATCGGGACTCCACTTTTGAATTGAAGTGAGATCTTTGCACCAACATCAGGAGTTTCTTCTACATTCTTTGTAAGCTGATACATATCATTAGGAGCTTCAGTTGCGGGATCTTCAAGGATTCCGGACTCATAGCTGAGAATAATCTCGAAATTGTTATAAAATGAAACTCAGAAAGTCAGAAGAGACCGTACCTAATATGCATAAGATTATCATCTTCACTGTAAGACTTGTCTTTGGTAGCTTTGACAGGAATATTCTTTTCAGCAGCATAATCAAGGAGCTGTTGACGTCCAACAAACTTCTTTAAAAAGTCATCCTCTCTCCACGGAGCAAGGAATTTCACTCCATGATGAAGAGCATAGCATCCAAGCTCAAAGCGGACTTGATCATTTCCCTGCACATAAATAGATCGATTGAGATGAGTAAAGATACGCGTGTTGATATCATCACCTTTCCTGTCGCTCCATGCGAAATATATTTGGCGTTTTCCTTGATGGCAACCTCGATGAGGCATCGTGCGATACAGGGTCGCGCCAAAGCGGTACCCAACAAGTAACGCCCTTCGTATTTAACTCCTGCTTTTACTGCTGGCCAAATAAACTCTTTCACAAACTCTTCTTTGCGATCTTCAATGTAAATCTACATAGATTGAATATTTACATTAGTGACTTCATTCAAAGATGTTACTTTAAGCTTCTATTTGGATGTACAACAAACACTTTACTTTTTCAGCGCCCAGCTTTAAAGCCTTCTGTCTAGCAGCTTCAAAATCTTCCACTTGACCTACGTCAACCTATAAAACAAATATTTTTTACAATATTAAAAACTTGTTAACCTCTTATAACAAAGTTAATAAACTCACCATACAAGGAATGACTCGATAACCTTTCTCCAAAAGCCATACTAAAATACAAGAAGTGTCCAACCCTCCGCTGTATGCAAGAATTAAAGTTTCTTTTGTTACTGACATCTTAAAAATATCTGTCTTTCGATGTTTCGCTTAAAAGGAATTCACAGATTCTCTTAACTGCAACAAATAGATCGCTTTTAATTCTATCAGAATTTAGTTTTTTTTTAAGTTTTTTTTTTCCAGTTTTATATTAATATTTAAATACTATATCTTGAGTTAAAACATGCTTATCAATAAAGTAAACTTTTACATATTTGGATTACATTACATATTTTATAGCGTTATTCAATCATTCTAAATAGATTTTCAATAAAATATATCTATCAAATTTATAAAGATTTCAGCTTCTTCGTAAACTAAAAGTATAAAAAAAATCTAAATGTCTTGCAGTTACTAACTTAACTCAAATATAAAGACTCGATTATAAAAACAACCACAAATTATAACTAGCCTCAAGGCTTAATGCAGTCTGTCATAACCACTGATTAAATTTTGTTTATCTTGACTTTTGATTCACAAGTTTCGCGAGTCAATTTGAAATTGCTTTTTGAAATATACCCGAGTTGTTCAAAGAGAGAATACTAAACTACCTTCTAAGTGATGAAATATTACGTCATTTGATTTGCTGAGAAAAAACAATAGTACATCAACTATGAAAGCTTAAATATTACTTATATTAAAAGTAACTAACCAAATTTTATTAACTCTAATTAGACTGAACGATGAAAACTATCTTGGTTTAATGATAATGGCTCTTTATATAAAGCTTTTTTCAAACTTATAAGGCGACTACTAACATCGTCAGGTTTTCTAACGATACGTGTTATCCACAATACATGCTAATACTGAATGTTAACGGTTAATACTAGAATGAAGAATCACACATTTACGTCTGCGACAAAATACTTTCTGTTATACCAAACTTGATCAACACCTTTTTTGCAAACTAAACTTTTGTCCATTATTTTCCCAAATCTTCTAGCTAGTCTTTTAGTTCCCCTGCTTGTCTTTATATAAAGTTGATTGGCTGAATACTGAAGCTTTTGGCAAGCAAAAAGTTAAACACGTGTTTCAGGAAACACTTTTCATACTAGACTTGATTTTTCAGGTGTTAGGCTTCAGTAAAATGATTATAAATTCCTTTTTTAAATTGAAGGCTTTCTTAAAAATTTTGAAATTTATTTATCTATTTATTACATTAAATACGAAGGAGGGTACCTGAAGAGAGTACCTCCCGTTAACACACATTCTCACAAATAATATCTATTTAGTTAAAAATATAGAAAGTAAAAGATTTACCACATGGTATTTCGATAACACTCAAAGCATATGACAGTGAACAATTACATGGAATGTTAATAATATAAAAAAGGAAAAATTTACAGTTTAGAAATGACAATGTTGGCGATATTATAACAGTTCAATTTCTTTTTGAACAATGCGAGTGACTTCGACATGGCAATGTCTGATGGCAGCTGGTTCCATGTATTAGTTGTATGGTATGAGAAAAAATTGCTTTGACCAATGTACCAGGTGATATAGGCTTATTAAGATGTAATGTGTGTTGTCTGAGTTGATGTAACTTGAGGGAAGGACTAATGGAAAAAATTCATTAAACTGAATGTCAATTAAATTGTGGATAATTTAAAGAATAAGAATTAAGTCGTATTTAATCCTTCGAATATCCGTTGATTGATTTTCCAAAGATTTAGGAAACATAATTGCGCCATTTAAAGTCAGATGATAGAGTAATGCCAAGGTCTAGGACCGAAGATACTCGTTGAATAATAAATCCATATATAGTAAGATATAAATACAGAAAGAAAAAGATGTAACATATGACAGCTTTACATAGTAGCTTTATACCAAAAACTTTAGTAACTTTATATGATTTTTTGTACAATTTTAGCGTTTATCAAACTAATTCTTATTTGATTCGATTCTTAAGATGACTTAAAACCTTTCTGACAAAAACTTTATAATAAAAGTTATTTCTCAAAGTTAACTTTTCTTCAAAATTTAGTTAAGGGAATGAAAATCACAAATGTACGAAACAAAGTTTTTGAAAAATTGAATACTTAAATTTTCCATTAAAGTAGGAACTAGATACTTAAAATATACAATATTAACACAACATATTTTAACCATTTACATTAGAAACATTTTAGTTAAGACTATTAATAAATTTAGTTTGCACATTTATTGATATTAGTAGAAATATAAACTTACCTGACTAAAATAAACATAGTTTTCAGTTTAATAACCTACTACGAAATAAATTAATTTGTGCTTAAAATTACATTTTTTAGTTTACATTGTCTTATGATGCTTAAAACTATTATTTAAAGTAATTACATCACCACAGACTTTTCTCTTAAAGTACGTTTTGTCCAAATCACATGAGTAAATACGTCATGGAAATATTTTGATATTAATAAATAAATTTAGGCTTTACAGGAAGTCTAGCTAATAATTGATTTTAAAGTGTGGCAGGTAATTCATAAATGTTAATCTACACTTACGTCTAGCGACATAAATAATAACATTGTGGCTGAAAGGTTGAGATTATATTTTTTAACATCTAAATTAATGACTATAGTTCATGAAAACAAGTTATCATTACTTATTTTTTAATTTTATGTATAAAATTACTTTGTTTTTATAAGTTTAAATATTATAAAAATGAATAATTTAGCACAAATAATTTCAATTGTTTTTATCAATAATTTTTTATAGATTGATTATAGTTTTAATGATAATAGAAACTGTTTAATACCATTTATTTGTTTCAATTAAAACTATAGTTTCTGAATATTTTTTATAGCTTTTTTAGTTTTTTATCAATATTATTACAAATTATATTTTTCTTGATAGAATTTTTAAATAATCATTAAATCAATATTATATCAATAATCAACATTTTAAAACCAAACTCAAGAAATTTAATTTATAAAATATTTAATTATTTTTAGATTACTTTTCAAATGTTTAGTAAATTTTCTTCAAAGTTTATTTTGAAGATCTTTATTTATCTATTATTATGTTATTATTTATATATTATCCTATCATTTATATTTAATTATTTAACTTTTTTTATAAAAACATTTTCATAATATAAATACCATCAACTTATAATCCTGCTATCTTTATAACTTTGTTGATATTTTATATTATACTTAAAGACAATACTTTTCCCTATTTTAAAGTTTTTAGCTTTAGTTTATAGACTTAAATGAAATCAATAGATTTATATCCTACATACTATTTATTGCTTTACTATTTTTCAAAGTTTTGTTCACTAACTTCACTTTTTCTAATTAGAAAGAATTTTTAACCTAAAAACTTTAACTTGAAATCAAAGTATTTATATCATTTTCAGTCAGATTATTTTTTCGAAATTGTTTACTAATAAACTGATAGCATGAATATTTATCCATCATTAGAAGACATGAAAGTCGATCAAGCTCAACAGGTAACAGCTACATATCAAATGGAATATTATTTTCAAGTTTTCATCTTCTTCACTTATTTTGCACTTTTGTTTTATAACTTGCTTTTATCTTAGCCTCTTTTCTACATTATTTATGCTAAACTGTGGTACTTAACAACTTTTATTGTCATTCAGCTCGTATTATTCTGTGTTCCCTATAAGAGCTGCTTAATTTGTCATATGCAGTGGTGCGTTGAATATAATGAATAACTTCAAAAGATTTATTTAACAAAATTGGCCTAATGAAAAAAATTATTATTTTTTAAAGACCCTGAACCAGATAAATCAGGATCAAGCTTACGCACAGATGTTACAGAATCAAGAGATGGGAGTGGCTCCTAATTCTCAAGCTCCTCTGTCTGTAGCTCCTACAAACACTTCTCCTGCTCCTGGTAACTTTAACTTATTGCTCCTCCTTGTCAATTTCACTTAGTTCACTTCTAGTCTCTAGTGGTCTATACCCTTCACTAGCTGAATACATGGGAATGGACCTGGCATCTGCTTCCTCTCAGTATTCCCTTGTTCCTCTTCCTCAATATCAATCTCCTGCTATTTTGTCATCTCAAATTTCAGGTTATATCAAACTGAAAACATTTGTGTAAAAGTTCTTGTATTTTATTATTTGATTAATATTTCTAATTTCTGTCTATATAAAGTTCATCTACTTCAGGATTTTTCTCTTGGCTAAAACATTTGTTTTAAACAATTTATTAATTTATAACTTTTAAAACATTTAAATATAACTATTAAAATTTTTGTTTATAATAAATCTTTTAAAGTTTTTTGTTTAAAAAAGCTTCAATTTTTTCACAGATAAGTTGTTTTTAAATAATATAATTATAATATTTAACTGAAATGTCATTTAAGTTTAATTTAGTCTTTTCAATTGCTGCAACTTCTTATCTTCAACTTACTAATAGTAAAATGTTTATTCAGCAAATTTAGTGGCTCCTATTAGTCAGCAAAATATAGTTGGGATTCAACGATCTGAAATCAAACAAGGTCTTCGTCAAGTGGTATTGTGTAAAGATGCTAAAGGGTTAGTGGGAATGAAGATCAAGTCGGTGCAGAAGGTTTGTTGAGATTTCAATCTGAAAAAACAAAACCTTTTGAGACAAATCTATTTTCTAGGGGGTGTTTGTGGCCCATGTAACTAGAAACTCGCCTGCTGCAATGGCAGGACTCCGATTTGGTGACCAAATATTGGACATTAATAATGAAACTTTGGCTGGTTATTCCTCAGATAAAGTTCATAAAGTTTTGAAGAAAGCAAACCCACAAAGGATTGAACTGGTCGTAAGAGACAGGTGGCTGCTGTTTATTTTTAATTCCGAACGCTTTGTTTAGCTTTATAGCGTGATGACGTCACCATGGTTTTATTGGTTTCATGTAAACACATGACTTCATCTGCTTCATAAAATTCGAGCTTTGAACAGCGAAAGTGACATCACTGAAACTTGTTTCAGACCTTTTGAACGGACCGTCACTTTACAAAAAGACAGTCATAACCACGTGGGGTTCATCTTCAAAGATGGCAAGATTGCTTCCATTGTGAAAGACTCGTCAGCAGCTAGAAATGGTCTTTTGATTGATCATCAGCTGTGTGAAGTGAATGGCCAATGTGTGATCGGTTTGAAGGTGGGTAGTTTTCAAATTACTTTTCTTGGTGTTGATTGGTTTAGATTAACCTCTAAGTTTGTCAACTAGCTGTCAGCATTTTAGTAGGTACAAGCTACAAACAGGCGAGTCTTTTTTCTTTTGAATTATTAGTTGAGGAGTTTTTAGGCGTCTTTAGGTGCTAAATTGACTCGATCGGCTTTTATTGTTTTTTTTTTACTTCAAGTAAAATGAAGACAGAGCTGGTGGTTTACAAATTACCATCGTACCGATGCATATGTTGCTAGCAATAAGAAAATTCCAAACTTTCCGCAAGCAAACAGCTCCACTCGCTACTACGAATTAATCGTTATAATTGATGTTTTTATCAGGACAAAGCTATTTTGGAGGTTATGCAGAATGGCGGAAACACAGTCACCATCACCATAATGCCTTCATTTGTATATGAGCATATCGTCAAAAGGTTTCTCTTCATCTACTATTCATCATAAAACTTGACTTTTTTTAAACTCAGTTTCAATTTAATTTTTTTTTTTAACTTCTTGTTCTATTTTAGTATTTTCTATAAATATTTTAGAACTTTAGTTTACTTATGTATTATTTAAGGAATTTAAATTTTACTTTTAGTGTTGGTTCAAGTCTACTGAAAAATCAAGACCATTCAATTCCTGAAATATAACTCAGATGTTCCTAACTATGTAACCCGAATTATTCCGTCTTCATTGCACCCTATGCTTTTCAATTCATCCTTCTTTGTATTTGATGAAATTTGTATATTTGTTTCAACTTTATTCATTCCACCAGACCAGTTCTTCTATTTTAACAAAATAATTTTTGGAAGAGCTTTTTGATTTCTTCATTATAAACACATTAAGCTTGTGATGAAAGTGATCAATCATCTTCCAAACAAACTTGCATGTTAATTTCCAGCTGTATGTAAACTACCATCACTAATGTCGAATTGTTTATAAGAATTGATATGTATTAAAAGATGTTTGCTTTTACAAGCTGTATTGCAACAAACATGCATAGATACAAAAATGGGTAGATTAACAGTTGCTTTGAAAGATATAAGAAATTTATTTATTCAACTTCTGGCTGTAAGTGACAAATTCATCAACTCTTATAACGAACAAAAACCAAGTAGTATGAGCAAAGATATAGTTGAAAGGTCTTAAGTATCACAATTTAATTGTTATAGAAAAATAGAAACACTATATGGGCAAAAAATAAATCAAAAATTTAGTATAACAAAATAGTTTTAAATAACTTTAATTCTCGATAACTGACAAAGCCACTTTTCCAAGTTATGTCATAAATTAAAAAATCTTTTATTTAAGAATGTCAAATCTGAACTGTTAATGAGTCATTTCTGCAACCTCTGACTACAAACTTCTGCTCTTAGGTCATACAAATTACTTAAAATTAAGCAAAATATGTTTTTGAAAGACTGAATAAAAATAGTTTGTAAATTAAGCAGTTGTCAGTAGATATATAAAGTATCTAAATAGTGTGAAAGAATGTAACCAGCTGACAAGAAAAATCTGTTTTACACTTCGAAACTAGAAAAGATTCCTAAATAAATTTCTTTGCTAATTAAAAATTAGGTTTCTTCAGCATTTATTTTAATGACGATATAATTGTTCTAGTAGTTTTTTAAAAATAGTTAAGAAAAATTGATAGCTCGACTAAAATAACTACGTTTCATCAAATCTATTTTCTATGTTTATGAATATTTGTTTTTGAAAATATGTAGACATTGTGAAACTATTAAACAAAATTAAGATCTTACAAATTTGCTTGCAGAGGAATCTTCAGATGATATTCAGAAGTAAACAATTATTATTAGCTTCAGAAAAAAGTCAAAAAAGCCGAACATTTATATTTACAAAAAAACGTTTTATTTGCTGTATTTTGATGGTTTGCTGGCTTTTTCTAATTATAATGAATATGCAATCTAAAAATTAAATTTTATAAAAATATTTATAGAAATATTTATCGGTTTAGATAAAGAAATTTCTAATTTACGATTAACAATAAATTTTTATCGTTTTCAATACAGTTGACAAACTTAACAATTAAGACATTCATATTTAATGTTAGTGATTTACTAATTGAAAGAATTAATTAAATAAGATGCTTATTGTATTTTGAAAAGTGAAATATCTTGGGACTTGTTGCAAGTTATTGATTATTTATTATTTTTAAGCTTCTCACACATATTATTTTAATAGATTTCACAGTTTACAAGAACAGAGTAAAACATTTTTTTATATAACGCTTAAGTTACTAAATTTTTGATCTAGCAACAGTTTAAACTTTAAAAAAGAATAAATCAAAGTTTTTATTAATGTCAGTTGTAAACGCAAAATTAGGTTTTGAAAGAAGATACAGCTTTCGTTGATTATCATATTATTCAACAAACGTATGTTTATCTTAACTGAGATTTTAGATAGAGCTATAGTATTCTTATGTTTTTATTCAGTTTTATTAAACAATTTTATTAATCTCATTGAATTGATTTCTTAGTTTTTATGAAAAACTATCACAATGAAGTCTAGGTTCTGTATGACAATTCTTCATTGATTGAATATAAAAATAATCATACTATCTACTAATGCTAGGCGTCATTTATTTATCTTAACCAAGGTTTTTGAAACTGGAACACCAGAGATTCTGACATAACACTCTGATGGCAGCTGATTCCATGTACTAATTGTGCGGAATGAGGAAAAATTTGCTCTGATTGACGTACCGGTGATATGGGCTTATTTAAATGTAATGTGTGTTGTCTGAGCTGATATAACTTGAGGGAAAGACTAATGGAAAAGAAATCATCAAGTTTAAGGTCAATTAAAATGTGGAAAATTGTAAAAACAAGAATTAAGTCGTATTTAATCCGTAGAATTTCCAAAGTATCTAAATTGAGGAAGCTTAGACGATGTTTATAACTATCATATTTAATATTAAGTTTCCTGCATACTAATCGCGTAAATGTGGCCTGAACAGACTCAATTTTTTTGATATCACTAACTTGATATGGCATCCATGCACTAACATTGTATTCAATAATTGGACGTACGTACAATTTGAAAAGATTAATAAAGAAGTATGGACCCATAGAATTAAGAGTCTTTATAATAAGGTAGACAATGTTGATTGATTTTGCAAAGATTTTGGAAACATAAATCTGCCATTTAAAGTCAGACGATAGGGTAATGCCAAGGCCTAGGACCGAAGATATTCGTGCATATGTTTATGAAATATCAATTTAAGGAATTTTCAGCTGGATTATGAGAGCAAGTTATAAGTTCAGGCTTTGTGGGCTGGATTCTGTACTGTCAGTTCGGAGACCAGTTTTCTACAGTGTGTAGTGCAGTTTGAAGTTTTGAAGGATTGCAAGATAATAGCTTAATGTCATCTGCATACACAAACACACTGACGTCATATACTCCTCCTAGTCTTCTAATGAGGTCTTCAATAAAAATTAAAAAGAGAAGGAGACCCAGAACAGAACCCTGAGGAACACTACTGGTGATTTGACTAGTAGTAGATAATAATCTTTTAACATGAGTTTATTAGATTCTACCTAATAAGTAATCTTCTATCTACTTGAAGACTGTTGACTTTTAATTTTGTAAAACAATAATGAACTTGTTGTGTAAGACAGAATCAAACGCTTTAGCAAAATTGAGATATATGATGTTACAAGGAGTATTACTAACATAATGAAAATTGAGCTGTTAAGTCAAATAAGCTCTCCGTTTCACAAACCATGCTGGATATCAGATGTTAGATGGTGCTCCACCAAATAACTGGTCATATGATTGTGAATGGTATGTTCTTCAGTTCTGCAGATAATCGAAGTCAGTTAAACTGGTCTGTACTTAAGTGCGGCGTTTTTGGTACCCTTTTTTTAAATAAGAGCAATAATAGCTTTCTTCAAAATTTGAAGAACTCCCCCTCGCCTCATAGTAATGTTAAAAAGTAGTGATAAGGGTAATGCTAAAGAGGAAGTAGCTTTTCTTGTAAACTATACAAAGTAGCTGTACAGAGATTTGATGGAAGGGTCTACTTTAGTGTATTTGTATAACATGTTTTTTAAATTTTGTAAGCTTCTTAGATATTTGGGCAAAAGTGTTTTTTGTGACTTGATAAAAACGTATAAATTTCTCAATTAATTCTTTAACGATGTTAGTAAACCTTGAGTAAATAGTATTGATTTCTTCGGTAGAATTGAAAACAGAAATCCAGTCAACATCTGATAGAAACTTGTTGATGCCATCATAAATTCCACGATAAAATTCGTTTTGCTTGGAGTTTTACCGTTCATGGAAAAAGTTTGATGGAGCTTGAATTCAATCATGTCGTGATCGCATGTCAGAGCAAAAGGTTCTTTTTGATCAACGTAGATATGTTCTGAGGAGTTGATGGGATGAAAAGATCCAAAGTATTACCACTAACTTGGGTTGGAAAAGTGAACTAGGTTATTGGCATCGAGGAAGCTTACATGACTTAAAATGGCTAAATTAGGATTTTTGCTATCCAAGTTAAATGATTTTGCATTATTGCTGATTTTGAGTCATTCCAATCAATTTTAATAAAATCAAATATATATATATAACTCAGGAAACATAACATTTTTTGAAAACTTTAACATAGACTTAACAGTAACCTCATCATTACTTTTAGAGGGTGGTAGGTAGGTACATAAAAAACGAGAAAATTTGGACATGAATGAAAGTAATGAAAATCGAAAGCAATAATCTTAAATCCCGGACAATTAATGGCATCGATCTGAACTCTGGCGACCTTTTTAAACGATTTCTTAAAAGATCTTTTTTAACTTATTATCTGTTAATGTTAAAAAATTAATCAAATTTAATAACACCCCGTTGAGCAACAAATTTTACAATAAGGTCATCACAGTTTGAAATCTCTATCTAAACTTTATTATTGCATCAAATTAATCACTTTTATAAAAGTTAAATTTAGAAAATATATACTTAAGTATTTTGGTCAGCAAGCGACATAATACTATCGTTTTCTACAAAATACTTTGTAACTCTTAACTATGGTATACCTATACCTTGGTTGCGCTCTTATTTTTAAATATTAGTTATGTTAAACTTTTTAAGGTATTTTAGATTCTCTTATTTCTACTTCTCTGCAGTCATTCTATGGTTTAATCGTTTTAATAGCTACTACAGCCTACTACTTTCTATAGCCATGCATTAAACGAATAAATTGTAAATTTTTTTGCATTTATTGTCATAGTACTTATTAAACATTTTCTGATTATTCAAATGATTTTCAACGGATAAGGTGAATTTTGTAATTCTTCTAAAATGTTTTATTTCCTCGAAGCCTATGAAAAACTCATATCAGACTTTTTAGATAATCTTTTTGAATATTTTTACAACATTTTAGAATAAATTACTTTCAAGTAAAAATAAATATTTTGTTCTTGTTTGATAATGTATGTATGACTTTTAAATATTGGATATTCTGTTAAATTCAAGTTGTTTGCAACCAACTGAAAAGTCGTTTCAAAAATCGTTGAGCAAAACATCACATTTTTGGGTTTACCTTTCATTAAAGTAAAGTTATAACCAAATTATTTGCTTTCAAAACAAACAAATCTTTGTCCTTTGATTCAAACTTAACAAACTTTTAATAAAGCATTATAGATTTTACTAGCTCTTTATTATTTGGAAAATTTATGACTAGGCTATACGATTGTCATTGATAATTGTTGAAACTGTTTAAGTTAGATGATTAAAGTTTGGTATTGATTTTATAGGGAGTATTAAAACAAACAAAAATTGTAAATACAGTGGTTGCTGTTCAATCATGATGTTTCATATTTCTTTATTGACTCGCAGTTGATAAACAAAGTAGTTTTTTCTATCATTTTCTTTGATAAACAAAAGCCAAATGATAATATTTATCAAACTATGTTGTTTTTAAACGTTTTCTGTCAGTAAGCAAAATTTGTTCTCAAAATTTTCAAAAAAAAATATTTTACTAAAGACCATGGCTATATTCACCTTTCTTTAAATGAATAAAGAATTGTGATTTTATTGCCATGTCTTTTCTTTTTAGATAAATGTGTAAGATTCTTTACAATACATAAAAAATCAAATTATCTTTACTAGCTGTTTTAACTCTTATCTATTTTGTTGAACTGCTTTTGAAGTTGTATGATTTTGTTGACTATAAATTTGGCATAAAAGAATCTTAAAACTATAACTTCAAGCAAACCATTGAACCGTGTCGAAGTTAACAAAGAAAAAAGGAAGTAACCTTTTTGAGAAATTACTTATCGTAGAAGAAATGATTTTGAAAACAAGATATAAACTTACATTTTTTCAGAAATCTAAAACTCTATTTTTATTTGTCGCGTAAAAATATTTTTTTGAATTTTGTTTTTTCTACTTTATAAATAATAAAGAAAGAACTAAATCAAATTAATATTAAAGCCTTTACCAATCATAAATCACTTCATGTAGCTTAAACAGTTTCATCTTTTTTAGTTCAAGGAGACTAAACAAGTTAGTAGTATTTTCGGGAGAAAGGAGAAAGAAGATAACATTTTAAACTTTGTAATTCAACTTCTTTCAACACAATTTTTCAGGTTAGTAAGTTCTTTACTAAGAAGAAGATATCAATTTTGAACAATATTTCGGTACAATCAGTGTTTAAAAAAATTTATATTTTGTTTTATTTTACTACAAGTTAGAAAAAATGAAAAATTAAAGTAAAAATAAATTCAAATGAATTTTTTAACCATACACCCTACACAGAATTCAATTTATATTTTCACCCAAAACCTTACTTCATCAGCATTTTGTTTTCATAAAAAAGCTGAAAGCACTTCAGTTAGGTCATTGATTACACCAGTAACGTCGAAAAACAAACAGACTGAAGTTAAGTGTCTTCATATTGAAATCATTTTAAGGTTGAAAGGATTTAAAAAAAAAATTTTGTTAATCAAATTTCAAATGTTTTCCTCACAACTCTATGATTTTAAAAGCTTTCATGTAAAAAAAATCATATTTGTTTTCTTTATGATTTTAAAGTTTTTAGGAAAATCTTCAATCTAAAAAAAGGAATTCATAATCATTTTAATGAACCCTAACACATAAAACATCAAGTCTAGTATGAAAAGTTTTTGCTGAAACATGTGTTTACTTTTTGTTTTGCCCAAAGCTTCAGTAGTCAGCCAATCAGCTTTATGCAATGGTTCCGCCTTAAGGATTTATATAAAGACAAGCAGAGGAACTACAAGACCAGCTAGAAGGTTTTGGGAAGTAATGGACAAAAGTTTAGTTGTTGGTAGTCGCCTTATTAGTTTGAAAAAAGCTTTATATAAAGAGCCATTATCATTAAACCAAGATAGTTTTCATCGTTCAGTCTAATTAGAGTTAATAAAATTTGGTCAGTTACTTTTAATATAAGTAATATTTAAGCTTTCATAGTTGATGTACTATTGTTTTTTCTCAGCAAATCAAATGACGTAATATTTCATCACTTAGAAGGTAGTTTAGTATTCTCTCTTTGAACAACTCGGGTATATTTCAAAAAGCAATTTCAAATTGACTCGCGAAACTTGTGAATCAAAAGTCAAGATAAACAAAATTTAATCAGTGGTTATGACAGACTGCATTAAGCCTTGAGGCTAGTTATAATTTGTGGTTGTTTTTATAATCGAGTCTTTATATTTGAGTTAAGTTAGTAACTGCAAGACATTTAGATTTTTTTTATACTTTTAGTTTACGAAGAAGCTGAAATCTTTATAAATTTGATAGATATATTTTATTGAAAATCTATTTAGAATGATTGAATAACGCTATAAAATATGTAATGTAATCCAAATATGTAAAAGTTTACTTTATTGATAAGCATGTTTTAACTCAAGATATAGTATTTAAATATTAATATAAAACTGGAAAAAAAAAACTTAAAAAAAAACTAAATTCTGATAGAATTAAAAGCGATCTATTTGTTGCAGTTAAGAGAATCTGTGAATTCCTTTTAAGCGAAACATCGAAAGACAGATATTTTTAAGATGTCAGTAACAAAAGAAACTTTAATTCTTGCATACAGCGGAGGGTTGGACACTTCTTGTATTTTAGTATGGCTTTTGGAGAAAGGTTATCGAGTCATTCCTTGTATGGTGAGTTTATTAACTTTGTTATAAGAGGTTAACAAGTTTTTAATATTGTAAAAAATATTTGTTTTATAGGTTGACGTAGGTCAAGTGGAAGATTTTGAAGCTGCTAGACAGAAGGCTTTAAAGCTGGGCGCTGAAAAAGTAAAGTGTTTGTTGTACATCCAAATAGAAGCTTAAAGTAACATCTTTGAATGAAGTCACTAATGTAAATATTCAATCTATGTAGATTTACATTGAAGATCGCAAAGAAGAGTTTGTGAAAGAGTTTATTTGGCCAGCAGTAAAAGCAGGAGTTAAATATGAAGGGCGTTACTTGTTGGGTACCGCTTTGGCGCGACCCTGTATCGCACGATGCCTCATCGAGGTTGCCATCAAGGAAAACGCCAAATATATTTCGCATGGAGCGACAGGAAAGGTGATGATATCAACACGCGTATCTTTACTCATCTCAATCGATCTATTTATGTGCAGGGAAATGATCAAGTCCGCTTTGAGCTTGGATGCTATGCTCTTCATCATGGAGTGAAATTCCTTGCTCCGTGGAGAGAGGATGACTTTTTAAAGAAGTTTGTTGGACGTCAACAGCTCCTTGATTATGCTGCTGAAAAGAATATTCCTGTCAAAGCTACCAAAGACAAGTCTTACAGTGAAGATGATAATCTTATGCATATTAGGTACGGTCTCTTCTGACTTTCTGAGTTTCATTTTATAACAATTTCGAGATTATTCTCAGCTATGAGTCCGGAATCCTTGAAGATCCCGCAACTGAAGCTCCTAATGATATGTATCAGCTTACAAAGAATGTAGAAGAAACTCCTGATGTTGGTGCAAAGATCTCACTTCAATTCAAAAGTGGAGTCCCGATTGAGCTTAAGGATGAGTGTAGCGGAGTTGTCATGGCAACTGAGCCTGTTGCCATTATGGTGGAATTGAACAAAATTGCGTAAATTAACAAAAAATTAATGTTTTTTTAAGGAATAAAAAAATTACTATCGATTACAACAAAGCTTAAAATTTAGTTAAAATTATTAAAACAAAAGTTTGTTTACAGAGGCCTTCATGGTATTGGACGAATTGATATTGTCGAAAACCGATTCATCGGGATGAAGTCTCGCGGTTGCTACGAAAACCCAGCGGCAGAAGTGATCTGGAAAGCTCATCAAGATCTTGAGTTGATCACAATGGACAAAGAAGTTCTTTATATCAAGGAAGGATTATCTGTTCAACTTGGAAAGCAGATTTATAATGGTCAGCGTTTATAGTATTTAAAAAAAGAGATTTTTGGTCGATTCTCATTTTGGATCCAGTCTGTTTAAGCTTAACTTTAACTTTGTTTTATTCCAAAATAGGAATGTGGTTTAGTCCTGAAGGGGAATACTTGAGAAATTGTATTTCATCAAGTCAGAACAATGTCAATGGATCTGTTTGTATGAGACTTTTTAAAGGATCAGTTATGATTTTAAGTAGAAAATCTCCTAATTCACTCTACAATCAAGAACTTGTCAGGTTTATTAGCTTCTGATTATTTTAATTTTATTCTGAAGTCTATATCAAGTTTTTAAATGAGGAATTTATTGTATTTGAGCAGTATGGATGAGGCTGGAGATTATGAACCGGCTGATGTGAGTGGCTTCATTAAGATCACTTCACTACGCCTTCGTGAGCAACTCAGAGCAAAAAGTCTTTCTAACTAAAGACGTTTGATTTTACAATTCACCACTTTGTAAATTTTGTAGAATCACTGGTGACTTGTAAATAAAATTGTTCAATCGTTTCAAGGCAGTTTTGTGTAATCGATGTTCTAATTTTTGGTTAAATAGTTGTTTTGAAATTGATGACTTACAGAGAAAGCATTTGGCAAATAAAATATTTGGTATTTAATCTTCATCTTTCTTCCTAGCACTTCAACTGATCAATATTAGCTGACATTTTTTAATTGCTTTAAAATGTTGTTTTAGTCTAAATTTGAATAGTTTATCTCATTCGATTTACTAATAATGTAATTTCAAGTACTCACAGTCAATTCTAATTTAATTTAAAAATTCATTTTTATTTATGTGAATTAGTACAACGATCCTGAGTTGTCTTGGTTGTATCCATATATTAGTGGATTTCAAAAAAGAGCAACTAATTTAGTAATATAGTGTTTGGTATCGTCCGTAAAAAATAAGAAAATTTCAGAATCCTTTAGTGATGTCTGTAATGTCATCGATACAAATACTAAAAAGAAGTAGGCCAATAATGCTGCTTTTCGGTAACACCACTAAAATCCAATCAAAAATTAAAGAAGTCTTACTAGCTATGACTTATTATTGTCTATCCTCAAGAAATTGCTTAATACAAGAGATAATAGTTGACTCAATGTAAAACTGTCTGAGAATTTTCACTAAATGGGATGAGAAACCGAGTCAAAGGCTTTGTTAATACCCGTATAGATGATATTTATTGGAAAATTATTTACTGTAGAGTGCCGCCACTAGTACGTAACTGAAAGACTATAATGAATTGAAGGAAGTAGTACAGGTTGTTTTGTAAAACAGAACTCTCGGAGTAATAAGGGGTTTTCTCAATTATATGAATTAGGTTGTACCTGATGTTGACGGCAGTGAAAATACCCAGATCAGTGGTAACAAAACCAGTTAATTATGACTTAATTATTATTTCAATATTATCCTTAAATTAACTGACCTTAAGTTTGATGATTTCTTTTCCATTTGCACCTACCTCAGGTAATGCCTACTCAGATGACAAACATTGCATCGTAATAAGCCCATATTACTTGGTTCGTAAATTAAAACAAACTTTTTCTCAAAACGCAAAACTAGTACATGGGGCCAGCTACCAACAGATATTATCATATCAGAATCACTCGTATTCTTCAGATAGTTGAAACCTTTTAATATTGCGAAAATTGTAACTTCAAAGCTGTGGTTTCTTACTCTATCTATTTAACATTCTGTGTAATTGTTCACTGTTATATTGTATGGGAACTACTTAACTGTCTTATGTTACATCTTTTCTTTCTGTATTTGTATCTTAACTATATATATTACTTGTGAGAATGTGTGTTAGTGAGAATTCCTGTTTTCAGAAACCTTCATCTGCGTTGCGATAAAACCAGTCATGACATTGGATTTCTTAACTTTAATTGCATATTACCTTCATTTAATCTAGTAGTTGGCTTTGTATGAATTTATATTAAAAAACAGCTTCTTAAGTTTTGTAGAAAATCAAAAAGTCGATTTGATGCTTTTATTAACAAAATCGAAATTAATCACAAGATCATCAAATAAATCAATCTTACCTTTAAAGATAGAACAGGTCCTGTAATAAAAACTAAATAACGGAGGTTGAAAATACATAAAAAGATAGGATGAATTAAAATCAGAAAAAGCCGCAAATTATCATCATGAAGTTACAGATGGTAATTCCAATTTTCATCATTTAATTTTACAAAAACAAAGTTATTTTAAATATCTCACCATTTAATCTTCATCATATTCATCGATATATTAGATGTTTCCAGATTAAGTTCTGTTTAATAAAAGATTTTATTTGAAAAATGCAGAGATTTTTAGTTTAAATAGTTAATAAAAACAATTACTACAAAGCTAAAGAATTTCTACTTTGTTAGAATAAGTGAAGAATATTTAAGTAAATATTTCACAATTCTAAAGCTTTCTACAATTTTATCTCTAATGCTCAGATAGGGGCGAAATTAAATTTCATAAAAATCAATAAATATTCAATCATCACTGCATTGAATCAAATCTATAAATAATTGAATTGATCAATTTCCTTACTTTAATCTTAATCTATCTTCTTTTAAAGATTCGGTCGATTAATAAATCTGCAACAAAATAATAAATATTTTATAAAAGTTTTTGATTAATTAATACAATTAAAGAATATTTAAAATCAGAAAAAGCCGCAAATTATCATCATGAAGTTACAGATGGTAATTCCAATTTTCATCATTTAAAAATATTTAGAATTAAAGCAATTACTAATCTTACCTTAAAGTAGTGAAAACTTCAAGTTAAATATTCCTATTGAAAGTTTCCTGCAATAAAAATATGTTTGATAAATAATGTAGATAAATAAAAGATAAAAAGATAGGATGAATTAAAATCAGAAAAAGCCGCAAATTATCATCATGAAGTTACAGATGGTAATTCCAATTTTCATCATTTAATTTTACAAAAACAAAGTTATTTTAAATATCTCACCATTTAATCTTCATCATATTCATCGATATATTAGATGTTTCCAGATTAAGTTCTGTTTAATAAAAGATTTTATTTGAAAAATGCAGAGATTTTTAGTTTAAATAGTTAATAAAAACAATTACTAAAGCTAAAGAATTTCTACTTTGTTAGAATAAGTGAAGAATATTTAAGTAAATATTTCACAATTCTAAAGCTTTCTACAATTTTATCTCTAATGCTCAGATAGGGGCGAAATTAAATTTCATAAAAATCAATAAATATTCAATCATCACTGCATTGAATCAAATCTATAAATAATTGAATTGATCAATTTCCTTACTTTAATCTTAATCTATCTTCTTTTAAAGATTCGGTCGATTAATAAATCTGCAACAAAATAATAAATATTTTATAAAAGTTTTTGATTAATTAATACAATTAAAGAATATTTAAAATCAGAAAAAGCCGCAAATTATCATCATGAAGTTACAGATGGTAATTCCAATTTTCATCATTTAAAAATATTTAGAATTAAAGCAATTACTAATCTTACCTTAAAGTAGTGAAAACTTCAAGTTAAATATTCCTATTGAAAGTTTCCTGCAATAAAAATATGTTTGATAAATAATGTAGATAAATAAAAGATAAAAAGATAGGATGAATTAAAATCAGAAAAAGCCGCAAATTATCATCATGAAGTTACAGATGGTAATTCCAATTTTCATCATTTAATTTTACAAAAACAAAGTTATTTTAAATATCTCACCATTTAATCTTCATCATATTCATCGATATATTAGATGTTTCCAGATTAAGTTCTGTTTAATAAAAGATTTTATTTGAAAAATGCAGAGATTTTTAGTTTAAATAGTTAATAAAAACAATTACTACAAAGCTAAAGAATTTCTACTTTGTTAGAATAAGTGAAGAATATTTAAGTAAATATTTCACAATTCTAAAGCTTTCTACAATTTTATCTCTAATGCTCAGATAGGGGCGAAATTAAATTTCATAAAAATCAATAAATATTCAATCATCACTGCATTGAATCAAATCTATAAATAATTGAATTGATCAATTTCCTTACTTTAAGCTTAATCTATCTTCTTTTAAAGATTCGGTCGATTAATAAATCTGCAACAAAATAATAAATATTTTATAAAAGTTTTTGATTAATTTATACAATTAAAGAATATTTAAAATCAGAAAAAGCCGCAAATTATCATCATGAAGTTACAGATGGTAATTCCAATTTTCATCATTTAAAAATATTTAGAATTAAACCAATTACTAATCTTACCTTAAAGTAGTGAAAACTTCAAGCTAAATATTCCTATTGAAATTTTCCTGTAATAAAAGTATATATTAATATATATATACATCAACTGTTGAATAAGGTAGTTTTTGAAATTATTAAATTTGTATCTTTGATTGGAGACTGAAGAAAGGTTGAACTTCCGTCAGAACTATGACAAAGAAATATTGATGTATGGCTGCGACAAACATACTAAACTATACAATTTGTGTAAAACACACAATTTGCAAGCTACAGTTATTTTAAGTAACAGGTATGTAAATAAACTGCAACAGCCAAAATTGTATTTGTTTAGCACAAGGTTTATTATAAGGTTCACAATCGAATTTTGCTATAAACATACTTAGAATCACTAAAATATGTTAATTTGTTATAAATGCATCAGTTATTATAAAAAAGGGTTTTTAATGAATAAAACTCATAAAATAGTTTATTTAACAACCTATAAAAGAATCAATTTACCTTCTTTACTAAATCAAGTGATGACTTCCACAATCAGCATTGACGACATTGTAAGAAAATTACAGTAGTTATTAAAATTGTTAACTGATTCTTTTGACTAAATACTTATAATTAACTGAAGATGAAAGGCAAAAATCAATTTGCTTCTTTATTCATTTTTCTGAAAAATCTTTACAAATACATTTTACACCTACGCGAGCAGCTTAAACTAGACTGACAGCTTTATAATACATAAAATGAGCCCAGAATTAAAGAAATCAAATTTATTGCTTTATTGAATATAATACATATATATTAAATTCTAATTGAAGCAAATTATATCCAGGAGTTAATCCAACTGAAAAAGTTTATATTTAGCTTCTGATGAAATTGGCTTTCAAGTAGACTTACTTTTTGGAAGCCAATATCCTTGGCAAATTCACGAAAGCATTGACGAGAGATATTCAATCCGTATTTTCGGATCAAACCATGACGATTACCAGTGATTCGACTATAAAATAATACTTTTTAATCAATAACTTCATAGAAATATAAACTAATAATAAAATAAAAAGCATGAAAGATCAGAATTTTATATAAAATAAGCTATATTAAGAATAGAAATGAACAGATATAAAAATGAGGTAAAAACAGTAAATTTATACAAAAAGTTTATATTGCAACTAAAATTATTTAAAAAGATGAAAATAAAAGGGAAGCAATATATCACAGTAGCAAATTATGTTCAAATAGATAGGGGCATAAATCAGAATCAAAAAGATTTAATGTGCATCTCAGGTAAGCTAATAATTAAATTAAATAAATTCAAAATAAATATGAAAGCACAAAAAAATACTACAAGAAATTACTTAAAATATTTTGATATAAATACAATAAATTTTAATTTTAAAATATAATAGTAATAATATTATATAATTAATTTATATTGTTTAAATGTTATAAATAAGAATAAAAATATCATTGTTGAATATAAATTAATAGTTATGTATTAGATTTTTTTATGAACATAATTAATTTAATCATAAAGATAATTTTCAAAGTAAATATAAAAATAGAAACATGAATAAATAATAAAATATATTTAATGATGTGGAATTAAATATACAAATAGCAGCCTAACAAAAATTTACCTGTTAAATAATTTAATAGCACAAAAACAAATTTTACTAATTCAGAAATTATCATAAAAACTTTGAAAAAGTTAGTTAAAAACTTATTTTGAGGAATAAACAATTATTTTTATTTGCTATCAAACACAAAATTTAGAATTTAGAAAAAGCTAAAAAAGTAAGGATTATTATATGTTAGCTATCCATCAGAAAATTTATAAAAATCAATAATAGACTAACTACAAACTATACTTAAAAAAGCAGTCAAAATGCGCGTTAAAAAATATATCAGCTATAACCATCAATAACAGTGATTTTTTAATCAAATTCACTCACCAAGCACGGGAACCACGTCCATATTTACGGGGATGAGAATACCAAATATTCTGATGAGCCATAATTTTTGCCAATAAGCAGTGTACAGGACCAAAAAAAGACGTGAAAGAACTAGGTAGGTAATAATTTTCAGATAACAAAATATTGACCACTAGTGGTGCTAAAGCACAAATTTTAGCTAAAATTATAAAAATCGCACAAATCGACAATAAAAACTTATAATTACTTGAAAAAACAGTATTTTTGAAATGAGGCAAATAGACCTAAATTGAAAATAATTATAATAGCTGTCCGTCTGTATCTAATATATCGAAAATACACTTATTTAGCAAAACACATTCATTTCAAATTAGTGATTTTAAAGTAGGGGTTAAAAAACTTACAGACTCAGAATTTATTGAATGAGAGTTTAAAATGAAAAAAAAAAAATACTTTTAATGTGGCTAGAAAAATAGCATGACAATTGCTACCAATGAAAAAAGAAATTTGTAATAAGCATTGTAACTTTCATTATATTTTACCAGCCTATTTTTGACTTCAAAAGATTTTAAGTATAAAAACAGTTTATTATCCCATTAGTAAAAATACGTTAGTCAAAAAAATCTTTTATATAACTTAAAACTTTTCGATGCATGAAAAATTGTGATTAGGAATTAATTTTAAATTCTTTGTTAGTAGATCAAGTTCTTAACTACAATTCATACCAAACCTTTATCATTTTAAATTCTTAAGCGAAAGATTGAAAATCTAAGATTAATGCTAAACGAAGAATATTTATATTTCTCTTGCGTTACATTAACGTTGCCACTTATTGTATGCTAATCGTTGTCGTAATTACGGAAACAAAGTTTAGTCGTTTTGTAGTTTTCAAAGTGTAATAATATAGTTGAAGTTTTCTTGAACTTCTACATATTATAAAAATTCGAATAAATCTTCATAATTATCTAGACTCATTTTTGTAAAGCAAAAACCATTTTCTGTGTTTCAAGATACGTATCGGTGGTTAAAAGGGCAAGGATATCTTTATTCACTGTAGCTACATATTTCTTCGTGGAGCCCAAATTTTATGCTTTCAGAAAACTTATTTGAACTTGAGAGATTTGTCGTATGCAAACAATCGAAAACCTCGTTGGGTAACTTTTAATAAAACTTAAAAAAACGCTTTACCTATAAACTGATATAATATTTATAATGGCCTACTTGGGCAGAGAACGTAAAATGCAAAAGTTCTACGAAAATTTAGGAGTTTTTACTCTTTCTTTGATGTTGATTTTTCTTCTATATTTTTTAGTTATTTACCAAATTGATAGTGTCATTCGGAGCAATCTGCTGCGATATTTTCCCACTTGCTGGTATTGATGTTAATCGATTTCATGTCGCGCTTGCATGTATCGTTAAAAAGGAGGCAAGAACAGCCAATGTTATGTTCGTCTTTTGAAAACTTTCAATACAACAAATTTTTTGGGATCTGTCTGTCTTCAATTCTACTTATATAATCAAGCCAGCAAAGACTGTGGTGGCTTAGCAAATTACATTGTTATAAGGCCAGTGCGCTTTAGGGCTTCTCTGTATTAGATCAAAATAAAAGATGAATTTGTTTTTGTTAGCTTTCGACAAAGTCCAAGTTTTGCTGGCGTACAACAGCGTACTGCAGATAAAGGCTCTATAGATGGCAGCATTATTTTGATGGATAACTTTGGATCATCCCACACCCTAAAGGTAAACCGTGCAAGTGTACCAGATGCATCTGTTGATCTCTGATTCTACTGATGTTGATGATGTTATTTTTAAGCTGAAATAGACAAAATTATCTACAGATTCACAGCCATCGATATTAATTGTAAAATTAAATTTCTTAATATCTTTTACACATATGTTGATAATGTTGTCTCTACACTTATTCTATTTTTTTTTATATGGTCGCTGATCTTATTTTAACTTAAGTAAATAAAGTTTCTACGAAAGCACTTAAAAACAGGCTAATTATAACATATAATACTATAGATTTTGTTAAAAATTTCAGCTTCTCACAACATTTATAATACTAGAATTCGATTTTGTACATAATATAAGAGATTCTTTTTAAAAAGTATACTAAATAGACCTATAAAAACTACCTAACTTAATTTACTTGCATTTTCTTTAGCTTTATCTTTTCAATAGATAAACTTTTACAAAATTATATTAATTTAGGTTAATTATACTAATTTTAGTATATCCGTACTTCCATATATTGCAATACACTTTCTGTCGGTAAAGCTGAATGTTTTTATTATAACCTTCCTAACAAGTTTTGTAATTAAATTATTTTTTTACTAAGATAAGTTAAAACAAAATAGCAATTTAATTTTAATTCATAACATATTTACCTTTATTTACAAATTTAGTGTGCTTTTTATTTGTTTTAGCCAAAATTACTTAACAAATAAAACAAACTAGATGGTTTGAAAAAAACTTGCTATATTATGACAAGATAAAATTATGATTAAATACCCTCAAATTTGTGTGATTGTGAAAAAAATAGTAGACACAGCTATTTTTACCATTTATTTAGCTATTGTTGGTGTCTATACATTTATTTGGTATAGACAACACACACTGTATCAGCAACCAATAATGCAGCCACTAAGTACCAAATTTGTTCGAATAAAGAGTTTTGTATCAATAGCAATAATCTATTTTGGTGGATTATATGGTATTTTAAGTGCTATGATTGCTAAGAAATACCAAAAACCTGATCATGGTTGCTCATTTATACCAAACGTAGCAAAGGAAAAAAGAACCGCAGTTATATTAGGTGCTTGTTTAACAGTAAGTTCTCAATTAATAATCTTTTTTCTCGTCTTGTACCCTTTAATTATAAGCAAATTAAAAATAAAAAGATTTCGAGTAAACGATTCTATATCAAAAGTTTCTAGATTTACAGAAAAACAA
>JAQGEQ010000143.1:0-99438 GCA_034620365.1 Pegea sp. RAD2-039
CATTTTAGTCCTAGAAACAAAAAAGCCATTTTAGTCCTAGTAACAAAAAGTCATTTTAGTCCTAGTAAAAAAAAGCCATTTTAGTCCTAGAAACAAAAAAGCCATTTTAGTCCTAGTAACAAAAAGTCATTTTAGTCCTATTAACAAAAAGCCATTTTAGTTCTAGTAACAAAAAGTCATTTTAGTCCTAGTAACAAAAAGTCATTTTAGTTCTAGTAACAAAAAGCCATTTTAGTCCTAGAAACAAAAAAGCCATTTTAGTCCTAGTAACAAAAAGTCATTTCAGTCCTAATAACAAAAAGTCATTTTATTCCTAGAAACAAAAAGCCATTTTAGTCCTAGTAACAAAAAGCCATTTTAGTCCTAGTAACAAAAAGCCATTTTAGTTCTAGTAACAATAAAACCATTTTAGTCCTAGTAACAAAAAGCCATTTTAGTCCTAGTAACAAAAAGCCATTTTAGTCCTAGCAACAAAAAGCCATTTTAGTCATAGCAACAAAAAGTCATTTTAATCCTAGTAACAAAAAACCATTTTAGTCCTAGTAACAAAAATCCATTTTAGTCCTAGTAACAAAAATCCATTTTAGTCCTAGTAACAAAAAAAGCCATTTTAGTTCTAGCAACAAAAAGTCATTTTAGTTCTAGTAACAAAAAAGTCATTTTAGTCCTAGTAACAAAAAGCCATTTTAGTCCTAGCAACAAAAAAGCCATTTTAGTCCTAGCAACAAAAAGTAATTTTAGTCCTAGCAACAAAAAGCTATTTTAGTTTTAGTAACAAAAAGCCATTTTAGTCCTAGTAACAAAAAGCCATTTTAGTCCTAGTAACAAAAAGCCATTTTAGTCCTAGCAACAAAAATCCATTTTAGTCCTAGTAACAAAAATCCATTTTAGTCGTAGTAACAAAAAAAGCCATTTTAGTCGTAGTAACAAAAAAAGCCATTTTAGTCCTAGTAACAAAAAAAGTCATTTTAGTCCTAGTAACAAAAAGTCATTTCAGTCCTAGTAACAAAAAGCCATTTTAGTCCTAGAAACAAAAAAGCCATTTTAGTTCTAGTAAGAAAAAACCATTTTAGTCCTGGCAACAAAAAAGCCATTTTAGTCCTAGTAACAAAAAGCCATTTCAGTCCTAGTAACAAAAAGCCATTTTAGTCCTAGTAACAAAAATCCATTTTAGTCCTAGTAACAAAAATCCATTTTAGTCCTAGTAACAAAAAAAGCCATTTTAGTTCTAGCAACAAAAAAGCCATTTTAGTTCTAGTAACAAAAATTCATTTTAGTCCTAATAACAAAAAGTCATTTTAGTCCTAGTAACAAAAAGCCATTTTAGTCCTAGAAACAAAAAAGCAATTTTAGTCGTAGTAACAAAAAGCCATTTTAGTCCTAGAAACAAAAAAGCCATTTTAGTCCTAGTAACAAAAAGTCATTTTAGTCCTAGTAACAAAAAGCCATTTTAGTTCTAGTAACAAAAAGTCATTTTAGTCCTAGTAACAAAAAGTCATTTTAGTTCTAGTAACAAAAAGCCATTTTAGTCCTAGAAACAAAAAAGCCATTTTAGTCCTAGTAACAAAAAGTCATTTCAGTCCTAATAACAAAAAGTCATTTTATTCCTAGAAACAAAAAGCCATTTTAGTCCTAGTAACAAAAAGCCATTTTAGTCCTAGTAACAAAAAGCCATTTTAGTTCTAGTAACAATAAAACCATTTTAGTCCTAGTAACAAAAAGCCATTTTAGTCCTAGTAACAAAAAGCCATTTTAGTCCTAGCAACAAAAAGCCATTTTAGTCATAGCAACAAAAAGTCATTTTAATCCTAGTAACAAAAAACCATTTTAGTCCTAGTAACAAAAATCCATTTTAGTCCTAGTAACAAAAATCCATTTTAGTCCTAGTAACAAAAAAAGCCATTTTAGTTCTAGCAACAAAAAGTCATTTTAGTTCTAGTAACAAAAAAGTCATTTTAGTCCTAGTAACAAAAAGCCATTTTAGTCCTAGCAACAAAAAAGCCATTTTAGTCCTAGCAACAAAAAGTAATTTTAGTCCTAGCAACAAAAAGCTATTTTAGTTTTAGGTTCAAAAAGCCATTTTAGTCCTAGTAACAAAAAGCCATTTTAGTCCTAGTAACAAAAAGCCATTTTAGTCCTAGCAACAAAAAAGCCATTTTAGTCCTAGCAACAAAAAGTAATTTTAGTCCTAGCAACAAAAAGCTATTTTAGTTTTAGTAACAAAAAGCCATTTTAGTCCTAGTAACAAAAAGCCATTTTAGTCCTAGTAACAAAAAGCCATTTTAGTCCTAGCAACAAAAAGCCATTTTAGTTCTAGTAACAAAAAAGCCATTTTAGTCCTAGTAACAAAAAGCCATTTTAGTCCTAGTAACAAGAAAGCCATTTTAGTCCTAGTAACAAAAAGTCATTTTAGTCCTAGTAACAAAAAGCCATTTTAGTCCTTGAAACAAAAAAGCCATTTTAGTCCTAGAAACAAAAAAGCCATTTTAGTCCTAGTAACAAAAAGTCATTTTAGTTCTAGTAACAAAAAAAACATTTTAGTCCTAGTAACAAAAAGCCATTTTAGTCTTAGTAACAAAAAGCCATTTCAGTTCTAGTACCAAAAAAGTCATTTTAGTCATAGCAACAAAAAAGTCATTTTAGTCCTAGAAACAAAAAAACCATTTTAGTCCTAGTAACAAAAAGCTATTTTAGGCCTAGCAACAAAAAGCCATTTTAGTCCTAGTAACAAAAAGTCATTTTAGTCCTAGCAACAAAAAGCTATTTTAGGCCTAGCAACAAACTTTAAAGGGTCAAAAATGGAGAGTGGAATAAGCAGGAATTTTTGTGGAGTTGCAACTACAAGGTATTTCGTTTGATTTAAGGTGATATAAGAAAAGTTTTTTATCGAGCAGTTTTCTTCTCCTTTCATCTCATCACAATCTTTGATGACTCGAACTGCTCTTGCTGCTGAATTTCTATAATTCTGTAATTCAACAATTGATGACGTCACTGTCGTCATGATAACCGATACTTTCTAATTTGAGTTTTTACGTTTTCTGGTTGAATTTTGAGGATTCGGCCGTCGTTTGTAGGAGCGTAAATTATGAGGGAGCCATCTGTTGAATCCACAACGACTCCTTCAATTCTGGTGCTATTTGACGTCATCGTTTGTTATGACGTCATCAGTTTTAGATGAAAACTTACTTTTTATTTGAGACGTAAATGGCGTTTCCTCGAAATGGTTTGATTGCTTCAAATAGTTTTGGATGTTTTCTTTTAAAAGCTTTAGTGTCAGAAGTTACATGGTTTACGGTTTGACTAGAAAATATAAATTTCTTTAAAAGCGATTTTTTGAAGCAAAAAAAACAAACTAGAAACCATTTAATGAATTTAAAAATATTTTTTATCGAGAAGAAGCAACAAAAAATACCATAACACAAGATTATCGACCGTATTTGGTAAAAACGCTGGTATTTTGTAACTATATCGGTTTTTATAACTCTCTTCATATAAGGGACCCTCTTCAAACTGTCTTATGATGCCATCTTGCATGGTATACATGCATACCGCTGATGCTGCCTTCATATGCTTCCATTCTCTGTTAAGAATATTGATAGAATGATGTGACAAATGTGGCTAGTGACAAACTTGGGTGTTGAAAAAGTAGCAAAGATGACGTCAACGTTTTTATTGTAGATGATGACGTTTTGAACATCAGAGACAGAAGTAAGGATGTTAAAAGTAAAAGTTGTATCTGAATATTTGATGATGCAACTCAACTCCGCTTTTAAAAAACTAAGCCACGTTTTTTCATATTCATCATTTTCACAAACTTGTGCGACGCGGCTAATAATTTGCTAAAAACCAAAATGGTCATTTATTAAAAAGGTTCGGCGCTTTTGAAGATCAAACTTAACTATGATCTTAAGAGTTTAAAGACTTACTTTGCCTCCTTTATCTTTAGCTTCGAGATCTTCAGTACTTTCGGTGAAAAACAACAAAATTTTTCCACCATAACTCATCATTTTAATAAAATTTGGACCTAAAAATAGATTTTAAGAAATCAAAGTTGAATTTATTGTTTGTAAATCTAACTTTTGAACCAATATTTTTCAGTCCTAGTGAACGGGTTGGTCCTTATAAGTGTTGGGAAAAATTCCGGATACAAAGCTGCATATGAAGTCCTCTGACCATCTACAAATATGGAACAATAAATCTTTAAACGAGATATTTATCAATCATTACTAACTTTCTGCTGTCTTATGCAAGATTAAACTGGATCTAGAACTAACAGTAGGATACATATCTGCGTTTGAAGATGATTCAACAAAATGGCTGTTTTCAGATTTGGCGTCAAAATTTTCGCGCTGAAATAGAATTTTAAAAATAAAATAAATTTCAACCAAATGAAAATTGTAAAAAAAATAGTTTTAAAAATTAATTTTTCAGGATTTGAACCTAGATCTGCGGCGAGGTAATTATACATCGATGTACAAACCTCAAACTTTCTACAAATTGGTCTTAATGCATTTGTACCGCAGACCACCAACAAGCTTCCATTTAGATAGATATCAACTATATCATTGTGACAACTTTCGCTCTAGAAAATAAACAGTTAATGACGTCATCATGATGCAATACCACTTGACTTGTTGGTAAGCTACTCTGACATTGTTTTTGATTCACTGAATTGAAATGAAGAACTTCTGATGGCTGGAAATTTTGAATATCTTGGTTTAAATCAAACATGTCGACTCGATTTCTAAAATAATTAAAATTTTAAACGAATAAAAGGGTTTCCAATGATGAAATTAAAACCTGCCAGCTACTAATAACAAATTCTGGTCATTTTTCCAGTTTTGTAGAAATAAAACTTTTCTTAAATTGTAATATTTGTCTTTAAATTGATATTTATGAATCGAATCTGCAACAAACATTTTTAAGTTTGACTAAAATGGCTTTTTTAAATTTGGATTTTTTAAAATTGGTTTCTTACTTTGTCTTGTTTTTAAACTTCTGGAAGATTCAATCGATGAAAGAAGACACAGAAGACACAAGATCATCGTGGCTGATGACGTCATCTTTTTAAGTAAAATTTTATTGAAGTTTCACAATAGATTTCACAATTAATAATGAAATAGAAATTTTTTTTCTTTTTATCCTAAAATTATTTTGAATCACTTCCGCTTTTTCAAAATTATTTTTCCGGTTTGGAAACCCTTTTATGTGATGACCATTTCGGTTATATTTAATAAAAAAATTTTTTTCTTCAAAACCGCAAATTTTGATTTTCAGTTTAATAATTTGATTTACTTTTTCAAAGTTAGCTGCTAAAAATATTTTTTTGATAATTTCATTAATTTATTTAGTTTCTCTAGAAAAACTCTTTTTTTAAAACTAAACATTTAAAAGAAATAATAATATACTTTTAATTTATTTTATATTTTGATATTTTGTATATTTAACATATTTTTAAATAACTTATTAAGATGTAATGTGTGTCGTCTGAGTTGATATAACTTGAAGGAAGGACTAATGTTTAACGAATTAGTTTCTACTACTAAATCCTTTCAATAAATTAAAAAACTTTTTGTTTAAAGTCCATTTTGTCTGCATCAGTTCATAAAATGAATAAAGTTCTTTCTTGAAAAAGAGTTTGTAAAATCTTACAACTCTTTAAAGAGTGAAAAATATATAAAAAAAATTGTTTTTCGATAAAGTTAGAAGATGGAAGCTTAATTCAAAAACATTTATTTTAAATATAAATAATCAGCTAACAAAATAAACTGAGAAAGTTTTTAAAATCTAAAAACAGAAAATAAATATAAATAAGTTTATAAATAAGAAAATAATAATTTGAAATAAATCTTTTAGTTGTAAAAATAGAACTTCTGACGTAAACAGTAATGGTGTCACTGTACGCGAGAAGTATTTATGTAAATGAGAATAGTCATGTGACAAGAATGAGGCCGTAAACTGAAGCCAGTTCGAAATGTAGCAAATTCTTGTTTTTAATTTTCGCCGGTGGAAGGTCCACGAAATGCAATGGAAATGCAAATCAGTGGTACGCACGAATTTTTTTTGTTCACCGTGCACTCGTTACAAATTTACTTTGAATATATACCATCCAATTCGCTTAAAGTTTAAAGTTTGTGGGATTTTCGAATTTTTCAAATTTCTTAATTTTTTCACTTTACTTTACAATATTTTAATAAGATTATTTTCTAATGTTTTCTTCTTACTTAATCATCAATATTATCTTGGTATGACGTCACAAGCGACGCGCGTAACCTCGTAAGGATAATTTAGACTTGTTCTGATTAATTTTTAGTTGGTTAAATGGGTATTTATAATTTTATAAGTGTCTATTATACTGTCTTATTGCTAAAAATCTTATAAATTAAGTTAAAATTATTAAATTAACAAAGATGACGTCATAAACGCGAGAAACAGTTAACTACATAACCCATCTTACTAGGATACAGTATTAGAAAATCGTTTTTTCCAACTTAGTATTGACTTTTCTACTCATATCACTATAAGAACAAGGTAGAAGGTAGCAACAAGAAGTTTAAAGAAAATTTAAATAAATTTGAAAAATAAATTAATTTTTGTCATTTTTATATAAAAATAAAATCAACTTTTGGTTGAGTAGTTTTTACAAGTGAAGTTTTTTCCAAATAATTTTTATTTAAAACAGTTTAAAAAAATTTTAGAGTTTTTATTAATTTATTAAATTTCCAATTTACAAAGTGAAAAAAAATTAGAAAAAAATAATTTTTTAAAAAAATTTTAAATTTCAAATATTTTATTTCAACTGAAATTTTATCAAAAATAAACTATCAGGACATATATCAATATCAAGAAGCATATTGACTCTAAAATAGAATCAGAAAACGTTTGAAGATGAGAAAAACACAAATTGAGTTTTTATTTTTTATAAAAAAATTCTTTCTGTCTTCTTCATCTGATTTAAAAAAAAATAAATAAATTTTTCAAAATTTAATTCTCTAAAAACAGTTATTTTGATCTGAAATTTATTTTATCTTTTTCCTAATTAATTTAAAAGTTTTTCAAAGATTATTAAATGAAGTTGTCACCATGGCAACATCGATCTTTTTGAAGAAAATTACAAAAAATTGAATTTTTTGCTTCTTTTAATATTAACTCATTAACTGATTAAACAAAGTAAATACAATCTTTCAAAAAAATCATTTAGAGAGCAGCATCCAAAGATCAGTATCTTAATATTCCAGAGTATTTAAATCATCAATTTCCTTAAAGATTTCGTTCGAAAGACTCGGCAACAAAAAAGCCATTTTAGTCCTAGTAACAAAAAGCTATTTTAGTCGTAGTAATAAAAAAGCCATTTTAGTCCTAGTAACAAAAAGCCATTTTAGTCCTAGTAATAAAAAACCATTTTAGTCCTAGTAACAAAAAGCCATTTTAGTCCTAGCAACAAAAAGCCATTTTAGGCCTAGCAACAAACTTTAAAGGGTCAAAAATGGAGAGTGGAATAAGCAGGAATTTTTGTGGAGTTGCAACTACAAGATATTTCGTTTGATTTAAGGTGATATAAGAAAAGTTTTTTATCGAGCAGTTTTCTTCTCCTTTCATCTCATCACAATCTTTGATGACTCGAACTGCTCTTGCTGCTGAATCCCTATAATTCTGTAATTCAACAATTGATGACGTCACTGTCGTCATGACAACCGATACTTTCTAATTTGAGTTTTTACGTTTTCTGGTTGAATTTTGAGGATTCGGCCGTCGTTTGTAGGAAGATAAATTATGAGGGAATCATCTGTTGAATCCACAACGATTCCTTCAATTCTGGTGCTATTTAACGTCATCGTTTGTTATGACGTCATCAGTTTTAGATGAAAACTTACTTTTTATTTGAGACGTAAATGGCGTTTCCTCGAAATGGTTTGATTGCTTCAAATAGTTTTGGATGTTTTCTTTTAAAAGCTTTAGTGTCAGAAGTTACATGGTTTACGGTTTGACTAGAAAATATAAATTTCTTTAAAAGTGATTTTTTGAAGCAAAAAAAAACAAACTAGAAACCATTTAATGAATTTAAAAATATTTTTTATCGAGAAGAAGCAACAAAAAATACCATAACACAAGATTATCGACCGTATCTGGTAAAAACGCTGGTATTTTGTAACTATATCGGTTTTTATAACTCTCTTCATATAAGGGACCCTCTTCAAACTGTTTTATGATGCCATCTTGCATGGTATACATGCATACCGCTGATGCTGCCTTCATATGCTTCCATTCTCTGTTAAGAATATGGATAGAATGATGTGACAAATGTGGCTAGTGACAAACTTGGGTGTTGAAAAAGTAGCGAAGATGACGTCAACGTTTTTATTGTAGATGATGACGTTTTGAACATCAGAGACAGAAGTAAGGATGTTAAAAGTAAAAGTTGTATCTGAATATTTGATGATGCAACTCAACTCCGCTTTTAAAAAACTAAGCCACGTTTTTTCATATTCATCATTTTCACAAACTTGTGCGACGCGGCTAATGATTTTCTAGAAACCAAAATGGTCATTTATTAAAAAGGTTCGGCGCTTTTGAAGATCAAACTTAACTATGATCTTAAGAGTTTAAAGACTTACTTTGCCTCCTTTATCTTTAGCTTCGAGATCTTCAGTACTTTCAGTGAAAAACAACAAAATTTTTCCACCATAACTCATCATTTTAATAAAATTTGGACCTAAAAATAGATTTTAAGAAATCAAAGTTGAATTTATTGTTTGTAAATCTAACTTTTGAACCAATATTTTTCAGTCCTAGTGAACGGGTTGGTCCTTATAAGTGTTGGGAAAAATTCCGGATACAAAGCTGCATATGAAGTCCTCTGACCATCTACAAATATGGAACAATAAATCTTTAAACGAGATATTGATCAAGCATTACTAACTTTCTGCTGTCTTATGCAAGATTAAACTGGATCTAGAACTAACAGTAGGATACATATCTGCGTTTGAAGATGATTCAACAAAATGGCTGTTTTCTGATTTGGCGTCAAAATTTTCGCGCTGAAATAAAATTTTAAAAATAAAATAAATTTCAACCAAATGAAAATTGTAAAAAAAATAGTTTTAAAAATTAATTTTTCAGGATTTGAACCTAGATCTGCGGCGAGGTAATTATACATCGATGTACAAACCTCAAACTTTCTACAAATTGGTCTTAATGCATTTGTACCGCAGACCACCAACAAGCTTCCATTTAGATAGATATCAACTATATCATTGTGACAACTTTCGTTCTAGAAAATAAACAGTTAATGACGTAATCATGACGTCATCATGATGCAATACCACTTGACTTGTTGGTAAGCTACTCTGACATTGTTTTTGATTCACTGAATTGAAATGAAGAACTTCTGATGGCTGGAAATTTTGAATATCTTGGTTTAAATCAAACATGTCGACTCGATTTCTAAAATAATTAAAATTTTAAACGAATAAAAGGGTTTCCAATGATGAAATTAAAACCTGCCAGCTACTAATAACAAATTCTGGTCATTTTTCCAGTTTTGAAGAAATAGAACTTTTCTTAAATTGTAATATTTGTCTTTAAATTGATATTTATGAATCGAATCTGCAACAAACATTTTTAAGTTTGACTAAAATGGCTTTTTTAAAATTTGGATTTTTTTATATTGGTTTCTTACCTTGTCTTGTTTTTAAACTTCTGGAAGATTCAATCGATGAAAGAAGACACAGAAGACACAAGATCATCGTGGCTGATGACGTCATCTTTTTAAGTAAAATTTTATTGAAGTCTCACAATAGATTTTACAATTAATAATGAAATAGAAATTTTTTTTCGTTTTATCCTAAAATTATTTTGAATCACTTCCGCTTTTTCAAAATTATTTTTCCGGTTTGGAAACCCTTTTATGTGATGACCATTTCGGTTATATTTAATAGAAAAAATTTTTTCTTCAAAACCGCAAATTTTGATTTTCAGTTTAATAATTTGATTTACTTTTTCAAAGTTAGCTGCTAAAAATATTTTTTTGATAATTTCAATAATTTATTTAGTTTCTCTAGAAAAACTCTTTTTTTAAAACTAAACATTTAAAAGAAATAATAATATACTTTTAATTTATTTTATATTTTGATATTTTGTATATTTAACATATTTTTAAATAACTTATTAAGATGTAATGTGTGTCGTCTGAGTTGATATAACTTGAAGGAAGGACTAATGTTTAACAAATTAGTTTCTACTACTAAATCCTTTCAATAAATTAAAAAACTTTTTGTTTAAAGTCCATTTTCTCTGCATCAGTTCATAAAATAAATAAAGTTCTTTCTTGAAAAAGAGTTTGTAAAATCTTACAACTCTTTAAAGAGTGAAAAATATATAAAAAAAATCGTTTTTCTATAAAGTTAGAAGATGGAAGCTTAATTCAAAAACATTTATTTTAAATATAAATAATCAGCTAACAAAATAAACTCAGAAAGTTGTTAAAAATTAAGAGCAGAAAATAAATATAATTAAGTTTATAAATAAGAAAATAATAATTTTAAATAAATCATTTAGTTGTAAAAATGGAACTTCTGACGTAAACAGTAATGGTGTCACTGTACGCGAGAAGTATTTATGTAAATGAGAATAGTCATGTGACAAGAATGAGGCCGTAAACTGAAGTCAGTTCGAAATGTAGCAAATTCTTGTTTTTAATTTTGCAGGTGATGGCTTCCACGAAATGCAATGGAAATGCAAATCAGTGGAGTTACAACTACCACTTTTTTTGTTCACCGTGCACTCATTACAAATTTACTTTGTATATATACCATCCAATTTGCTTAAAGTTTAAAGTTTGTGGGATTTTCGAATTTTTCAAATTTCGTAATTTTTTCAATTTACTTTACAATATTTTAATAAAATTATTTTCTAATATTTTCTTCTTACTTAATCATCAATATTATCTTGGTATGACGTCACAAGCGACGCGCGTAACCTCTTAAGGATAATTTAGACTTCTTTTGATTAACTTTTAGTTGGTTAAATGGGTATTTATAATTTTATAAGTTTCTATTACTGTCTTATTGCAAAAAATCTTATAAATTAAGTTAAAATTATTAAATCAACAAAGATGACGTCATAAACGCGAGAAACAGTTAACTATATAACCCATCTTACTAGGATACAACATTAGAAAATCGTTTTTTCCAACTTAGTATTGACTATTCTACTCATATCACTATAAGAACAAGGTAGAAGGTAGCAACAAGAAGTTTAAAGAAAATTTAAATAAATTTGAAAAATAAATTAATTTTTGGTTGAGTAGTTTTTACAAGTGAAGTTTTTTTCAAATAATTTTTATTTAAAACAGTTTAAAATAATTTTAGAGTTTTTATTAAATTATTAATTTATTAAATTTCCAATTTACAAAGTGAAAAAAAATTGGAAAAAAATAATTTTTTAAAAAAATTTTAAATTTCAAAGATTTTATTTCAACTGAAATTTTATTAAAAATAAACTATCAGGACATATATCAATATCAAGAATCATATTGACTCTAAAATAGAATCAGAAAACGTTTGAAGATGAGAAAAACACAAATTGAGTTTTAATTTTTTATAAAAAAATTATTTTTGTCTTCTTCATCTGATTTAAAAAAAAATAAATAAATTTTTCAAAATTTAATTCTCTAAAAAAAGGTTATTTTGATCTGAAATTTATTTTATCTTTTTCCTAATTAATTTAAAAGTTTTTCAAAGATTATTAAATGAAGTTGTCACCATGGCAACATCGATCTTTTTGAAGAAAATTACAAAAATTTGAAATTTTTGCTTCTTTTAATATTAACTCATTATCTGATTAAATAAAGTAAATACAATCTTTCAAAAAAATCATTTAGAGATCAGCATCCAAAGATCAGTATCTTAATATTCCAGAGTATTTATATCTTCAATTTCCTTACAGATTTCGTTCGAAAGACTCTGCAACAAAAAAGCCATTTTAGTCCTAGTAACAAAAAGTCATTTTAGTCCTAGAAACAAAAAAGCCATTTTAGTCTTAGTACCAAAAAACCATTTTAGTCCGAGTAACAAAAAAGTCATTTTAGTTCTAGTAACAAAAAGTCATTTTAGTCCTAGTAACAAAAAGCCATTTTAGTCTTAGTAACAAAAAGCCATTTTAGTCCTAGTAACAAAAAGTCATTTTAGTCCTAGTAACAAAAAGCCAATTTAGTCCTAGCAACAAAAAAGCCATTCTAGTCCTAGTAACAAAAAGCGATTTTAGTCCTAGTAACAAAAAGCCATTTTAGTCCTAGTAACAAAAAGCGATTTTAGTCCTAGCAACAAAAAGCCATTTTAGTCTTAGTAACAAAAAGCCATTTTAGTTCTAGCAACAAAAAGCTATTTTAGTCCTAGTAACAAAAAGCCATTTTAATCCTAGTAACAAAAAGCCATTTTAGTCCTAGTAACAAAAAGCCATTTTAGTCCTAGTAACAAAAAGCCATTTTAGTCCTAGCAACAAAAAGCCATTTTAGTCCTAGTAACAAAAAGCCATTTTAGTCCTAGTAACAAAAAGCCATTTTAGTCCTAGTAACAAAAAGCCATTTTAGTCCTAGCAACAAAAAGCCATTTTAGTCCTGGCAACAAAAAGTCATTTTAGTTCTAGCAACAAAAAAGCCATTTTAGTCCTAGCAACAAAAAGTCATTTTAATCCTAGTAACAAAAAGCCATTTTAGTTCTAGCAACAAAAAGCCATTTTAGTCCTAGTAACAAAAAGCCATTTTAGTCCTAGTAACAAAAAAGTCATTTTAGTCCTAGTAACAAAAAGCCATTTTAGTCCTAGTAACAAAAAGCCATTTTAGTCCTAGCAACAAAAGCCATTTTAGTCCTAGAAACAAAAAGCCATTTTAGTCCTAGCAACAAAAAGCCATTTTAGTTCTAGTAACAAAAAGCCATTTTAGTCATAGTAACAAAAAGCCATATTAGTTCTAGTAACAAAAAAGCCATTTTAGTTCTAGCAACAAAAAGCTATTTTAGTTTTAGTAACAAAAAGCCATTTTAGTTCTAGCAACAAAAAACCATTTTAGTCCTAGTAACAAAAAGCCATTTTAGTCCTAGTAACAAAAAGTCATTTTAGTCCTAGTAACAAAAAAAGCCATTTTAGTTCTAGTAACAAAAAAGCCATTTTAGTCCTAGTAACAAAAAGCCATTTTAGTCCTGGCAACAAAAAGTCATTTTAGTTCTAGCAAAAAAAGCCATTTTAGTCCTAGCAACAAAAAGTCATTTTAGTCCTAGTAACAAAAAGCTATTTTAGGCCTAGCAACAAAAAGCCATTTTAGTCCTAGTAACAAAAAGTCATTTTAGTCCTAGTAACAAAAAAGCCATTTTAGGCCTAGCAACAAAAAGCCATTTTAGTCCTAGTAACAAAAAAAACATTTTAGGCCTAGCAACAAAAAAGCCATTTTAGGCCTAGCAACAAACTTTAAAGGATCAAAAATGGAGAGTGGAATAAGCAGGAATTTTTGTGGAGTTGCAACTACAAGGTATTTCGTTTGATTTAAGGTGATATAAGAAAAGTTTTTTATCGAGCAGTTTTCTTCTCCTTTCATCTCATCACAATCTTTGATGACTCGAACTGCTCTTGCTGCTGAATTTCTATAATTCTGAAATTCAACAATTGATGACGTCACTGTCGTCATGATAACCGATACTTTCTAATTTGAGTTTTTACGTTTTCTGGTTGAATTTTGAGGATTCGGCCGTCGTTTGTAGGAAGATAAATTATGAGGGAATCATCTGTTGAATCCACAACGATTCCTTCAATTCTGGTGCTATTTAACGTCATCGTTTGTTATGACGTCATCAGTTTTAGATGAAAACTTACTTTTTATTTGAGACGTAAATGGCGTTTCCCCGAAATGGTTTGATTGCTTCAAATAGTTTTGGATGTTTTCTTTTAAAAGCTTTAGTGTCAGAAGTTACATGGTTTACGGTTTGACTAGAAAATATAAATTTCTTTAAAAGTGATTTTTTGAAGCAAAAAAAACAAACTAGAAACCATTTAATGAATTTAAAAATATTTTTTATCGAGAAGAAGCAACAAAATTTACCATAGCACAAGATTATCGACCGTATTTGGTAAAAACGCTGGTATTTTGTAACTATATCGGTTTTTATAACTCTCTTCATATAAGGGACCCTCTTCAAACTGTCTTATGATGCCATCTTGCATGGTATACATGCATACCGCTGATGCTGCCTTCATATGCTTCCATTCTCTGTTAGGAATATGGATAGAATGATGTGACAAATGTGGCTAGTGACAAACTTGGGTGTTGAAAAAGTAGCGAAGATGACGTCAACGTTTTTATTGTAGATGATGACGTTTTGAACATCAGAGACAGAAGTAAGGATGTTAAAAGTAAAAGTTGTATCTGAATATTTGATGATGCAACTCAACTCCGCTTTTAAAAAACTAAGCCACGTTTTTTCATATTCATCATTTTCACAAACTTGTGCGACGCGGCTAATAATTTGCTAAGAACCAAAATGGTCTTTTATTAAAAAGGTTCGGCGCTTTTGAAGATCAAACTTAACTATGATCTTAAGAGTTTAAAGACTTACTCTGCCTCCTTTATCTTTAGCTTCGAGATCTTCAGTACTTTCGGTGAAAAACAACAAAATTTTTCCACCATAACTCATCATTTTAATAAAATTTGGACCTAAAAATAGATTTTAAGAAATCAAAGTTGAATTTATTGTTTGTAAATCTAACTTTTGAACCAATATTTTTCAGTCCTAGTGAACGGGTTGGTCCTTATAAGTGTTGGGAAAAATTCCGGATACAAAGCTGCATATGAAGTCCTCTGACCATCTACAAATATGGAACAATAAATCTTTAAACGAGATATTGATCAATCATTACTAACTTTCTGCTGTCTTATGCAAGATTAAACTGGATCTAGAACTAACAATAGGATACATATCTGCGTTTGAAGATGATTCAACAAAATGGCTGTTTTCTGATTTGGCGTCAAAATTTTCGCGCTGAAATAAAATTTTAAAAATAAAATAAATTTCAACCAAATGAAAATTGTAAAAAAAATAGTTTTAAAAATTAATTTTTTCAGGATTTGAACCTAGATCTGCGGCGAGGTAATTATACATCGATGTACAAACCTCAAACTTTCTACAAATTGGTCTTAATGCATTTGTACCGCAGACCACCAACAAGCTTCCATTTAGATAGATATCAACTATATCATTCTGACAACTTTCGTTCTAGAAAATAAACAGTTAATGACGTCATCATGACGTCATCATGATGCAATACCACTTGACTTGTTGGTAAGCTACTCTGACAATGTTTTTGATTCACTGAATTGAAATGAAGAACTTCTGATGGCTGGAAATTTTGAATATCTTGGTTTAAATCAAACATGTCGACTCGATTTCTAAAATAATTAAAATTTTAAACGAATAAAAGGGTTTCCAATGATGAAATTAAAACCTGCCAGCTACTAATAACAAATTCTGGTCATTTTTCCAGTTTTGAAGAAATAGAACTTTTCTTAAATTGTAATATTTGTCTTTAAATTGATATTTATGAATCGAATCTGCAACAAACATTTTTAAGTTTGACTAAAATGGCTTTTTTAAAATTTGGATTTTTTAAAAATTGGTTTCTTACCATGTCTTGTTTTTAAACTTCTGGAAGATTCAATCGATGAAAGAAGACACAGAAGACACAAGATCTTCATGGCTGATGACGTCATCTTTTTAAGTAAAATTTTATTGAAGTTTCACAATAGATTTCACAATTAATAATGAAATAGAAATTTTTTTTCTTTTTATCCTAAAATTATTTTGAATCACTTCCGCTTTTTCAAAATTATTTTTCCGGTTTGGAAACCCTTTTATGTGATGACCATTTCGGTTATATTTAATAAAAAAAATTTTTTTCTTCAAAACCGCAAATTTTGATTTTCAGTTTAATAATTTGATTTACTTTTTCAAAGTTAGCTGCTAAAAATAATTTTTGATAATTTCAATAATTTATTTAGTTTCTCTAGAAAAACTCTTTTTTTAAAACTAAATATTTAAAAGAAATAATAATAAACTTTTAATTTATTTTATATTTTGATATTTTGTATATTTAACAAATTTTTAAATAACTTATTAAGATTAATTATTAAGTACCTGACCAATGCACCAGGTGATATGGGCTTATTAAGATGTAATGTGTGTCGTCTGAGTTGATATAACTTGAAGGAAGGACTAATGTTTAACAAATTAGTTTCTAGAACTAAATCCTTTCAATAAATTAAAAAACTTTTTGTTTAAAGTCCATTTTGTCTGCATCAGTTCATAAAATGAATAAAGTTCTTTCTTGAAAAAGAGTTTGTAAAATCTTACAACTCTTTAAAGAGTGAAAAATATATAAAAAAAATTGTTTTTCGATAAAGTTAGAAGATGGCAGCTTAATTCAAAAACATTTATTTTAAATATATATAATCAGCTAACAAAATAAACTGAGAAAGTTGTTAAAATCTAAAAACAGAAAATAAATATAAATAAGTTTATAAATAAGAAAATAATAAATTTAAATAAATCTTTTAGTTGTAAAAATGGAACTTCTGACGTAAACAGTAATGGTGTCACTGTACGCGAGAAGTATTTATGTAAATGAGAATAGTCATGTGACAAGAATGAGGCCGTAAACTGAAGTCAGTTCGAAATGTAGCAAATTCTTGTTTTTAATTTTGCAGGTGATTCCTGGGTCCACGAAGTGCAATGGAAATGCAAATCAGTGTCTAGCATTTTTCGTTTTTATTCACCGTGCACTCGTTACAAATTTACTTTGTATATATACCATCCAATTTGCTTAAAGTTTAAAGTTTGTGGGATTTTCGAATTTTTCAAATTTCGTAATTTTTTCAATTTACTTTACAATATTTTAATAAAATTATTTTCTAATATTTTCTTCTTACTTAATCATCAATATTATTTCTGTATGACGTCACAAGCGACGCGCGTAAACTCTTAAGGATAATTTAGACTTCTTTTGATTAACTTTTAGTGGGTTAAATGGGTATTTATAATTTTATAAGTTTCTATTACTGTCTTATTGCTAAAAATCTTATAAGATAAGTTAAAATTATTAAATCAACAAAGATGACGTCATAAACGCGAGAAACAGTTAACTACATAACCCATCTTACTAGGATACAACATTAGAAAATCGTTTTTTTCCAACTTAGTATTGACTTTTCTACTCATATCACTATAAGAACAAGGTAGAAGGTAGCAACAAGAAGTTTAAAGAAAATTTAAATAAATTTGAAAATAAATTAATTTTTGGTTGAGTAGTTTTTACAAGTGAAGTTTTTTTCAAATAATTTTTATTTAAAACAGTTTAAAATAATTTTAGAGTTTTGATTAAATTATTAATTTATTAAATTTCCAATTTACAAAGTGAAAAAAAATTGGAAAAAAATAATTTTTTTAAAAAAATTTTAAATTTCAAATATTTTATTTCAACTGAAATTTTATTAAAAATAAACTATCAGGACATATATCAATATCAAGAATCATATTGACTCTAAAATTGAATCAGAAAACGTTTGAAGATGAGAAAAACACAAATTTATTTAATTTTTTATAAAAAAATTCTTTCTGTCTTCTTCATCTGATTTTAAAAAAAAATAAATAAATTTTTCAAAATTTAATTCTCTAAAAAAAGGTTATTTTGATCTGAAATTTATTTTATCTTTTTCCTAATTAATTTAAAACTTTTTCAAAGATTATTAAATGAAGTTGTCACCATGGCAACATCGATCTTTTTGAAGAAAATTACAAAAATTTGAATTTTTTGATTATTTTAATATTAACTCATTATCTGATTAAACAAAGTAAATACAATCTTTCAAAAAAATCATTTAGAGATCAGCATCCAAAGATCAGTATCTTAATATTCCAGAGTATTTATATCTTCAATTTCCTTAAAGAATTCGTTCGAAAGACTCGGCAACAGAAAAGCCATTTTAGTTCTAGCAACAAAAAGCCATTTTAGTCCTAGTAACAAAAAGCCATTTTAGTCCTAGTAACAAAAAGCCATTTTAGTCCTAGTAACAAAAAGTCATTTTAGTCCTAGTAACAAAAAGTCATTTTAGTCCTAGTAACAAAAAGCCATTTTAGTCCTAGTAACAAAAAGCCATTTTAGTCCTAGTAACAAAAAGCCATTTTAGTCCTAGTAACAAAAAGTCATTTTAGTCCTAGTAACAAAAAGTCATTTTAGTTCTAGTAACAAAAAGCCATTTTAGTTTTAGTAACAAAAAGCCATTTTAGTCCTAGAAACAACAAAGTCATTTTAGTCCTAGCAACAAAAAGCCATTTTAGTCCTAGTAACAAAAAGCCATTTTAGTCCTAGTAACAAAAAGTCATTTTAGTCCTAGTAACAAAAAGCCATTTTAGTCCTAGTAACAAAAAGCCATTTTAGTCCTAGTAACAAAAAGCCATTTTAGTCCTAGTAACAAAAAGCCATTTTAGTCCTAGTAACAAAAAGTCATTTTAGTCCTAGTAACAAAAAGCCATTTTAGTCCTAGAAACAAAAAAGCCATTTTAGTCCTAGTAACAAAAAGCCATTTTAGTCCTAGAAACAAAAAAGCCATTTTAGTCCTAGTAACAAAAAGTCATTTTAGTCCTAGTAACAAAAAGCCATTTTAGTCCTAGTAACAAAAAGCCATTTTAGTCCTAGTAACAAAAAAGCCATTTTAGTCCTAGTAACAAAAAGCCATTTTAGTCCTAGCAACAAAAAGCCATTTTAGTCCTAGTAACAAAAAGTCATTTTAGTTCTAGTAACAAAAAGCCATTTTAATCCTAGTAACAAAAAGTCATTTTAGTCCTAGCAACAAAAAGCTATTTTAGGCCTAGCAACAAACTTTAAAGGGTCAAAAATGGAGAGTGGAATAAGCAGGAATTTTTGTGGAGTTGCAACTACAAGATATTTATTTTGATTTAAGGTGATATAAGAAAAGTTTTTTATCGAGCAGTTTTCTTCTCCTTTCATCTCATCACAATCTTTGATGACTCGAACTGCTCTTGCTGCTGAATTTCTATAATTCTGTAATTTAACAATTGATGACATCACTGTCGTCATGACAACCGATACTTTCTAATTTGAGTTTTTACGTTTTCTGGTTGAATTTTGAGGATTCGGCCGTCGTTTGTAGGAGCGTAAATTATGAGGGAATCATCTGTTGAATCCACAGCGACTCCTTCAATTCTGGTGCTATTTGACGTCATCGTTTGTTATGACGTCATCAGTTTTAGATGAAAACTTACTTTTTATTTGAGACGTAAATGGCGTTTCCTCGAAATGGTTCGATTGCTTCAAATAGTTTTGGATGTTTTCTTTTAAAAGCTTTAGTGTCAGAAGTTACATGGTTTACGGTTTGACTAGAAAATATAAATTTCTTTAAAAGTGATTTTTTGAAGCAAAAAAAACAAACTAGAAACCATTTAATGAATTTAAAAACATTTTTTATCGAGAAGAAGCAACAAAATTTACCATAACACAAGATTATCGACCGTATTTGGTAAAAACGCTGGTATTTTGTAACTATATCGGTTTTTATAACTCTCTTCATATAAGGGACCCTCTTCAAACTGTCTTATGATGCCATCTTGCATGGTATACATGCATACCGCTGATGCTGCCTTCATATGCTTCCATTCTCTGTTAAGAATATGGATAGAATGATGTGACAAATGTGGCTAGTGACAAACTTGGGTGTTGAAAAAGTAGCGAAGATGACGTCAACGTTTTTATTGTAGATGATGACGTTTTGAACATCAGAGACAGAAGTAAGGATGTTAAAAGTAAAAGTTGTATCTGAATATTTGATGATGCAACTCAACTCCGCTTTTAAAAAACTAAGCCACGTTTTTTCATATTCATCATTTTCACAAACTTGTGCGACGCGGCTAATGATTTTCTAGAAACCAGAATGGTCTTTTATTAAAAAGGTTCGACGCTTTTGAAGATCAAACTTAACGATGATCTTAAGAGTTTAAAGACTTACTTTGCCTCCTTTATCTTTAGCTTCGAGATCTTCAGTACTTTCAGTGAAAAACAACAAAATTTTTCCACCATAACTCATCATTTTGATAAAATTTGGACCTAAAAATAGATTTTAAGAAATCAAAGTTGAACTTATTGTTTGTAAATCTAACTTTTGAACCAATATTTTTCAGTCCTAGTGAACGGGTTGGTCCTTATAAGTGTTGGGAAAAATTCCGGATACAAAGCTGCATATGAAGTCCTCTGACCATCTACAAATATGGAGCAATAAATCTTTAAACGAGATATTGATCAATCATTACTAACTTTCTGCTGTCTTATGCAAGATTAAACTGGATCTAGAACTAACAGTAGGATACATATCTGCGTTTGAAGATGATTCAACAAAATGGCTGTTTTCAGATTTGGCGTCAAAATTTTCGCGCTGAAATAAAATTTTAAAAATAAAATAAATTTCAACCAAATGAAAATTGTAAAAAAAATAGTTTTAAAAATTAATTTTTCAGGATTTGAACCTAGATCTGCGGCGAGGTAATTATACATCGATGTACAAACCTCAAACTTTCTACAAATTGGTCTTAATGCATTTGTACCGCAGACCACCAACAAGCTTCCATTTAGATAGATATCAACTATATCATTCTGACAACTTTCGCTCTAGAAAATAAACAGTTAATGACGTCATCATGACGTCATCATGATGCAATACCACTTGACTTGTTGGTAAGCTACTCTGACATTGTTTTTGATTCACTGAATTAAAATGAAGAACTTCTGATGGCTGGAAATTTTGAATATCTTGGTTTAAATCAAACATGTCGACTCGATTTCTAAAATAATTAAAATTTTAAACGAATAAAAGGGTTTCCAATGATGAAATTAAAACCTGCCAGCTACTAATAACAAATTCTGGTCATTTTTCCAGTTTTGTAGAAATAGAACTTTTCTTAAATTGTAATATTTGTCTTTAAATTGATATTTATGAATCGAATCTGCAACAAACATTTTTAAGTTTGACTAAAATGGCTTTTTTAAAATTTGGATTTTTTAAAAATTGGTTTCTTACCTTGTCTTGTTTTTAAACTTCTGGAAGTTTCAATCGATGAAAGAAGACACAGAAGACACAAGATCATCGTGGCTGATGACGTCATCTTTTTAAGTAAAATTTTATTGAAGTTTCACAATAGATTTCACAATTAATAATGAAATAGAAATTTTTTTTCTTTTTATCCTAAAATTATTTTGAATCACTTCCGCTTTTTCAAAATTATTTTTCCGGTTTGGAAACCCTTTTATGTGATGACCATTTCGGTTATATTTAATAAAAAAATTTTTTTCTGCAAAACTGCAAATTTTGATTTTCAATTTAATTCAATAATTTTATTTACTTTTTCAAAGTTAGCTGCTAAAAATAATTTTTGATAATTTCAATAATTTATTTATTTTCTTTAGAAAAACTCTTTTTTTAAAACTAAACATTTAAAAGAAATAATAATAGACTTTTAATTTATTTTATATTTTGATATTTTGTATATTTAACATATTATTAAATCTTTAATTATTAAGATGTAATGTGTGTCGTCTGAGTTGATATAATTTGAGGGAAGGACTAATGTTTAACGAATTAGTTTCTACTACTAAATCCTTTCAATAAATTAAAAAACTTTTTGTTTAAAGTCCATTTTGTCTGCATCAGTTCATAAAATGAATAAAGTTCTTTCTTGAAAAAGAGTTTGTAAAATCTTACAACTCTTTAAAGAGTGAAAAATATATAAAAAAAATTGTTTTTCGATAAAGTTAGAAGATGGCAGCTTAATTCAAAAACATTTATTTTAAATATATATAATCAGCTAACAAAATAAACTGAGAAAGTTGTTAAAATCTAAAAACAGAAAATAAATATAAATAAGTTTATAAATAAGAAAATAATAATTTTAAATAAATCATTTAGTTGTAAAAATGGAGCTTCTGACGTAAACAGTAATGGTGTCACTGTACGCGAGAAGTATTTATGTAAATGAGAATAGTCATGTGACAAGAATGAGGCCGTAAACTGAAGTCAGTTCGAAATGTAGCAAATTCTTGTTTTTAATTTTGCAGGTGATCCCTTCCACGAGATGCAATGGAAATGCAAATCAGTGGCCTCCTCGTAGCAGTTTTTTTATCACCGTGCAATCATTACAAATTTACTTTGAATATATACCATCCAATTTGCTTAAAGTTTAAAGTTTGTGGGATTTTCGAATTTTTCAAATTTCGTAATTTTTTCAATTTACTTTACAATATTTTAATAAAATTATTTTCTAATGTTTTCTTCTTACTTAATCATTAATATTATCTTGGTATGACGTCACAAGCGACGCGCGTAACCTCTTAAGGATAATTTAGACTTCTTTTGATTAACTTTTAGTTGGTTAAATGGGTATTTATAATTTTATAAGTTTCTATTACTGTCTTATTGCAAAAAATCTTATAAATTAAGTTAAAATTATTAAATCAACAAAGATGACGTCATAAACGCGAGAAACAGTTAACTACATAACCCATCTTACTAGGATATAACATTAGAAAATCGTTTTTTCCAATTTAGTATTGACTTTTCTACTCATATCACTATAAGAACAAGGTAGAAGGTAGCAAAAATAAGTTTAAAGAAAATTTAAATAAATTTGAAAAATAAATTAATTTTTGTTATTTTTATATAAAAATATGTTGACTGAAAAATACATCAAATACAGCTAAACTTGTTATAGTTTTTTAAATTTTATAAAAATTATTATTTTTATGTTTTTATTATTCAATAATTTATGATTAGATTATGTTAATTAGGTGTGAAAAAAGTATTTAATTTATTCAACTGTTTAAAGTGTTTCATAAATGTACGGTTGTTTAAACTAACTTTAAACTTATTCTACAATTTACCGAAATAATAAATTCAAGTTAATTATTAACAAGTAAAGAATAGAAATTAATTATGTATTTAAGATAAATTTTTTGAAATTAAAAATATTTTCAAAGTTTTTTATAAATACAAAAAAAAATCAAATTATCATCGCCTTCGATAGCTCAGTTGGTAGAGCGGTGGACTGTAGCGTTCGTTGAAATCCATAGGTCGCTGGTTCGAATCCGGCTCGAAGGATATTTTTTTCTAAATATTTTTAGATAAATTTTCTTAACCAAAACTGATTGTAAAATATTTTGTTTTTAATCCTTTTTAAATTTATTGAATTTTAAACAATTTTAGAAAAAGTTTTTCAAAAATAAGTTATTATTTAGCATATGACAAAAAATAACGAATGTTATAAACAAAAAAAAACGGCAAAAAATCATAGTCAATATCTTAATAAATTTATTATATTTTTATACTGCTTTGTGACATTGAAAAGTTTTTCTTGATATTTCTTAATATAGAATAAAATAAAAATTAATTCCGCTAGGTAGAGCTAAAGAGCACCAACATAATTTTTGTGAAAAGTTATTTTTAAATATATTTTTTAGTTTTAACTTTAATCACAAAATGATCAGTGGCAAAAAATTAACCGTTTTTTTTGTCTGCGAGACTAAAATATCCTTTGTTTATTTCGGATAATTACTTTTATCACGCTGTAGACTATGATGGGATGAGCTACTGGAAGTATGACTCAAAATTTGATTCGAATATCACGAAGCAGGTTGATTCATCGTAGATAGAAAAGAAGGAAGTATGAATCATTTGGAGTTAACTGTGACAAATTAAAAAGAAAACGTTTTTGTAAGTTTGTAAAATAAAATATCTTTCTATTGAAATACAAATATAATCATTTTTCCTAATAACCATCTTAGCGTTTAAAAAGATTTGGTAATAAATTAAAATTTAAATAATAATTTTCTGAAAATGGCGCCATCTAGCGGATGAAATATTTTAACAGAATTCTGATCAATTTATCTATTTAATAATTCTTTTAATATTCGTTAATTTGAAATATACAAAGCATCAATAACTTTATTTTTTCCTTTGGTTTAAGTAGGTAGTATTTGTTGAATAATTTAAGTGAAAAATAATTGGTTTCTATTGCTTTAATACCTGGCAAACGCTGTTAAAATTTCGAAAGTAAAGTTTTAATAAGTTAACAAAATTCCCCTTTAAGTAATTGATTTATTCGAATTTATTTTTGAAAATATTTGTCTAATCTGTTAATCAAGTTTATTGTTTCGTGTTTAGTTTTAAATGTTTTGAAATAAGCAATTTCAAAATGAATAAATTTGAAATAACGAGATGAGCATATTGATTTTGTTTTGATAGAATTTTTTATTAAACTTTTTATTAAACTATTTAAAGTATTTTTGTTTAAGAATTTTTAGTAAGAATACCTTTTTGATTTAGATACTTTGGAAATCCGACGGATTAAATACGACTTAATTCTTATTTTTAAAATTATCCACAATTTAATTGACATTCAGTTTGATGATTTCTTTTCTATTAGTCCTTCCCTCAAGTTATATCAACTCAGACGACACACATTACACCTTAATAAGCCCATATCACCTGGTACATTGGTCAGAGCAATATTTTTTTCTCATACGGCACAATTAGTACATGGAACCAGCTGCCATCAGACATTGTCATGTCAGAATCACTCGCGTTGTTCAAGCAGAAGTTGAATTATTAAGATGTAATGTGTGTCGTCTGAGTTGATGTAACTTATTATAAAAATTATTATATTATTATTCTTATATATATATTATACTTTTATAGAGAAATAGATTTTAACTTTATAAAATTTAAAAGATTAATTAATATATATTAACATATATAATTAAATATATTATATATGTTAATAAAACTTTAAAAAGTATTTTAAGAAAAATACAAAATTGGTGGTGTGGACACGATGGAGGCCACTAAATACTGTTATCTTTTCAAGTATGTAAGGAGAGCTTATATAGTAAGAAGCCACCTCAAGTTAAAAAGGTAATTATGAAAAAAGTATAAGCTGGGTTCTCTGTAAAGTAGGGTTTTACGTCCGCCTAACAAGCGCAAGGTATACACCTGGGTGGACGCATGTTTGTGACAAGTAAAACCAGGTAGAAGGGCCTTGTTAGTCTGTTTAATGACAACGCTTCTAGAAGATACAAAACTCCGAATTTAAAACCGGAGTTGGAGCCTCGTAGATATCTCGTCACTTTACTCAATGTCGTTCTGACAACTCCTGCGGCGCCAGCTAGGCGTAGCTGTATCAGTCCGTCTGTTCCGCTGCATAAACCTTGTTGGCGTGGAGAAAGCGTTTTGGAAACAACTAAATCTGGAAAATATCTGCTCTGTCTGTAAGAAAGTCGAGCTCTCGACCGAAGCAGGCCATTATATAAAAACTATTTCTCCTAATATTTTTACGACTTTTTAGGCTGTAAATATTTCTAAATTATCTAAATCAAAAGATGCTAGAGTCGTTTTCATGTTAGTTTTTGAAAATAGAATCTGACCTCCAAACTTAAATCCAGAATTTTTTTAAATCAAGAAATTGAAAGAAAATGTTCAGTTTGAGTAGAAGAGGTTTTGATGAAGTCATCTTCATCACGAATGTCTGAAGTTGTAGCAGAATGATCTTGACGTTGAGGGGATCCTGATAAAAACATAAATAATTTTCTTTTTACTTTTAACTTGAAGACAACAAAACATAGTATCTTCTCTAACTACTTTTGATGAAATGTTTTATTTAAGAATGAGATAAATATGTCTTCAACATCGTACTTGATGAAGACAAAGTTCAAAAGAAGAGGAACAAAAAAGGTGTTCTGCTGACATTTAGAAATTTTGATTCAGCAGAAAAAAGGAGAAGAATTTGATGTTTTTAGAAGTTTTTGATGCAGCTTTAAATGGAATTATTCAAAATCTAATCAAGTTCTGATAAGAAATAAGAATTCGAAGATATTTTTGGGTTTTGGGGTCGATTTTATAAAAAGATTGCTTCTGTATCACAGCCAAGTAACTAATGAACATCTGAAGGAACTTTGTAAATTACATTTTGTAAAATTGTACTTTGTATTTGAATTATAGAAATAAAAGTCATATCAACTTTCACGAATTTTTAAAACTTTATTTTTATGTTTGAGTTGTTATCAGTAAATTGTATTTTTAATTCAGAAAAACCCAAGACTACCTTTGCTATAGAAACATATGACTCCAAAAGTTTGTAAGTTCTTAATTGAGTTTTTTGTGCGTTAAAATTTTGAAGTTCAGACTTTGTGGGCTGGATTCTGAGCTGCCAATTCGTAGACCAGTTTTCTACAGTGTATAGTGCAGTTTGAAGGATTACAATATAATAGCTTGATATCATCTGTATACACAAACACACTGACATCATCTACTGCTACTAGTCTTCTGATGAGGTCTTCGATGAAAATTAAAAAGAGAAGGGGACCCAGAACGGAACCCTGAGGAACACCACTAGTGATTTGACTAGAAGTGTATAAAGATCTTTCTACACAAGTTTGTTGGGTTCTACCTGATAAGTAATCTTCAATCCACTGTAAGATAAAGCTGTTGATTTTTAAGTTTTTCAATACAGTAACGAGCTTAGTGTGTGGGACAGAATCAAACGCTTTAGAAAAATCGAGATACATGATGTCACAGGGAGTATTACTTTCATAATGGGTTGTAGGTTCATGAGTCCTTAAATTTATTTAAGACTAAATCAGATCACGAAAACTTTAACAAATCGTTTGTTAAAAAGTTTTGAGGACTTGCTTGTGTGATTGAAAAGTTTGTAGCGACTCAAAAAGTAGTTTATTATAAACAAAATTTAGTTAGCTAGTGATTATACTTTGTATATAATAATATAATATTATATACTATATATATACTTATATAATAATACACAAAATAGAGATTGCTTCTGTATCGAAGCAATATATATGAAGTCCATTTTTATCTTCTTTACAAATGCTTGCAGTAGTGTTATCAGTATCTCTCCTCTAAGCCAAAGAGTCTGTCCTTCTAAGGAAGCTATCTAAGAAATACTTCAGATAATTTATTATTAAATTGGTTTAAAAACCTTTTTTAAAAATAAAGTTTTATTTTGATTCTACAAAGACACTAAACAAGTGCAAATGGTTATAGTCTTATGTAGATCATAAAAAATAATAAAATAACTTTTTGGATACTTTGATTTGTAGAAAGACCTTCATCATAGACCAAGAGAAAGTTTGTCATCAATAAATCTTACATCTTCATAGAAAACATCGAATCATAAATTCCAGTCGATACAACTAAAGAAACAAAAATATTTAGGAAAGAAACAAACTAATAATTAAACAAATCTAAATGAAATTTTTTACTAATTTATATATAATTTTATTTGGCAGAAATTGCTGGTCAAAGCTTCAGATTTTTTTTAATGCTTCTGTCTACATATAACTTAATAATATGGAATTATAATATGGAATAAAATTGTAGTTAATCTACTTCTTATATCTATACTAAGTGACATAATCATATGACTTAGAGCAAAATACTTCTTGATATAATCTTATGTGGTTTATGCTGGTGGTAGCTTTTATAACTAATTATCATGTAAATATTACGAAGTAGTTATAAAATATTTAAATAAAAATTTGACTTGTGTAATAATTTAACTTAAATATGAAAATTTTTATTAACTTTTTGGGGTATATGGATAAAGCTAAATAAAATTATTTACAAAAAAGTTTCATAGATTAATTTGAAATCATTTATTTTAAAGAGAGTTTTTCCAGAAATAAAATAATCATATAATATAAATTAGAAGATTTTTTAACTTTTCAAACATCATATAAGTTATAAAAATATTATAAATTGTTGAACAAATAGAAATAAAAATTATAGAATAATTATGAAATTATTTAAATACCTTTTAATAATTTTTCTGAATTCTATCCGAACCACCAAGATTAATTTAGAAAGATAATTTCCATGTTTTGTTTTTTTAACCAAACGACAAAATTGGCTTTTTATCTGCGAGCAAAGCAAGGTATGATGCAACAACAAAACAATAATTACTATTTGATTAAATAACATTTGTGTTTTGGGAATAAAAAATAATAAATTTGCTTAGAAAATTAATAAAATACAAATAAATAAATATTAATTTTCATGAAAAATATATTAAATTATAGATTAGTTAATAACTGATATAAATTAAGTTCAAATAGTTATTTAGAACTAAAGTTAAATTTTAAGAATAAATTTACTTTAAACAGATAACTTTATTTAACTTAGACAACAAGATTAAAACAATATTATAAAAAAATAAATTACAAACTTTATAAATTGGTAAATAAATTTAAATATAAAAAATCGACATCCAAATAAAAGAAAATTAAAATTATCAAATTTTATCTCAATTATCTTTACAGATATACAAATAAATTTAATAACTTTAAATTTTTTGGATTTAATTACATAAAAAGTTATTCAAAATTGATTGCTTATTTTATATTTAAAGGTACATTTATTATATATTATTATAACTTTACTATTAAAATATATTAATTTTAAAAGCAAAAAATAAACAATTTGTGTTTAGCATAATAGTTTATTTATTTTATTTAACATTTCTGCATCTTCTATTGTAAATGAAAATCAATATGAGCAGAAAGATAGTAAAGTGTAAAGTAGTTAACATAAATAAAGTATGAAAATAAGAAAACTACGAAAGAAAATAAAAGTTACAACCAAAATAATAAAAATTATTAATAATTAAAAAGTATAAAAAAGATTTTGATGTAGTTAGCTATAAAATAGCTGATAAACGTTATTCGATTAGACATAAATTTATAAATATGTAAAATAACTTATAAATAATTTATATAATAAACTAACTGCCAATATATTCAGTATTTTATTTTCAAATAGAGTTCCAAGTCTTTAAAAAAATCTTAAACATGTAAAGCAAAATAAAAATTTAAACAACAAAGGACATTTTCTTTTTAGATATATTATGATTTGTTTTATATAATTTTTAAATTCTTGCAAATATAAATATTCTAAAAAGTATTGAAAAAGGTGATAAAATAAATTTGAATTATTTAATTTTATGCGGGTACCATAGAAATATTTATATTTATTTTAATTTAATAAAACAGTAAAAAGTAATTTCAGAAATTTAAAAACTTCAAAATTTCACATTTCAAAATTTGATGATTAGTAAAGCTTGCGGAAGAATATTTCATAAAAACTAAAAAAATTATTCTCTCCAAAATACTAAACAATTTTATTAAATTTCATTTTGATTAATAATAGTTTAAGTAAACCTCAAATTTAATTAAACTAAATATTAAATCAGTTAAAACAAAGAGAGAAAACAGCAAGATATAAATTTATTTATTTATTTGTAGCTACTTATTTGTATTTTTTTGAATATCTGATGACATATTATGAAATAAATTTTCTTTTAGAAAATTACAAAATAAATTAAAACTATCAAAAAATATTTATAAACAATATTAAAGTAAAGTTATTTTATTTATTTATTTGTTACTGGTTATTTTTTTAATATATTCACAATATTATTTTAGTAATTTAGGATTTAATAAAACTATTTTTTATAAAATTACTGATTTTTATTTCAGAATTTAATCGAAAATAGAATCTTAATAGAACAAATTTTTCTTAATCTAAAGTTTTAGAAGTAGTTATTTTAAACAATTTAATAAAACTATTATAAACACATATCTCAAATAATTTTGATTAAGTTTTAAAGTTTTGCAAATTTACAAACCACACTTATGGAGAATATACTTTTTATAAAAATTTCATAATAAATGAAAATATAAACAAGTTTTTCAACTTATAAAATACTAAAAACAAAAATGTAATAATTTATAATAACATGATTTGAAATAGGATAAGTATATGTTTTTTTTTATAACTTTATTATTTATTTTAAATCAAAACATTAAACATTTTATTGAACTTTAAACTTTTGTTTATAAACAAACTTCTTTTTTCTGTAAACATTACTTCAAACTAACAAATGACTTTCAGTAATATTAAAACTAATAATGAATATCTGTAAAACTTAACTATTTACAAAATAATTACAAGAAAATTAAATAAAAAAAATTTGATGAAAAGTTATTAAAAATAATTATTACCTTTTATGGTAGTTATGTGATTGTTAATACACTAATAAATTTTTTTTTTAATATAATGAATTTTGAATTCAAATAAATTTTTAAAAAGTATTAACAAAATATCTGCTTTTAAAAAATTAAAGAAAAAGCAGTTTTATTTGCAGGTAAAAAATTTAATTAAATAATTTAGCTGGATTTTATAATATATCAAAATATTTATGTGTGGATACAGTTTGTTTTGATTTTTAAAACTTATAACTTTTCATTTAAGAAAGAATCTTTATAAAATTTCAATCCCAAAAAAACTATTTACATTATCTGATTTTTACAAAGAAGATCTTATCAAAAAAATGATCAAAACTTATTTCTATTTCAAAATTTCATTTAAATATTTCGTTTAAAAAATAAAAACTGTAAAAAGCAAAATCTAGAAATAAATTGATAACAAATAATGTAAACAAAACTCATATTATCAAAATAAATTTATTTTTAAACAATTTTTTGAGTAAACCACAAACTCAAAACTTAAACTAACCGATATAAACCCCCAAATAACTTATAGAAATTGTGCAGAGCGGCTACTGCAGCCAGTGGTAAGGTCACAGTGGCCCCATTTGCACCTTAAAATAAATAAATAATAAAAGATAGTCGGTGTGTTTGACATGCTTCGGTCTTACCCGGGCTCAATCAAACCAATGACATAAATTCTATCTGATCATCTGTGTGGACACAGATTTGAGTAAATGCTTTTGAAGGCAATGATGAAGCAAAAATGATTTATAAATCTGTTTATTAGGATAATATATTATCACTTTTGACGTTTATCTATTTATTTATCTTGTAATTATATTTATAAATATTATTAGCTTACTCTAATTAACCAAATATTATCTTTCATAAACTAATAAATTAAATGTTGAAAAGAAATTTTTAACTTCTGTATTCAATTGATAAACTAAAAAATATTTCTTAACAATTAATTAAATCATAAAAAAAACTTTTTTAAATTAAAGAATTTAAAATTAATAAGGTACTTGAAAATCTTTAAAAATTTCAAATAAAGAGAAAATAAAAGATCAGAGATTTTATCAAATGTTTATTTAAAGAGTTAAATTTTCGCGCAGTAGATCTTTACACAAGATGACGTCATCACTTCGTCTCAAATCAAAATAGCCTCGGGACAATGAGTCAGATCTTATCACAATCATAAATCATTAACTCAAAATTTAGTTTTATTCATTTTTCTTTTAGAAGAATAAAGATGAAGAAACCGGTTTTATTAGCAAAAATATAATTGCTGAAACCAATTAACAATTTAGTGAATATCATATAACGTTTTTGGAAATTTTAATTTAGTTTATTATATTTGAATATATATAAATTGAGACTTCAACAATCATGCATCTTTACAATCAGTCAACATTTAAACATTTCCTAACTAACTGAATTATGTCAACAGTATTTGTTGAAACAATCTTATTTGTTAATGGTTGAAATAGAATACTGATGTTTTGTTAATTAAACATCCCCTTTATAATAACTTTGCCATAATATTCATAATGTGAGTTAGCCAGATAAAAAGCAGACAACACAATCGGTATCATAGAGTTGCTTCGTTGTCACATGATTGCTGGTCATCTGGCTGTTTGAGAATCAAACCGACAGCAGACGCAAAGCTTGCAATTGAATTTTATGAATATTTGGCCCGCTATAATCTGCACTTTATAGCAAGAAACACAATAAAGTGCAGATTACATCGGGACGAATTGTGACAATTGTACTGAAAAAATTTGGATGCTATATCCAGTGTATTCAGTTTTATGTTTGTGGTTATCTGGCCGTTAGAGAATCGATGCTTCCATAAAAATGAATTTAAATTTCTACATGTTGCCTACATTTTCTAAACAAAACAGAATTCTTGTTTTATCTTATCTAATAAGAAAATAAATTACTAATGGTTAAATTGTTTTCAGGTTACCAACAACTAACTAATTAGGATAATTTAAAAATTAAATAAATAAAAAGGATAAATAAAAACAAAAATAAATTCATAATTTCTTATTCTTATCACCTTTTGTAAAAAGAAATAAGATTGTCAGTAAATCTTAAACTAAAAATAAAGCTAATTAAAAGTTATTCTTATTTTGTTTGAAAACTAAATGATGAGAACATTCTAGAATGAAAATTATTGAAACAGTTTAAAGTTTGAATATTAAGTAAGAAAACTTTACAAAAATAGATTGGTCGATTACATTTAAGTAGAACCAAGTGATTGGATAAGCGGCAAGTTTTATCACATTTTTTTAAGGTGTTTTCAAATCAATTATCTTCAATTATTGTGAATATTACTCTGCTATCAGATACAAGTTTCACTATCTTAGAAGATTTTATTTTCACATTTTGAATTAAAAATAATTAATTAAAGGAAACGTGTTTTATATTTTGAATACTTTTTAATATAAATAAGTCAAGAAAAATTCAGTTTATATTTTTATTTACTTTTGCAAACTTTACTAAATGTACAATGACACAATATCTAATAAATATTTCAACTTTGTAAATTTACATTTTTACACCATTACTTATTAAATTAAATAATAGTTAAATAACTTTCTTAGGAGTTTTGTTACATCTTTATTAGCAAAACTGCTAGAGGGCGCAACAGAATATGTTGTTATTTTTAGAATAAAGTAGTTTTCATGATTGAAATATAAATGATGGAATTTTTATGAAAAATTTTCAATTTGAATAAATTTGAATAAATTTTTTATTAAAAAATAAAAAAATCAATTTCAAAAAAAAAATATATAAAATAGGTGATAGGAAACCCTTAACTTTTAACACTAAATAACTGTATATACAATGTAGTTAGATAAATAATTACATAAACATCAATAGCTACTAGATAGTGATAATTTAATAGTCATATTACTGGAATACGACGTCTCAATAAACAGATTTATAAATCACTTTTGCTTCATCACCTTCTATGTTCTTGAAACAACTTTAATTAATTCCTTAAATAGAGATAATAGTTTCTGATACAATTCAAGATGCTGGATTGGATCAGAAACACTAAGCATGTTTTTTAGTTGTTTAATTTGATGGTACAAATGGAGCTAGTGTGACCTTACCACTGGCTGCAGTAGCTGCTTTGCACAGTTTCCCTAAGTTATTTGGAGGTTTATATCTGTTAATTTAAATTTTGAGTTTGTGGTTTACTCAAAAATTGTTTAAAAATAGATTTATTTTGGTTATATGAGTTTTGTTCATTGTTTTCTTCACATTATTTGTTATCAATTTATTTCTAGATTTCGCTTTCTTAGTAGTTGTTATTATTAGTAGTTGATAAAATGAAATATTTAAAAGAATTTATATTTAAAGATGACGTCATCCCTTCCTATCAAAACAAAAACAGCCTCGGGGCATTGAGTCAGGTTTCATCACAATCGAATTTTAACTCAAAATTTAGTTTTATTCATTTTTCTTTTAGAAGAATAAAGATGAGAATATAGCTTTCTTATAAGATTTTATCCTCACAATTTTAAATAAAAAATAAAAGTTTCAAAGAAATCTGCTTTATATTTTGAATACTTTTTAATTAAAGTAAAATTTAGTTTACAATTAAGTTAAATTTAAGCTAAAATAAGTTTACAATCTATACAATTAGTCAGTAATTAAACAACTCCAAACTAACTAAATTACGTCATCAGTATTTGTTGAAACAATCTTATTTGATAATGGTTGAAATAGAATACTGATGTTTTGTTAATTAAACATCCCCTTAAAAAAAACTTTGCCATAAAATTCATAATGTGAGTTAATCACATAAAAAGCTGACAACACATTCGGTATCACCGACTTGCTTCGTTGTCACACAATTTCTGGTCAACTAGCTGTTGGAGAATCAAACCGACAGCAGATGCAAAGCTTGCAATTGATCATTATGAATATTTGGCCCGCTATAATCTGCACTTTATAGCAAGAAACACAATAAAGTGCAGATTACATCGGGACGAATTGTGACAATTGTACTGAAAGAAAATTTGGTTGTTATATGCAGTGTATTCAGTTTAAAGTTTGTGGTCGGAAGTATTTGCATAAAAATGAATTTAAATTTCTACATGTTGTCTACATTTTAGAAACAAAACCGAATTCTTGTTTTATCTTAACTAATAAGAAAATAAATTACTAATCGTTAAATTGTTTTCAGGTTACCAACAACTAACTAATTAGGATAATTTAAAAATTAAATAAATATAAACGATATATAGAAACAAAAATAAATTCATAATTTCTTATTCTTATCACCATTTGTAAAAGAAATAAGATTGTCAATAAATCCTAAACTAAAAATAAAACTTATTAAAAGCTATTCTTATTTTGTTTGAAAACTAAATGATGAGGACATTCTAGAATGAAAATTATAGGAAATAGCTTAAAGTTTGAATATTAAGTAAGAAAACTTTACAAAAATAGATTGGTCGATTACATTTAGGTAGAACCAAGAGATTTGATAAGCGCAAGTTTTCTCACTTTTTTTAAGGTGTTTCAAATCAATTATCTTCAATTATTTTGAAAATGAATCTGCTATCTTATAGCTTTCTTATAAGATTTTATCTTTACAGTTTTAAATAAAAAATAAATACTTAAAAGAAATTTGCTTTATATTTTGAATACTTTTTGAATAAAGTAAAATTTAGTTTACAATTATGTTATATTTAAGCTAAAATAAGTTTACAATCTATACAATTAGTCAACATTTAAACAACTCCTAACTAAATGAATTATGTCATCAGTATTTGTTGAAACAATCTTATTTGATAATGGTTGAAATAGATTAGTGATGCTTTTTTAATTAAACATCCCCTTAATAAAAACTTTGCCATAAAATTCATAATGTGAGTTAGCCACATAAAAAGCTGACAACACTGCCGGTATCATAGACTTGCTTTGTTGTAACAAGATTGCTGGTCATCTAGCTTTTAGAGAATCAAACCGACAGCAGATGCAATGCTTGCAATTAAATGTTATTAATAATTGGCCCGCTATAGTCTGCACTTTATAGCAAGAAACACAATAAGGTGCAGATTACATCGGGACGAATTGTGACAATTGTACTGAAAGAAAATTTGGATGTTATATGCAATGTATTCAGTTTAATGTTTGTGGTCGGAAGTAATTGCATAAAAATGAATTTAAGTTTCTATATGTTGCCTACATTTTAGAAACAAAACCGAATTCTTGTTTTATCTTAACTAATAAGAAAATAAATTACTAATCGTTAAATTGTTTTCAGATTACCAACAACTAACTAATTAGGATAATTTAAAAATTAAATAAATATAAACGATATATAGAAACAAAAACAAATTCATAATTTCTTATTCTTATCACCATTTGTAAAAGAAATAAGATTGTCAATAAATCTTAAACTAAAAATAAAACTAATTAAAAGTTATTCTTATTTTGTTTGAAAACTAAATGATGAGAACATTCTAGAATGAAAAATATTGGAAACAGTTTAAAGTTTGAATATTAAGTAAGAAATTTTTACAAAAATACATTGGTCGATTACATTTAAGTAGAACCAAGAGATTTGATGAGCGCAAGTTTTTTCACATTTTTTTAAGGTGTTTCAAATCAATTATCTTCAGTTATTTCGAAAATGAATCTTCTATCTTAAAGCTTTCTTATAAGATTTTATCTTTACAGTTTTAAATAAAAAATAAAACTTCAAAGAAATCTGCTTTATATTTTGAATACTTTTTAAATAAAGTACAATTTAGTTTACAATTAAGTTATATTTAAGCTAAAATAAGTTTACAATCTATACAATTAGTCAACATTTAAACAACTCCTAACTAACTGAATTTCGTCATCAGTATTTGTTGAAACAATCTTATTTGATAATGGTTGAAATAGAATACTGATGTCTTGTTAATTAAATATCCCCTTTATAATAACTTTGCCATAAAATTCATAATGTGAGTTAGCCACATAAAAAGCTGACAACACTGCCGGTATCATAGACTTGCTTTGTTGTAACAAGATTGCTGGTCATCTAGCTGTTGGAGAATCAAACCTACAGCAGATGCAAAGCTTGCAATTGAATATTATGAATATTTGACCCGCTATAACCTGTACTTTATAGCAAGAAACACAATAAAGTGTAGATTACATCGGGACGAATTGTGACAATTGTACTGAAAGAAAAATTTGGTTTTTATATGCAGTGTATTTAGTTTAATGTTTGTGGTCGGAAGTATTTGCATAAAAATGAATTTAAGTTTCTATATGTTGCCTACGTTTTATAAACAAAACCGAATTCTTGTTTTATCTTAACTAATAAGAAAGTAAATTACTAATCGTTAAATTGTTTTCAGGTTACCAACAACTAACTAATTAGGATAATTTAAAAATTAACTAAATATAAACGATGTATAGAAACAAAAATAAATTCTTAATTTCTTATTCTTATCACCATTTGTAAAAGAAATAAGATTGCCAATAAATCTTAAACTAAAATTAAAGCTAATTAAAAGTTATTCCTATTTTGTTTGAAAACTAAATGATGAGGACATTCTAGAATGAAAATTATAGCAAACAGCTTAAGGTTTGAATAATAAGTAAGAAAACTTTACAAAAATACATTGGTCGATTACATTTAAGTAGAACCAAGAGATTTGAAAGGCAGCAAGTTTTTTCACACTGTTTTTTAAGGTGTTTTCAAATCAATTATCTTCAATTATTGTGAATTTTACTCTGCTATCAGATATAAGTTTCACTATCTTAGAAGATTTTATTTTCACAGTTTTTAATTAAAAATAATTAATTAAAGGAAATGTGTTTTATATTTTGAATACTTTCTAAATTAAATAAATCAAGAAAAATTCAGTTTTTATTTTTATTTACTTTTGCAAATTTTACTAAATGTACAATGACACATTATCTAATAAATATTTCAACTTTGTAAATTTACATTTTTACACCATTACTTATTAAACTAAATATTAGTTAAATAAATTTCTTAGGAGTTTTATTACATCTATATTAGCAAAACTGCTAGAGGGCGCAACAGACTTTGTTGTTAATTTTAGAATAAAGTAGTTTTCATGATTGAAATATAAATGATGGAAATTTTATGAAAAATTTTCAAATTTGAATAAATTTCAATAAATTTTTTTTCAAATAATAAAAAAATTAATTTCAAAAAAAAACTATATAAAATAGGTGATAGGAAACCCTTAACTTTTAACACTAAATAACTGTATATACAATATAGTTAGATAAATAATTACATAAACATCAATAGCTACTAGATAGTGAGATTTTAACAGCCATATTAGTGGAATACAACGTCTCAATAAACAGATTTATAAATCACTCTTGCTTCATCACCGTCTAAGTTCTTTAAACGACTTTAATTAATTCCTTAAATAGAGATAATAGTTTCTGATACAATTCAAGATGCTGGATTGGATCAGAAACACTAAGCATGTTTTTTGTTTGTACATTTTGATGGTACAAATGAAGCTAGTGTGACCTTACCACTGCCTGCAGTAGCTGCTTTGCACAGTTTCCCTAAGTTATTTGGAGGTTTATATCTGTTAATTTAAATTTTGAGTTTGTGGTTTACTCAAAAAATTGTTTAAAAATAGATTTATTTTGATAATATGAGTTTTATTCATTGTTATCTTCACATTATTTGTTATCAATTTATTTCTAGATTTCGCTTTCTTAGTAGTTGTTATTATTAGTAGTTGATAAAATGAAATATTTAAAAGCATTTATATTTAAAGATGACGTCATCCCTTCCTATCAAAACAAAAACAGCCTCGGGGCATTGAGTCAGGTTTTATCACAATCGAATTTTAACTCAAAATTTAGGTTTATTCATTTTTCTATTAGAAGATTAAAGATGAAGAAACCTGTTTTATTAGAAAAAATTAATTGCAGAAACCAATTAACAATTTAGTGGATATCAGATAACGTTTTATCCTGAAATTTTGATGCAGTTTCTTATATTTAAAGATATATAAATTGAGTCCTTCAACAATCTATGCAATTAGTCAATATTTAAACAACTTCTAACTAACTGAATCACGCCATCAGTATTTGTTGAAACAATCTCATTTGATAATGGTTGAAATAGAATACTGATGTTTTGTTAATTAAAAATCCCTTAATAAAAACTTTGCCATGAAATTCATAATGTGAGCTAGCCACATAAAAAGCTGACAACACAACCGGTATAATAGACTTGCTTCGTTGTCACATGATTGCTGGCTGTGAGAGAATCAAACTGACAGCAAATGCAATGCTTGCAATTGAATGTTATGAATATTTGGCCCGCTATAATCTGCACTTTATAGCAAGAAACACAATAAAGTGCAGATTACATCGGGACGAATTGTGACAATTGTACTGAAAGAAAATTTGGTTGTTATATGCGGTGTATTCAGTTTAATGTTTGTGGTCGGAAGTAATTGCATAAAAATGAGTTTAAATTTCTACATGTTGCCTACGTTTTAGAAACAAAATAGAATTCTTGTTTTATCTTAACCAATGAGAAAACTAATTACTAATCGTTAAATTGTTTTCTGGTTACCAACAACTAACTAATTAGGATAATTTAAAAATTAAATAAATATAAACGATATATAGAAACAAAAATAAACTCATAATTTCTTATTCTTATCACCTTTTGTAAAAGAAATAAGATTGTCAATAAATCTTAAACTAAAAATAAAGCTAATTAAAAGTTATTCTTATTTTGTTTGAAAACTATATGATGAGGACATTCTAGAATGAAAATTATTGAAACAGTTTAAAGTTTGAATATTAAGTAAGAAAACTTTACAAAAATAGATTGGTCGATTACATTTAGGTGGAACCATGAGATCTTACAAGCGCAAGTTTTTTCACATTTTTTTAAGGTGTTTTCAAATCAATTATCTTCAGTTATTTTGAAAATGAATCTTCTATCTTAAAGCTTTCTTATAAGGTTTTATCCTCACAGTTTTAAATAAAAAATAAAACTTAAAAGAAATGTGTTTCATATTTTGAATACTTTTTAAATAAAGCAAAATTTAGTTTACAATTAAGTTAAATTTAAGCTAAAATAAGTTTACAATCATTACAATCAGTCAGCAATTAAACAACCCCTAACTAACTGAATTATGTCATCAGTATTCGTTAAAAACAATCTCATTTGATAATGGTTGAAATAGAATACTGATGTTTTTTTAATTAAACATCCCCTTTATAATAACTTTGCCATGAAATTCATAATATGAGTTAACCGCATAAAAAGCTGACAACACAGTCGGTATCACCGACTCGCTTCGTTGTCACACAATTGCTGGTCATCTAGCTGTTGGAGAATCAAACCGACAGCAGACGCAATGCTTGCAATTGATCATTATGAATATTTGGCCCGCTATAATCTGCACTTTATAGCAAGAAACACAATAAAGTGCAGATTACATCGGGACGAGTTGTGACAATTGTACTGAAAGAAAATTTGGTTCTTATATGCAGTGTATTCAGTTTAAAGTTTGTGGTCGGAAGTAATTGCATAAAAATGAATTTCAATTTCTACATGTTGCCTGCATTTTATAAACAAAACAGAATTCTTGTTTTATCTTAACTAATAAGAAAATAAATTACTAATCGTTAAATTGTTTTCAGGTTACCAACAACTAACTAATTAGGATAATTTAAAAATTAAATAAATAAAAATCGTCCTGCTTGGTGGCGAAGCGGTTACTACACCTAGCTACAAGGTACATCTAGCTTGGAAGTACCGGGTTCGACCCCAGGTAGAGACATATAAAACTCCTGAGAAATAAAAACCATAAAAAACCACTGAGAATGTGTGTTAGTGAGATGTGCTCTCTTTAGGCACCCTCCTTCGCATTTATATATATAAAAAAAAAAAAAAAAAAAAAAAAAGGATAAATAAAAACAAAAATAAATTCATAATTTCTTATTCTTATCACCTTTTGTAAAAGAAATAAGATTGCTAATAAATCTTAAACTAGAAATAAAACTTATTAAAAGTTATTCTTATTTTGTTTGAAAACTAAATGATGAGGACATTCTAGAATGAAAATTATTGGAAACAGTTTAAAGTTAGAATAATAAGTAAGAAAACTTTACATAATAGATTGGTCGATTACATTTAGGTAGAACCATAAGAATTTACAAGCGCAAGTTTTTTCACATTATTTTAAGGTGTTTTCAAATCAATTATCTTCAGTTATTTCGAAAATGAATCTGCTATCTTATAGCTTTCTTATAAGATTTTATCTTCACAGTTTTAAATAAAAAATAAATACTTCAAAGAAATGTGCTTTATATTTTGAATACTTTTTAAATAAAGTAAAATTTCGTTTACAATTAAGTTAAAATTAAGCTAAAATAAGTTTACAATCTATACAATTAGTCAACATTTAAACAACTCCTAACTAACTGAATTATGCCATCAGTATTTGTTGAAACAATCTTATTTGATAATGGTTGAAATAGAATACTGATGTTTTGTTAATTAAACATCCCCTTTATAAAAACTTTGCCATAAAATTCATAATATGAGTTAGCCACATAAAAAGCTGACAACACAATCGGTATCACCGATTCGCTTCGTTGTCACATGATTGCTGGTTGTTAGAGAATCAAACCGACAGCAAATGCAAAGCTTGTAATTGAATATTATGAATATTTGGCCCGCTATAGTCTGCACTTTATAGCAAGAAACACAATAAAGTGCAGATTACATCGGGACGAATTGTGACAATTGTACTGAAAGAAAATTTAGTTGTTATATGCAGTGTATTCAGTTTAATGTTTGTGGTCGGAAGTATTTGCATAAAAATGAATTTAAATTTCTACATGTTGCCTACATTTTATAAACAAAACAGAATTCTTGTTTTATCTTAACTAATAAGAAAACTAATTACTAATCGTTAAATTGTTTTCAGGTTACCAACAACTAACTAATTAGGATAATTTAAAAATTAAATCAATAAAAAGGATATATAGAAACAAAAATAAATTCATAATTTCCTATTCTTATCACCATTTGTAAAAGAAATAAGATTGTCAATAAATCTTAAACTAAAAATAAAACTTATTAAAAGTTATTCTTATTTCATTTGAAAACTAAATGATGAGGACATTCTAGAATGAAAATTATAGGAAATAGCTTAAGGTTTGAATATTAAGTAAGAAAACTTTACAAAAATAGATTTGTCGTTTACATTTAGGTAGAACCAAAAGATTTGACAGGCGCAAGTTTTCTCACACTGTTTTTTAAGGTGTTTTCAAATCAATTATCTTCAGTTATTTTGAAAATGATATTGCTATCTCGTATGAGTTTCACTTTCTTAGAAGATTTTATCTTCACAGTTTTCAATTATAAATAAATACTTAAAGGAAATCTGTTTTATATATTTGAATACTTTCTAATATAATTAAATAAAGTTTTGTTTAGTTTTTATTTCTACTTTTTATTTCAAATTTTATTAACTTTACCATGACTCAAACAATATCAAAAAAATATGTCAACTTTCTAAATTTAGATTTTCACACTAATCATTATTAAATTAAATAATAATTAAATAACTTTCTTAGGAGTTTTATTACTTCTATATTAATAAAACTGTTAGAGGGCACAATAAAAGTTGTTGCTATTTTTAGAGAATAAAGTAGTGATTATGATTTAAAGTGGAAATAATAAACAAATATGAATCACTAAGATTATTTATACTAAGATAAAAAATTGCTTAATAATAATTTTATCAGAAGGTCGTTTTGATTTTTTTTTTCTGGTATTAGCAACTCTAATTATTCATATTTTTTTAGTATTTTCAAATTAAAACATTTGTTTTTAATATTTATAGTTTACAATTAGTTCCAAATTCTTTATTCTAAAACAAATGTTGTTTCATAAGACTATTTCAACTCAGGAACATTTTATTTATAGTTATAATCAGTTACTACATCAGTGGTTTGTTTAGACAATTTTATTTCTTATCATTTGAAATAAGTCAATTCAATTTCACCTCATTTATAGTCAATAAAAGCTAGCACCAAGATATAATTTACTAATAAAAATATTATCCTTAATTTGCTATTTGTGGTATATAAATCATTTCATTTTTACATATTAGTTTTAACAAATCACATTTATTAGTTTGTTTGATTTATCTAAAGTAATTTAGGAAAATTAAATTCCGTCTAATTTAGCAACTTAATCTTTGGTCCAAGAATTAGGTTCATCAAAAGTAATAATCAAAAATTATTTAATTGATTAAATTATGTCATTACATTTCGTTTGAACTAACTGCTCAGTTATTGGACACTTTTTTCGGTTCTAGCGTAACTAAAGTATCTGCTAAAGATATAAATAAACATAAATTTTTTTTTTAAATAATTTATCAGAATAATGACAAAAAAATTTAAGTATATTACAAAAACAAAAATATTGCTGAAGTCATAAGTTTAAAAAAAAATTTGATAAATTTTTACTATCAAGATAATGATTAGTAAGAAATTTTCAGTTTTTACGTCAGTAGTGTTTTTATAAAAATTTTTTAAAAAATGATTTGAAAACATATTAAAAAAAAGTCTGAAAAAACTTGCACTTTTCAAATCTCTTTGTTCATTCTAAATGTAATCGACCAATTTATTTTTGACAACTTTTCTTACTTATTATTCAAACTTATCAAGGATTTTTTATATCAAACATCAAAACATTTAACGAATTTTTAACCAAAGAATAAAAACCACCATCAGTTTGCATAGCATTTATTAAGTAAGAAATTACAATTTACGTAGATTAGCGCAAAAATAGAAGAGTTTACAATAACTTATTGTAAGAAAATACAATTTTAACAAAATAGATAGTTTCAAACTTTAAGAATTGAGAATGAAAACGAAATAATCATAAAAATCATCATTATACGAGTTTTCCAAAAGATCTTACATTTGCAGATTAACAGATTCTTTCTCACATTAGAAGAATCTTTCATGGCGTCAAAAGATTGGAAATTTCACTAAAAACTTTTCCACAAAAATTAAATTTATATGGCTACTCATAGACATGATTTTCTGCATGAGTTAAAAAGTCAGATTTTTCATTAAATTTTTTTCCACAAACAAAACATTCATATGACTTTTCACCTGTATGAGTTTTTTCATGAGTTAAAATAGTAGATTTTTGACTAAATTGTTTTCCACAAACCATACCAGCAGATTGCTTCTTATCACTATGAGTTTTTTCATGAGTTGAAAGACTAGATTTTTGACTAAATTGTTTCCCACAAACAGTACAATCATATGACTTCTTATCGGTATGAATTTTTTGATGAGTTAAAAGAATTGATTTTTTAATAAAACTTTTTCCACATTCAAGACATTTATATGGCTTTACACCAGTATGAGTTCTTCTGTGGATGACAAGCTTAGATTTGGATGTAAAATGTTTGTTACAAACCAAGCATTCATTCTTGTTTTCCAAAGAAGATTTATTGTTATTTTCAAGTGTGGTTTCTTTTTCTTGGTCTGCTTTTGCATTCTTACCAACTTCTTCATTAGAGTAACTTGTACTTGGTGTACCTTCTTTTAAACTGTTTAAACTAGTTTGGTCAACGTGATTCTTATGCTTGCTATAAGCTCCACTGGAAGAGCTTTGCAAATTTGTCTCTTCTGCAGTTTTCTTTTCAAAACTGTTCTTACTATCATCCAATGAAAGTTTTCTTTTTCGATTTAGTTTTTTGTCGTTCAACAAATTCATTATTTACTTAATAATCTAAATTTAAATAAAAATTTTTATAATTAAAAACGTCTATTACAAATTTAAAAAAATACTAATGAAACAATACATAGTTAATTTAAAGATTTTCATACAGAGTTTTATTCCTTATTAATTTATTTCATGTGATATAGTTTGTATACAAATTGTAGCAGTAAACCATTCTGTTTAAACAAACGTTTTCTAGAAGGCTAAACCATAAGTTTATCATGTTTCACATACTTAATAGTATTTAAAATGAACTTTACAAAAACAAAATGTTCTTAGCCTTTTAAACTTTTAAAACTTTAAAATAGTAAAGAAAAGCAATTTTTCATAAAATTAAGCAAGCTAGAAAATATTACATGATATCGAAAACAATTCAGGATTATGTAACACCAAATGTAATATTTTATCCACATTAAGCCTACAATCAACTATAAGATGCAAAAGATAATAAAGCACTCCCTTTGAGAAATTTATACAACACAGTTCACGTTACCAAGCATACTCTGTTTAAGTATATTTAACAAGACATATATATATATATATATGTTTAATTCATAAAAGTGATTTATTGATCTTCAAAAATGTTTGTAGAAATCATAATTTTGAAAGCAATGTTAGAAACATAAAAATATTTGCACGTAAATTATGATGACAGAATCAAAGTTTTAGAAGCTTCTGCTGTATGGATTTTGTAACTTGTCGATTATTATTTTGATGATTTTACTGCTTTGCTGTTAATATTTGTTGTGCATTAAAATTTTTAGGCAATATTGAGTAGCTGCAAATCTAAACTTATTAAGAGAATTTGTTAATGCAGCTTGCATTCCTTTTTTGTTTCTTTTAAAGCAACATAAAAGTATTAATTTTCTAGAAGTTTCTTTTAAATATTAATAATTTTAATATTAATAATGTAAAACACATATAATATTAAGCTGAAAACTCTATCTTAAAAAGTTTAATTCAGATTTAGTTTGAAAAGAAAACAAAACTTTCAAAAAAACGATATTTGTACAGTTCTATTTTTTGAATGAAGTCTATAATTTTTACTAGAAAGCTCTTAGTAAGGTTTTTTAAAACCATTTAACTTTGTGATAAAAGATTAACTTTCTAATATTTCTTTATGATTTTTTTACATTTCTTTTATATGTTTAAATACAAACTGTTTTAAATGAGAATGTTTTAGGTATTCATGACTTAATTAACTATATTAGTAATTTATAACGAGGCTTATAATTTAAAAGAAACTAATGTATAAATAGATGTTTCTTACTAATGGATCACAATTTAAAGATTAGTAATTATAGTATTACTAATTATAATATTAATATATAATTATTAATTATATTATAGTATTTTTATTATGATATCTAAGATTTTTTGTTGTTAATAGTATCTCTCAGTAGGATTTCATTAGCAGATTAATATAGAGATTAGTAACTACATTTGAGTGTAGTTGCAAGAAACTAAAGTTTCGATCTTAAACTATCTATTTTTCAATTTAATGAATTCTTTTTATCATTTCATATTAAAAATAAATGCATCTTAATAATACATTTTATCAACAACTACATCATCATAATTACTCTCATCTGCTACAGTACTGAGTCATTTATTACCCAAATGTTTACATCAAACTTACAATTATAGGTTGATAAAAAATTAAGTGACTTTTTCATCTTTTTTAAATTTGGAAAAAAATCAGATGAACCATATTTTGCTGGTTGTTTAGCAGTTAGTTTATTTTAAACTTTTTTATTAAATAAGATCTTTACGACCTATTTGGTTTTATTATTTATACGTCAGATTTGTTGCTAATCAACAAAACACAATAGTCTAACAATTTGTTTCGCTGTAGTTAATCTTCCCCGCATTGTCTTACTTCTATAATATTTAAAAGAATTCATCTTTAAATGCCTTTTATGGCTATATGGATTCTCCCAATATAAACGAAGCCAACTCTGAAAATAATAAAAGTATATAATTCTCATATCCTCGTCCAACTGTAAGAATATACCTAGTTAACAGTTATCTTTTTAGTTTTTCAATGAAAATTGCTTCCGAATTCTTACTAATTCAATAGTTTTGTTGATTTTAGAGTTAAAACATAGTTTCAGTAATCAGCAGTTACAAGATCGATAAAAAACGAATATACTCTTGAAGATATTCTTCTAGATATCGTTATATGAATATCTAGATATTCTAAATATATTTTAGAGGAAAAGAGTTTTTCAGCAGAACTTTTGTGTAATATATTAAATTTGATGAAAAAATAAATCAACTGGAGATTAATTAACTAAGATTAACAAAGTCAGTGAAATGTAACATTTGCAACTTAATTTGACTCCAAATTGCTGATAAATTATTACTATATAACTTGATTTAATGAATTAATAATAAATAAATATAAGAAAATCTCTTTGATTGGAAAAACTCAGGATAGTGAAACAAAAATAATAAACTGGGTTAATGAATTAAAATTTTCTGATTTTTTGTCACTGCATCGTGTTGCTATATGAAAGCAAAAGAACTTTTTCGTCATCTGCTTGCTTCCATCAACTGATACAACCTTTAAGACTTTCTCAACAAAATAACCTTTTTTAATAGGTGATCAGAATTTTAATAGTTTTTGCAATATTACTTTAAATAAATTGTTAAACTTTGTTGTGCTCACATAATATACAATCATTATCAGTTCAATAGATGTTGACTTCGTAGTTTGTACAAAATTATTTTAATTTAACGATTATTCTTTGGATTTGAATAAAATCAATTTTTTCATTGAACAATTTTTCGATTGAAATCAGTATGAGTAATTTCAAATATATTTATTAAATAATTAATTTGCCTTCATCGTTTTAAACAACGATTTTTTTTTATTAATAACTTCTTATAAAATTTTTCATTAAATCTGTTTTGATGGATGAAACTCATGAAACAAATTTAAAAAAACCTTTAAGAGATTGAACAGTTAAGACTCGTTGAAAATAATTCAACTTCAAAATATAAAACAATTTCCAAATTTCAGAAAAAATACTTTTCAGAAACATTGTTTAATAACTTTTATGGTTTTCATAAACTTGCTTCAATTTAGTGTTTGTTGGTTCAATTTTAAAATAAAAAACTTTTCTTACGAAGAATATTATTATACTTAACTCAAATTCATTTCTTCCCAATTAAAGAAAAGAAACCACCGTTTAGAACAAGAAAATATGATTTATCTTATATATTAAATACGTTGTGTTATTGAATGTATTTTCAAATGTTGGTATTAATGACATGAGTTGAAAATGATATTTTGCAGAAAGTCAAATCTATTTAAAGTTCATCGACAGATTGTCGATTCCAAAATGTTGAAGGAAAAAAGCTTTCATAGCTGTGCAATAACTTGATAACTATTTCTCTGCTTTACGAATTTCATTCGATCTAGTATTTGTCTGGAGGAAAGTATTTTTGTAAACTTTTATTTTTCTCTAAAAGTTTCATTTATTAAAAATTTTGAGACAAACTTTATTTCTTTGACATTAGTCTTATAGAAGATTATATCTTACTTATAGTTGCATAAAACTTTTGTTGTAAGTTCAAAGTCTGTGAGCTAGATTATTTATCTAACAGATTTAAGAATACAAAAATTATAATTTTACAAAATATGAAATAAAACTATTATAGGGTCAGCTTTTTTATTTCTTTAAAACTTACACTTAGTTAAAAAACTAATCTGAAACTAATATTTAGGTTTTTTTAGGTTTTTTTAATTCAGTGAAACAATCTGTTAGCTAATTTTGATCAACTTAAATTGTGTATCAGAATTAATATAATTAAGCAGTGCAATTATCAAAGATAATGATGATGTAATATCTAATATAGAACTTTTACTTCTGCAAACATCTTAGATACAGAATTCAACTTAATACTTTCTTTTTTAACTTAGTGAATTACTGAGTTGGAAAAACTATACAAGAACATAGCCTGAAGCAATGCAAAGTTTTTAAAATTATTTATCATCAGCGACGTCTAGCGTCAGCTTTTACGACTAAAACAATTAAAACTAAAATATTGTTAAATAAATTGTTCTAATTTTATAGAAAAGTGGTTTTAGTTACACAAAATAAACAATTTTAGATTCGAATTAGTTTTTAAAAATTAAACTAAACTCTTATAACATATATAATAATGATAGAACATACAAGAAGAAAGAATAAATACAAGAAGAATACTAATAAGAATAATATTTAGAAGAAAAATAAGGATAGAAACAAGAAGAACATTTACTTATGATAAGATATACAAACAATATTAAAAATTTAAATTATGATAAGATTTGTAGGAAAATAAAATCAAATACTGATTAATATTAAAGACTAAAAAATATAAATCAAAATTATCCTTCTCTTTTTATACATTGTAGGTATTTGTAAGTTTTTATCAAACCTAGCATTAAAATTAATAAGCTTAATAAAACATTTAAAATAATTTTAGCAAAATCTTAACATCGAATATATTGACTAAATTCTCAAATAATTTTATAAATATAGATCAGTGAACCAGAACCTTTGCAGTTTGTGGCGACGATTTGTTTGATAAAGTAAAAATACTGAAAAGAAAGATTAATATTTTGATATAACAGCTAAATAAAGAGATAAGATAATTCAAATAAAATTATCATTAATAACCAATATCAAATATTAACAAACTAAAATGATACTTTCATCAAAAGTATTAATCGAAATTAAAAGAATATGAAATTTATTGGCTGGTTAATAAATTTATACATGTCTACAAGTTGTCTATTTCAAAATCCTGCTCGTTTTCAAGACCTAATACGTCTAATGTTCCATAGTAATTCTTTGACTATCATCTCTTTCGATCTAATAATTGTCAAAACAAAAGTTAATTTTAATAATTACATTCTCCTTTATAAGGTTGGTTTGTTTAGAATTCTTACAAAATGTTTCCCTTTTAGAACAATTTTAAATTACTTTTTTTACTTAATTAAATTAATTTTCTACAAAAAGTATATCGAAGAGTAGAAAGAAAAAAACTTTTATAAAACAACTAAGTGAAATAATAAATTTATTACAAATATACTAATTGTAGTCTACCAATATTACGATTATTATATTCAAATTTAAAGGTTTTATTAACAACAAGAGTTGAAAATAATATATTTTCAGAAATTCAATTTTTTATAAAGTTTATCGACAGATTGTCGATTTCAAAATATTGCTAGTGTGGTGGACAACTAGCTGAGCAAATTGTTGAATTAAAAAATAGTTCTTTCTTTTATTAATTTCTTTCGATCTAGTATTTGTCAGGAGGAAAGTACTTTTTCAAACTTTTCTTTTTCTCAATAAGTTTGATTTATTAAAAACTGTTAGACAAACTTTATTTCTCTGACATCAATCTTATAGAAGACTGTATCTTATTTCTAGGTGCAAAATACTTTTGAGTTTAAATTTTTCAAGTAATTCGTTAAAACTAAACATATTTTTTATATAAAGATATTTGTATTAGTTTGAATAAAATTTTTACAAATATTAAAAAATAAAGTCTTTCAAGTTCAAAGTCTTAGACTATTTATCAAACAGATCTAAGGAGAAATTTACAATTTTACAAAATATGAAAATAAAATTATTACAGCGACATGTTGTGGCTGAAAAATAAATATTAAAATCTAATTTTATTTGACAATATTTTTTGATTTACAGTCTAATAAAAGAAATTCCAATAAAAGTGAGACAAACTGCAAATAAATTGTTAAGGTCAGTTTTTATCTGACTCTTAATTAATTGACATGGTAGAATTTGTTAGATAATATTTTTCTTTAATCTTACTAATGTTATTCTAAACTTATTTAAGTATTTTATGAAAACAGTTGATTAAATTTAGTTTTATAATTATTATATAATATTATATACTTACTTATTATTTATATAATTATATACTAGTAGTGAATTATACTTCGCATTATTTGAATATTTTGTAAAATAATGTTTTTTTGATTACGTCACACATAACCTTTTCAAACACAATTTTTTGTGATGAGTTTTTGAAACTAGTTCAAGCTTCAAATTTTAGTAATGAAGAATTGTCTTTAAGTATAAATAAAGAAATCAAAATATTTTTATTTTATAAGCTATAAGTTGAAATAAAAGAATTCAGTTTAAAATCACTTAAATGTATTCATTATGAGAACATGCAGAAAATATTTTGGAATGTAAAATTGTTCTAATTTATTTTTGCAATATTTTCATATTGAGAAGAATTTTTCCAACCAATCGAGCTGCAATTTATGAGTAAAATATACAATACAAGTTTTTTTCAATATTTCTTGAAAACAATTAAATGAATGTAATTACTTTAAAGAAACATTCTTTATTAGACAAAGTAATTTAAATTTTTAAGAAATTAGGCAAATTTTTCAACAATGAGAAGAATTTATTTAAACTATGGAATATTAATTTAGCAGCTTTTAGATTGTTAATTATATAAATTCTTATTATTAATATGCTATCTGTCAAAAATCAATAAATTGAAATTGTTCCAACACCATTTGGAAAACTCCTTGCTGTTTCAAAAATTTTCAATTAATGTTACAGCTTTTTTAGGTTTGTTTGTATGATCAATAAGCCTAGAAACTATTAACAGAAGCCACAAAATTTTTTGTTTCAATAAAATAATTAAATTTCATTTTTCTGCTTCCATGAATGCTGTTGAGTAAATTATGAATGCATTTTCATTAAATCTAATAATTTTTTTTATTGTTTACCAATAAAACATTCTTCTAATCTATAGCGACCGTTTTGTAAGACATAAGTAATTATATCAATAAAGCTTTCATTTTTTTCATCATGAATTCATTTTAATATTTGTGGTTATCTGGCTGTTAGAGAATCGATGGATTCCATAAAAATGAGTTTAGAGTTAATTAAAAAAAATCAAATCAAAACTCAGGATCGTAAAGGATTGTAATGATTAATGAAGGACTTTATAGACATTTAAATATAAGAAACTGAATCAAAATTTCAGAATAAAAAGTTATATGAAGTCCCCTCAATTAAATTGTTCTCTGGTTTCTGCAATTAAATTTTTCTATTAAAACAGGTTTCTTCATCTTTATTCTTCTGATAGAAAAATGAATAAAACTAAATTTTGAGCTAATATTCGATTGTGATACAACCTAACTCATTGTCCCGAGGCTTTTGTTGTTTTGAGAGGAAGTGATGAAGTCATCTTTAAAAATAAAAGCTTTTTAAAATTTCATTCTATCAACAACTAATAATAACAACTACGAAGAAAGCAAAATCTAAAAATAAATTGATAAAAAATAATTTAAAGAAAACAATGAACAAAACTTATATTACCAAAATATATATAAAATATATTTTAGAATAGTCATTTAAGTTTTGAAATTCTAAAGTCTTTTTCGAAAAGCACCTCCAGAATTTCCTATCATTTTTCTTTTGAAATTAATTGAAGATAAATGATTTGAAAACACATTAAAAAAAATCTGAAAAAACTTGCGCCTATCAAATCTCTTGGTTTTACCTAAAAGTAGTCGACCAAGCTATTTTTGTGACGTTTTCTTACTTATCCTTTTAAAATATCCTACTAATATCCAATATTACCTGGGGTCGAACCCGGTACTTCCTAGCTAGAAGGTAGGTGTAGTAACCGCTTCGCCACCAACCAGGAACTTTCACATGTTTATAAATGCTGTTAAGATGCCGAACCTTTGATTTTTTGATTTTATTCTAAACTTATTTAAGTATTTTAGGAAAACAGTTGATTAAATTTAGTTTTATAGTTATTATATAATATTATATACTTAGATAATATTTATATAATTATATACTAATAGTGAATTATACTTTGCATTATTTGAATAATTTGGAAAAGAATGTTTTTTTGATTACGTTACACATAACATTTTCAAACACAATTTTTTTGTGATGAATTTTTGAAACTAGTTCAAGCTAACTATTCTCTTAAAAATGTATCTGCTAACAATGATATTACTTTACTAATTCAAAAATTGTTCCAAGTTTTATTAGAATTATCCTTTGAAACTGGTTAATAATGGTTAGTAACTCTAAAAAGCCTTTTATTTCACTTTTTTGGAAACAATTCACAATATTATTTACGTCTTAAGAGGATTGCATATACCGCTGCTGATTTTGAACAAAAGCTAATTTTTAATTTTATTATCTAAAATAAATTTTATTGATAGATGTTACGATGATATTCAGCTTTTTTTTAGAAACTTTTTTTATACTGCTTTTATTCATTTGATGATAAAATGTTTAAATATCCGAGGTAAACAAATCAATGAAAAAGTTGCTTTTAAATTTTAATATCAATTTTTTTCATCTCTACTTTTAACTTTTTACTACGATTATGTTAATCAATTTTTCTCTTTCAATTTTGAAAACTTTCAGTCAGCCCGTGAATCTCAGATCACTGTTTCTGATATAACTTTTGTCAGAAATTTCAAACGACGAGATAACGGCGACCCATCTAACTTCTTTTTGAAATGTATATTATTTTGTTGTATTTTTGACACGTTTTATTTGTACAAAAACAAATAAAGTAGAACTTGTTTTTCTATCAAATAGCAAAAGTAATTTTACTTAAATGAAATATAACTCAAAAATGATGGCTATTAGCTAAGTGTATCAAACAGCAAAAATTTATAAAAAAAGTTGCTCTGCTATAACTTTACCTATTAGTGAAACTAAAACTGATCTATACAGTTTAAGTTATTAGATAAAACAAACAAAAAATTGACAAAATTATATATTTCTTTTTAAGAACATCAAAATATTTGATAACATAATTTTGTAAACTTTAATTGTCATAAGAGTAAATTATTATTCTTTGTAGTTTATTTAAAAAAATTAACTTAAAACGTCTGTGATAAACCTTGAAGTAATTCTTTCTAAGTTGAAGGAAGCTTATATACAATTTTATCTAAATATCAATTAAGATAATTTGATCTTTACCTAATCATTTTTTGCTGGCTTGTAACTTTACTGCTTATGCAGTTTTTTCGAACATTCTTTTAGTCACGGTGGGATTTTGCAACTTTAGTTTCTTAGTAATCTGGACTCTTTTTATTGACATTACTTTTTTGATTTTAGAAATTGGTTGTAGATTTCTGGTTTTATCTAATGTAGATTTAATATAATAAACCATATAAAAAAATTAGTTGATATATTAAAATTATTATATATAATATGCTGTATGAAATCAAATCATCTCCAATAGTACTAGTCCATAACATACCAGATTGGTCTTTTGAAATTAACATCTTCAAAATTAACATATTGAGTTGCTAAGACAGTTTGAATTACTTTCCTTATTTTGTAACTTTATACGTAAAACAGGAGAACTAATAAATGCTAATTTGTTACCAGTCCATTTTAATCTAATCGATGAAATTGCTTTAAATTGCTAGAATATTTTTGAACCGTTTTGTTTCATTACTTAAACGTCAGATTTGTTTGTATTTTAGTTCCTATTTCTTCCCACATATATTTCTTCACAAATTAATACAGGATTTGTACATTTTAATGTCAGATTTTTTTTCTGTAGATCCTTTTGAGCGCCTGTGACTTTTGATGGTTTTGCATCTTTAAATCTCGAACAACGGAATAAGTTGCTAAATGAGATAGAATGTTTTTCCTTTTTTATATTCTTTGTTATATTGTAGTTTTCTTAATCTAATTCCAATACATCAGACGTACTAAGAAATGTTGATTTGTTACATTGATAGTTGTAGGAATGATTTTAAAGTAATAATTAATAATTGATAAATCTTCAGAAAAAGAATTACAAAAATCAACGGTACAAAAAGTGCGATGTGTATCTCAAAAAACTATAAAATAATATAACTTATAAGAGTATTTCAAATTTGAGGCAAATACTTTTATTTAAATTTTTTAACTTAAAAATACTAACTCATATTGTAAGACTTTATACCAAGATTAAAAATTGTTTAAAATTCACTCTTTGGAAGGTATCATCCTCAAGATATTTTAGCTGTTTTGTTGGTATTAGGAACTTTAAATAATTATTTTTATTATTTATTAGTTCACATTTAGTGGCAAATTCTTCATTCCAAAAAAATGTTATCTCAAAAGACTTTTTCATAAGATTATTTCAACTAAGGATTAATCTGTATATAGTTATAATCAGTTACTGCACCGATGGTTTGGTTAGGTGTTTTGGTTTGTTGTGGTTTGTTTGGATAATTAGAGTTCCATTTAAATTAGCAACTTAATGGTTGGTTCGATAATTAAGGTCATCAAAAGCTGAAATTGAACTACAGTTATATATCTGATGTAAAAGTAGAAAACAGAACAGCTTAAAACACTCTAGCAACTTGCTTACAGGAATATTAATCGTAAAGTTTAAAAATGATGGAGTAGTAACCAATAAGAAAATATTAGTTTTTCTGCCGTATTTCTGGTGTTACAAAATTTTAAAGTAATTTAAACTATTTAAAAAACTCAATCTGTTAACTTTGATATAACTATTTGGGTAAGAAATAGTTAAGTTTTATAGAAGATGATTTATTTATGATAATGTAATTGTCAATAATATGAAATGTTAAAAAACTTCTTTTTCTAAATTTATAGTATGAAGAGGATAATAACGTTTATTGTTTTTATCTGCAACAACCATTTTAAAAAAGGAAATAGATTTTAAGATTTCAAACATTAGTTTTCTTGTAAAAATTGCAATAATTACTAAAAACTGTAGTTTTACATTCATAAAAAAAACAAAACACAAAATTATTCAGTTTTACAAACATATAAGGATTTAACGAATCTTTAGATTGTAACTAAAAAGTTACCACAATTTCCATTGCCTTTATCAACTAAAAAGATATAATTACTTTCAAAAACTTGTTGAAAAATAATTCAAGATGTTAATAAATACTTAAAATACAAACTTTGAAAATTAAGGAGTACAAAATTTTTTTTAATAGTTTACAAAAAAGCTCTACGAGAACAACAACATAAGAATACCAACTTTAGTTTAAAGTAAAAAATTGAATGTAAAACCTTTATTATTTATTGTAGACTTACACACTATTTCAATAATAGAGTAATCATTAAAATAGTTAATTAAAGCATAAATTGCAACAACCAGCCAAACAAAAAATTATTCTTTTGTTTCCTTTAAACTCAAAGATCTTTAAATAGTTAAGTTACTTTTTAGTTTAAACATATTTTCATTTACCCTTACTTGAATTGTGAGTATACATTTACCAGCAAAATGATTTTACTTCTTCTGATTAAAATGAGTTCTTTTGTGGTATGAAAGACTGGAATTTTGAATAAATTTTCTTCCACAAACAGCACATTCATATGGCTTCTCACCAGTATGAATTCTTTCATGACTTAAAAGATTAGATCTATCACTAAATTTTCTTTCACAAACAACACATTCATATGGTTTCTCACCAGTATGAGTTCTTTCATGAATTAAAAGACTGGAATTATATGCAAATTTTTTTCCAAAAGCAATACATTCAAATGGCTTCTCACCAGTATGAGTTCTTTCATGACTTAACAAATGGGTTTTTTGACTAAATTTTCTTTCACAAACAATACATTCATATGGTTTCTCACCAGTATGAGTTCTTTCATGACATAACAAATGGGTTTTTCGACTAAACTTTCTTTTACAAACAATACATTCATATGGCTTCTCACCAGTATGAGTTCTTTCATGACTTAAAAGATTAGATCTATCACTAAATTTTCTTTCACAAACAACACATTCATATGGTTCCTCACCAGTATGAGTTCTTTCATGAATTAAAAGACTGGAATTACGTGCAAATTTTTTTCCACAAGCAATACATTCATATGGCTTCTCACCAGTATGAGTTCTTTCATGGTATAACAACTGGGTTTTTCGACTAAATTTTCTTTCACAAACAATACATTCATATGGTTTCTCACCAGTATGAGTTCTTTCATGCATTAAAAGATTGGAACTATGTGCAAATTTTTTTCCACAAGCAAAACATTCATATGGCTTCTCACCAGTATGAGTTCTTTCATGATAAATAAGCTGAGATTTAAATTTAAATTTCTTGTTACAGTCTAAGCATTCATATTTGATTTTGAAATTGGAAGATTGTTTGTTTTCTTCATTATTTTCTTTCCCTTTGAATGCTTTTTTATCGCTGTCAGTCTCTTTATAAGGGAAACTTCTAGTTGTTGGAATTTCTTTAGTATTATTTAAAGTAGTTTGATTAGCATGACTTTTATACAAGCTATATACTCCACAAGAAGTGTTTACCAAAATTTTCTTTTTTGCCGTTTCATTATTAAAACTTTTCTCATCATCATCTAATGACAGTTTTCTTTTTCGTGCAAAGTTGCTGCCTTGTATCAAGTTCATTTTCAAGTTAATAGGCTGAAAAAAAATACTTTTTTAATTTTAAATTGTCCATATAAAATAATTTTAGTTTTAAGTGATTTATTATTTTTATATGATATACAAAGTTTGTTTAATAATGATAACAATCAAGTTTAGATCAAGTTTTGTAAAAGTCTTATTCAGAAACTTGTGATATTCTAAATACATATTTTTATTTAAAACGAATTTGAAGAACAATTTTTTGTAAACTTTTGCAAGTATTTTCATAAATTGTTGGTTATAGTTCAATGTTTATAACAACAAAATATATAATTCTATATTAAATAAAAAGAAATAAATTCTTCTATAGAAAAGGCATTATTATTTTACATATAGCAGTTATGAGGGCAAAACACGTTTGCTTGTGAAAATGATAACATGAGTTCAGAAACTATAAATTAAAAAGTATAGTATAATTATAAGATTTAACAGTGTTTAAAATAGATCAACAGGATGTTAAACCTTAATTTTACAGATTTTAATCTTCAGTTATTTATCTCATATTCAAGTGTAAAGTCCTCAATAAAATTAACTTGTATGATGTTACATTAATAGTGAGCAACAATAAATCAAAAAATATATCAAACTATTTCTAGTTATTTTTAATTACAAATATACTTAATTATATTTATATATATACATTATATTTTAGTTATAGTTAGAGAATATTCTAATGAAAATTGAAGAGTTGATTTTGACTTATTGAATTAATTTAAAAATGATAAGCTCAACTAAAAAAATAAATACTTTAATATCATGGAAGTGTATAAAGAATTTATAGCTTACAAACCAATATAAACGAACAAAAATTGACTTAAAGTCTAATATTTTGACAGTTATAAACATTTACTACAAATTTTTATTTTAAAATGGTTTGAAAATTTAATGTCTAAACGCAATACCTGCAAAAACTTCACAAAAATCAATACTAGCAATTGTCTTATAAAATTAAGCAAGCTACATAAGTTTACAAAATATCAAAAATCAACATGATCATTTAACACCAATCATTTTTCTATTTTAAAATTAAGTTTACTAGTAACTATTCGAGACAAAAGAGAGCAACAAAACCTAATAATTTAAAACAAATTATGATAATATATATAGCACAAATAACGATACTAAACATATAAACTTTTGGTCAAAGTCTTGTTAAGAATATATATAAATATGTTTGATTTATTAAAGTGATTTATTAATCTTCAAAACAGTTGAGAGAAATTATAATTTCGAAAGCAATGTTAGAAATAGAAATTTGTTTGTAAGTAAATTATGATGACAGAAACAAAGTTCTAGAAGCTTCTGCTGTTTGGGTTTTGTAGCTTGTTGATTATTATTTCGATGCTTTTACTGCTTTGCTATTAATATTTGTTGTGCATTAAAATTTTTCAGCAATATTGAATAACTGCAAATCTAAACTTCTTAAGAGGCTATGTTAGTGCAGCTTGCATTTTTTTTACATATTTTAACTATTTACATAATATACGGGTTTTCCAAAAGAACATTTACAGATCATCAGATCTTTTTTTTAACTCTTTTTTAACTTTTTTTTGAAAATTCTTTCATGGCAACGATTTGAATTTCGACTAAACTTTCTTTCACAAACAATATTTTCATATGGCTTTTCATTAAACATTTAAAGAAAATGTTAATGAAATAATAGATAGTTTATTAAGTTTTGATGGATGAGTTTTTTCATTTTCTTAAGTTGATATATTTAAAGGTTTTTATGCTAATTGTAACTATAAATCAATCACGTTTAAAGAAAACTTTTCTAGAACGCAGAAACAGAAACTTATCATGTTTTATAAACAGATTGTATTTAAAATGAATTTTTAAAACACAAAATTTTGATAATATTTTGCAATAAACAAAAAACATTTGTTACTTATATTTCAATATTGAAATAGTAAAATATTGAGGTTTATATTGTAACAAAAAAGCCTCTTATATTAGAAAGACATTGTTGTTGTTTTACATGTAACACTTATGAGAACAAAACATCATTTGCTTGTGGAAATATTAAAATGAGTTGTAAATTAAATATAATAATGTATGCAAGAAGGTTCAAACAGATGGAAACAAAGTAGACCCTACTCTTAATGATTTCAAGACAACAATTTTAAATAGTTTTATCCAATATCTAATTGTTAATTTTTCAATAAAATTTAAATTTATGATGGAACATAGATTGAGAGCAACAATTAATTCAAAAAACGTATTAAAAGTGTTTTTTTATGTTTTAATGATAAATATAATAAACTCAATATTTTCAATATACTCAATAAATTCAAATTTAAGTGTTGATTTTGATTTACTTATAATGCAGAAAATAAATGGAAATGAAAATTGAAACTTTAAAGACAAAATATAATACAGAAGAAGTTAAACATTAAAAGCTCAATTAAAAAAATCAATAATTTAATCACCTTGTAATTTATAAGAATTGTATAACAGATAAGTCAATAAAAACTAACAAAATTTTAATTCAAATCTAATATTTTGACAGCCAAAAGCGTTTATCTAAAAATTTTATTTTGAATAGTATTGAAAATCTGATATTAAAACTCCATATCTGAAAACTTTCATCTTTAGCTTTATTCAATTTGTAAAAGGAAACTAATAACGAAGATAACTAACAAAACACTACTAACCAACCAGTGTTGACTACAGAATGAACTATGTATATAGAGTAATAGGGGATGAAACATTTACGTAAATGGTAAAATATTCTACTATCACTACAAACAATAACAACACTACTTTTCCACTTATTGTTTGTAGCTTTGTGAACTAAAATGTACTTCTTACTGCTCTTTTGAAATTAAATCTTAGCACATCACTTAATCATTGCTTAGTAGGTGGTACATAGTTGTTATATCACTTTAATATTCTTTTTTGTGAAATCAAGTTATTCTAGCAATTAATTACTGTATTCAGTCAAACATACCCACAAACTCATCAAAAAATAATAATACCTTTTAGAATAGCTTTTAGAGGTTTTAAAAAAAAAAAACTTTAAGTGATTAATATCTATAAGTATTTCTTGAAATTTATTGTTTATTTGTAACTTTAAAAAATAAAAAATACTAAAAATAATAAAAACTGAATGAACAAATACTCTGACAAAGTTTGGATTTTGCAGTTACTTAATAATAATAAAAAGATTTATTGTACTAAAATATTGAGATCAAAACAGCAAAAGCATCAAAATGTTAATCAGCAAACAACAAAATCATAATAGCAAAAGCTTCTATTACTTTAATATTATCATCAGAATTTGCGTGCAAAGATTTTTGTGTTTCTAACATTGCTTTCAAAATTATTATTTTTCCAAACTGTTTTGAAGATTAGAAGATCACTTTTATAAATCAAACATATATATATTCCTAAGAAGACTTTGACCAAAAGTTATTATGTTTGGTAACGTCATTTGTGTTATATATATTATTATAATTTTTTTTAAATTATAAGGTTTTGTTGCTCTCTTTTGTCTCATTTTGTTACTTGCAGACTTAATGCCAACAGAGAAAAATGATTGTTGTTAGATGATCATGATATGATTTTCGATATTTTGTAAACTTATGTAGCTTGCTTAATTTTATAGGACAATTGTTAGTATTGATTTTTGGGAAGTATTTGCAGGTATAGCGTTTAAACATGAACTTTTTTAAAATAAAAATTTGTAGTAAATGTTTATAACAGTCAAAATATTAGACTTTAAGTCAATCTTTGTTCGTTTATATTGGCTTGTAAGTTATAAATTCTATATAGATTTCCATGATATTTAAATATGTATTTTTTGAGGTTGAGCTTATCGTTTCTAAATTAAATCTAATGTATATTCAATAAGTCAATATTAAGTCTTGACTTTTGATTAGAATATTCTCTAACTATAACTAAAATATAATTTTATATATAAACATAACTAAGTATATATGTAATTAAAAATAACTAGAAATAGTTTGATATATTTTTTGATTAATCGTTGCTCACTATTAATGTAACATCATACAAGTGAATTCTATTGAGGACTTTACACTTGAAAATGAGATAAATAACTGCAGATTAAAATCTGTAAAATTAAGTTTTAACATCTTGTTGATCTATTTTAAATACTGTTAAATCTTACATTTATTACATACTTTTTAATTTTTAGTTTCTGAACTCATGTTATCATTTTCACAAGCAAACGTGTTTTGCCCTCGAAAATGCTACATGTAAAGCAATAATTCCTTTTCTATAGAAAATTTTGTTTCTATTTATTTATTATAGAATTGGATATTTTGTTGTCTAGATATTGAACTATAACCAACAATTTGTGAAAATACTTGCTAAAGTTTACACAAAATTGTTCTTCAAATTCGGTTGAAATAAAAATATGTAAATACAACATTAAAAGTTTGTGGTTAAGACTTTTACAATACTTGATCTAAACTTGATTGTTATCATTAGTAAACTAACTTTGTTCATATAAAAATAATATATCACTTAAGACTAAAATTATTTTATACGCACATTTTAAAATTAAAAAATTTTTTTTCTTCAGCCTATTAACTTGAAAATGAACTTGATACAAGGCAGTAACTTTGCACGAAAAAGAAAACTGTCATCAGATGATGATAAGAAAACTTTTAATAATGAAAATGCAAATAAGAAAATTTTGGCAAACACTTCTGGTGTACTATATGGCTTGTATAAAAGTAATGCTGATCAAACTAGTTTAAATAATACTAAAGAAAATCCAACAACTACAAGTCTCCCTTATAAAGAGACTAACAGCGATAAAAAAGCATTCAAAGGGAAAGAAAATAATGAAGAAAACAAACAATCATCAAATTTCAAAATCAAATATGAATGCTTAGACTGTAACAAGAAATTTAAATTCAAATCTCAGCTTGTTTATCATGAAAGAACTCATACTGGTGAGAAGCCATATGAATGTATTGTTTGTGAAAGAAAATTTAGTCATAGATCTAATCTTTTACGTCATGAAAGAACTCATACTGGTGAGAAACCATATGAATGTATAGTTTGTGAAAGAAAGTTTACTCAAAATTCCAATCTTTTAACTCATGAAAGAACTAATACTGGCGAGAAGCCATATGAATGCATTGTTTGTGGAAGACGATTTGCTCGAAATTCCAATCTTGTAACTCATGAAAGGACTCATACTGGCGAGAAACCATAGGAATATGTTTTTTTGTGAAGAAAATTTAGTCGAAATTCAAGTCGATTACTCCATGAAATGATGCATGTTTCTCAGAAAAAGTGAGATCATTTTGCTGGTCAAAGTTTACTAACAATTTATAAGAATGAATAAATAGCTTTGTGAAGATCAGAGGGTTTAAAAATATAGTTTTTAAAATTGTTTTTTCAGTTTAAGTTGATTTTATTTTATTAATAATTGTTTTATTGATCACATGGTGTATGTTACAGTAAATAATAATGATTTGAAAAGTTATTTTTTATATTGTTTGTGATCGACGGTACGTATTTTTTTTGTAAACGAACTAAATCTTATTTTGTTTTTATTCCAAGTTTTTTAAACCCACAAGTTATTTATTGTATTTTATTTATTATTAAAAAGTTTCTGTATTTAGATTTTAATCTCTTAGTTAATCAATGCTGTGGAAACTGCTGATAGATTTGAGTTTTTGTTTAGAAATTCGTTTAAAACTTTTTAAACTTCTGCAACTTATTACTCTTTGCAATTTGTTTTTATTTTCTGATTGAAACTTCAGTTTTTAGTAGATACTCAGAATAATTTCAAGAAAATAAAGTTTTAATTCATAAAATCTCTTTTTTCAAACCTAATGCTATTTTGTTTATCATTTCATTTTAGAAATAAATACTTTTTATCAAATCATATTGCATCATAATTAATCCCTTCTGCTATAGCACTTAGACGTTTATTACCCGAATGGTTAAAACTAACTTAAAAGATTGAGTTGATGAAAAATTGAAATAATTATCTAATTTTCTTAAACTTTGTTAGCAAGCCAGTTATTACGTCAGAAAAAGAAATACTTGCCTAACGTTTGCCAGTAAGTTCAGTTTAAACTATTTTATAATAGTATTATTCTAATTTGTCAAATTAGATTTAATGATATTTCATTTTTCTTAAATTACTTTCAGTATATCTAAACACAATTACTTTTTCAACTGAATTACTTTCAGCAAAAAAGATAAGACCAAAACATCTAGAAACTTTACTTTGCCGATGTCTTTATATAATGCAATCTACAAATTCACCGAATTTTTTGACAAAATCTTTTAGTTTATCTTTAAAATATGTTTCTTAATAATCAGCATAAGTTTGTGGATGACGTAAAAAAACTATTATGTAGAATTTAATTCATAAAAAAATTTTTACAAAAATATTTCAGTTTATTGTTTACAATATTAGAAAGCTGGAAATTTTATTAGATAAACGAAAAGTTGATTTAACACATCTATCCATACGATGTCTTAGCCAAAAATCATAATGTTTATAATAAACATTATAAATTATGTTTATAATAATAAACATTTTAACTGCAAACAATAATCATATATTATTACAAATGTGATAGCAACTTATTAAAACAAATTTTGATTCACAATAACTTTCTTTAGCTTTTAAGAGAAGTCAATTACTAGAAGTTTTCTAGACTAAATTTTCACATTTATATAATTATACAATAAAGTTTTTGATTAATCTAAACATATAAGATGGTTTGAAATATTGTAGAGAAAAACTGTTAGACTGATAGATATTTTGTATTTAAGATCACTTTAACACTTACTTTAATCAATTTTCTCAAACAAACTTCTTACTCAAGAAGTATAAGTAATATAAAACGACAAATTGAAGATTTCATTTTGAGTACTAAATCAAACCATACAATTTGAAAAAAATTATAGCATAGAATTTACATATAACTATGTTCTAGACAAAATCTATCGATTAAATTTATTAAAGATTTTTTTGGCATTTTTTAGGTTTTATGACGGTTTATCGTTTTCCGTTGACAAATTGTTTAATAAAATACAATAAATTTTTAATTAAGTCAATAACAGATTACATAAATGTAATTCAATGATAATCTACATTTTTAAAAGCTTTGAATAGGAAATTATATTAGTGGAATTGAAATCTAGGTGCCTTCGGAGAAATTTTAAAGTAAATTTTAAAGAGTCAAGATGTTTTTTCTAATAAAATAGACCTTTACTAATGAATTAGAGAAGTATTATTAGAAAAATAATCACTGAAACCAGTTAACAATTTAGTGGATATCATTTAACTTTTTTTTATTTTAATTTAGTTTAATATTTTCAAATAGTTTTAGATATTTATAATAGTCCTTCAATAACCCTGCATTTTTACAATCATTCAACATTTAAACAACTCCTAACTAACTGAATTATGTCATCAGTATTTGTTGAAACAATGTCATTTGATAATTGTTGAAAAAAATAATGATGTTTTGTTAATTAAAAATACCTTTTATAACAACTTTGCTATAAAATTTTTAAAGTGGGTTAGCCAGATAAAAAGCAGACAACAAAATTTGTATCACAGACTGTCTTCGTTGTCACCTGATTGCTGGTCATCTGGTTGCTAGAGAAACAAACCGACAGCAAATGCAATGCTTGCAATTGAATGTTATGAATATTTGACCCGCTATAATCTGCACTTTATAGCAAGAAACACAATATAGTAGAGACTACATCGGGACGAACTGTGACATTTTTATTGAAAGAAAATTTGGATGTTATATCCAGTGTATTCAGTGTTTTGTTTGTAGTTATATGGCTGTTAGAGAATCGATGGATTCCATAAAAATGAATTTAATTTCTACATGTTGACTACATTTTCTATAAATGATAATTATAGCAAACAGCTTAAAGTTTGAATAATAAGTAAGAAAACTTTACAAAAATAGATTGGTCGATTACATTTAAGTAGAACCAAGTGATTTGATAAGTGCAAGTTTTTTCATACTTTTTTAAGCTGTTTTGAAATCACTGAAATAATCTGCATTTTATAGCAAGAAACACAATTTAGTATAAATTACATCGGGACGAATTGTGACAATTCTACTGAATGAAAATTTGGATGTTATATTCAGTGTATTCAGTTTAATGTTTGTGGTTATTTGGCTGTTAGAGAACGGATGATTCCATAAAAATGAATTTAAATTTCTACATATTGCCTATGTTTTCTAAACAAAAGAGAAATCTATTTTTTTCATAACCAATGAGAAAAGTAATTGATAATCATTAAATTGTTTTCAGGTTACCAAGAACTAACTAATTAGGATAATTTAAAAATTAAATAAATAAAAAGGATAAATAAAAACAAAAATAAATTCATAATTTTTTATTCTTATCACCTTTTGTAAAAAGAAATAAGATTGCTAATAAATCTTAAACTGAAAGTAAAAAAAATCAAACGTTATTCTTCTATTTATGAAAACTATATGATGAGGACATTCTAGAATGAAAATTATAGCAAACAGCTTAAGGTTTCAATAATAAAAAAGAAAACTTTACGTAATAGATTGGTCGATTACATTTAAGTAGAACCAAGAGATTTGATAAGCACCAGGTGTTTCACATTTTTTTAAAGTGTTTTCAAATCATTTATCTTCAATTATTCTGAAAATGATTCTGCTATCAGCTATTTATAATAATTTTACAACTACAAAATCACATTATTGTGGTGAGATGTCAACTTTAAACTCTTAAAGTCTGCTAAATATTTGTTTTAATTATTTACAGTTTACAATTAGTTTCAAATTCTTTATTCTAAAACAAATGTTGTTTCATAAGATTATTTGAACTCAGCAACAATCTGCTTATAGTTATAATCAGTTACATCATCAGTGGTTTGTTTAGACAATTTTAGTTCTTATCATTTGAAATAAATCAATTTGGCTTCACCTTATTTATAGCCTATATTAGCTGGGACAAGTCAACTAGCTTACTAATAGTGATGTGCCTCATGAATTAGAGTAGTCGTCTACAGATGCCTAGATTTTTCTATATTTTTGACTAAATATATGTTATTTGTGAGAATGTGTGTTAGCGAGAGGTTCTCTCTTCAGGCCCTCTCCTTCGCATTTATTGTAACAAATAATACTGAAAAAATTTTCAGGAAAATTTAACTTTTCTAAGAATTAAATTAAGTGATGATTACTTTAGCAAGGTTCGGCATCTGGACAACATTGATTGACTTAAAACATCTGGACAACATTGATGTGCTCTTTTTAGGCACCCTCCTTCGCATTTATATATATAAAAAAAATTGTCTCCTAACAATGATATTACAACTAAAAACATTTATTCACTTAAAAATTTATTAAAACCACAAAAACTCGTGAACATGTGTGTTAGCGAGAAGTGCACTCCATAGGCACCCTCCTTCGCAATCATACATATAAAAAATTTATCTGCTAAAATTGATATTGCAACAATGATATTACTTTACTAATTCGAAAACTGCTTCAAGTTTTATTACAAATATCCTTTGAAGCTGGCTAATAATGTTTAGTAACTCTAAAAAGCCTTTTTTATTTTATTTTTTTAATAATAATTTCCGATATTTTTTACGTCTTAAGAGGATTGCAAAAACCGCTGCTCATTTTGAACAAAAGCTAATTTTTAATTTTATTATTTAAAATAAATTTTATTGATAGACATTGTTACGATGATATTTGGCTCTTTTTGTAGAAACATTTTTTATATTACTTTCATTCATTTGCTGATAAAAGGTTTAAATATCCGCAGTAAACAAATCAAAGAAAAAGTTGTTTTTAAGTTTTGTTATCAATTCTTTTTCATCTCTACTTTTAACTTTCTACTAGGAGTTTGTTATTCAAATATTCTCTTTCAATTATGAAAACTTTCAGCAACCCGTGAATCTCAGATCACAGTTTCTGATTTAACTTTTGTCAGAAACTTCAAACGACGATATAAAGGCGACTCACCTAACTTCTTTTTGAAATGTATATTATTTTGTTGTATTTTTAACACGTTTTATTTGTACAAATACAAATAAAGAAGAACTTGTTTTTCTATCAAATAGCAAAAATAATTTTACTTAAATGAAATATAACTCAAAAATGAAGGCTACTAGCTAAGTGTATCAAGGAGCAAAAATTTATATAAGAAATTGCTCTGCTTTAACTTTACCTATTAGTGAAACTAAAACTGATCTATACAGTTTAGGTTATTAGATAAAACAAACAAAAAATTGACAAAATTATATATTTCTTTTTAAGAACATCAAAATATTTGATAACATAATTTTGTAGCCTATAGTTGTCGTAAGAGCAACTTATTGTACTCTGTAGTTTATTTTAAAAAAATAACTTAAAACGCCTATGATAAAGAGACCCTTGAAGTATTTCTTTCCAACTTGAAGAAAACTATATACAAATTTATCTAAAAATCAATTAATATAATATGATCTTTGCCTAATCATTTTTTGCTGGCTTGTAACCATACCACTTATGCAGTTTTTCCGAACCTTCTTTTAGTCACAGTTAGATTTTACAACTTTCGTTTCTTAGTAATCTGGACTTTTTTTATTGACATTACTTTTTTCATTTTAGAAATTGGTTTTAGATTTCTGGTTTTATTTAATGTAGATTTTATATAACAAACCATTTAAAAAAATTGGTTGATATTCTAAATTTTTATATATAATATACTATATGAAATAAATCATCTCCAAAAGTACTAGTTAATAACTTACCCGATTGGTTTTTTGAAATTAACATCTTCAGAATTAACATATTGAGTTGCTTAAACAGTTTGAATTGCTTTCCTTATTATCTAACTTTATACGTAAAACAGGAGAACTAATAAATGCTAATTTGTTACCAGTCCATTTTAATCTAATCGATGAAATTGCTTTAAATTGCTAGAATATTTTTAAACCCTTTTGTTTCATTACGTATACGTCAGATTTGTTTGTATTTTTAGTTCTTATTTCTTCACACATATATTTTTTCACAAAATAATAGAGGATTTGTACATTTTAATGTCAGATTGTTTTTATTTTTCTGTAGATCCTTTTGAGCGCCTGTGACTTTTGATGGTTTTTGATCTTTAAATCTCGAACAACGGAATAAGTTGCTAAATGAGATAGAATGATTTTCCTTTTTTATATACTTTTTCATATTATAGTTTTCTTAATCTAATTTCAATACATCAGACGTACTGATAAATGTTGATTTGTGATATTGATGGTTTTATGAATGATTTCAAAGTAATAATTAAGAATTGATTAATCTTCACAAAAAAAAATTCAAAAAACAACGGTACAAAATGTGCGATGTGTATCTCAAAAATCTATAAAATAATATAACTTATAAGAGTATTTCAAATTTGAGGCAAATACTTTTATTAAATTTTTTTAATTTAAAAATACTAACTCATATTGTAAAGCTTTATACAAAGATTAAAAATTGTTTAAAATTCACTTTTAGGAAGGTATCATCCTTAAGACATTTTGGCTGTTTTGTTGGTATTAGCAACTTTAAATACTTATTTTTATTATTTAAAGTTTACATTTAGTAGTAAATTCTTCATTCCAAACAAATTTTATTTCATAAGACTTTTTCAGGAGATAATTTCGACTAAGGAATAATACTCTCTTTATAGTTATAATCAGTTACTGTATCGATCGTTTGGTTAGGTGTTTTGGTTTGTTGTGGTTTGTTTTGATAATTAGAGTTCCATTTAAACTAACAACTTAATGGTTGGTTCGATAATTAGAATTACCAAGAGCTGAAATGGATATACAGTTATATATCTAACGTAGAAGTAGTAAACCGAATAATTCAAAACATTCTAGCAACTTGCTTACAAGAATATTAATCGTAAAGTTTTAAAAATGATGGAGTAGTAACCGATAAGAAAATATTAGTTTGTCTGCCGTACTTCTGAGGTTACAAAACTATAAAGTATTTTAAACTATTTAAAAAAGTCAATCTGTTAATTTTGATCTAACTATTTGGGTAAGAAATAGTCAAGTTTTATAGAAGATGATTTATTTAGGATGATGTAATTGTCGATAATAAGAAATGTTAAAAAACTTCTTTTTCTAAACTTATAGTATGAAAAGGATAACAACGTTTATTGGTTTTATCTCCAACAAGCATTTTAAGAAAGGAAATAGATTTTAAGATTTCAAAAATAAGTTTTCTCATTAAAATTGCAATAATAACTAAAAACTGTCATTTTACTTTCATAATAAAAACAAAACACAAAATTAATCAGTTTTACAAACATATAAGGATTTAACGAATCTTTAGAGAGTAACTAAAAAGTAACCACAATTTGGATTGCCTCTATCAACTAAAAAATATAGTTACTTTCAAAAACTTGTTGAAAAATAATGAAAGATGTTAACAAATACTAAAAATACAAACTTGGAAATTTAAGGAATAAAAAAGTTTTTTTAATAGTTTACAAAAGAGCTGTACGAGAATAACAACATAAGAATACCAACTTTAGTTTAAAGTAAAAAATTGAATGTAAGACCTTTATTAATTATTGCAGACTTACACACTATTTCAATAATAGAGTAATCATTAAAATAGTTAATTAAAGCATAAATTGCAACAACCAATTGAGTAAACGTTTGTCAGCAAAATGATTTTAACTTTTATGATTATTATGAGTTTTTTCATGACATACAAGGCCAGATTTTTGTCTAAATTTTTTTTGACAAACAAGACATTCATATGGTTTCTCACCAGTATGAGTTCTTTCATGATAAACAAGCTGAGATTTGCATTTAAATTTCTTGTTACAGTCTAAGCATTCATATTTGATTTTGAAATTAGATGATTGTTTGTTTTCTTCATTATTTTCTTTCCCTTTGAATGCTTTTCTATCGCTGTTAGTCTCTGTATAAGGGAAACTTGTAGTTGTTGGAATTTCTATAGTATTATTTAAACTAGTTTGATCAGCATGACTTCTATACAAGCTATATACTCCACCAGAAGTGTTTACCAAAATTTTCTGTTTTGCAGTTTTATTATTAAAACATTTCTCATCATCATCTGATGAAAGTTTTCTTTTTCGTGCAAAGTTGCTGCCTTGTATCAAGTTCATTTTCAAGTTAATAGGCTGAAAAAAAAATTTTTGTTAATTTTAAAATATGAATATAAATTAATTTTAGTTTTAAGTGATTTATTATTTTTATATGAACAAAGTTAGTTTACTAATGATAACAATCAAGTTTAGATCAAGTTTTTTAAAAGTCTTAACTAGAAACTTATGATGCTCTATATACATATTTTTATTTAAAACGAATTTGAACAACAATTTTTTGTAAACTGTAGAAAGTATTTTCACAAATTATTGGTTATAATTCAATATTTATATAACAAAATATCCAATTCTGTAAGAAATAAAGAGAAAAAATTCTTCTATAGAAAAGGCATTATTGTTTTACATGTAGCAGTTACGAGGGCAAAACACGTTTTGCTTGTGAAAATGATAACATGAGTTCAGAAAATAAAAACTAAAAAGTATATTATAATTATAAGAATTAACAGTGTTTAAAATAGATCAACAAGATGTTAAACCTTAATTTTACAGATTTTAATCTGCAGGTTTTTATATCATATTCAAGTGTAAAGTCCTCAATAGAATTAACTTGTATGTTATATTAATAGGGAGCAACAATTAATTAAAAAAATATATCAAACTATTTCTAGTTATTTTTAATTACAAATATTTATATTTATATATAAATGCGAAGGAGGGTGCCTAAAGAGAGCACATCTCACTAACACACATTCTCACGAGTTTTTGATGGTTTTTCTCAGGACTTTTATATGTCTCCACCTGGGGTCGAACCCGGTACCTCCTAGCTAGAAGGTAGGTGTAGTTGCTGCTTCGCCACTAAGCAGGACTAATATAATTAGTTATAATTATATATATATTATATTTTAATTATAGTTAAAGAATATTTTAATGAAAATTCAAGAGTTGATATTGACTTATTAAATTAATTTAAAAATGATAAGTTCTACTTAAAAAAATAGATATTTAAGTATCATGGAAATCTATAAAGAATTTATAGTTTACAAGCCAACATAAACGAAAAAAAATTGACTCAAAGTCTAATATTTTGACAGTTATAAACATTTACTAAAATTTTTAATTTATAAACTTAATGTCTAAATGCAATACCTGCATTTTACTCGATTTTTGTTTGAGGTCGATAATTGTTATTAGAAAGCTCTTAAAAATATTGTAGAAAAACATTTAACATTGTAATAAAAAAATTATTTTCTTGTATTTCCTAATGACTTATTCATATTTCTTTTATTTTTCAGATTTTATTTGATTTATTTATTTTTTAAACTTTAACTAAAAAATAACCTATAAATAAACCAAAAGATAAAATGATTTGCATTACAAAATAAATATTAATCTTTAACTTTGAGATTACTCATAGTGATTCAATATTAAAAATTACTTTCTATTAATTTTAGTATAAAGCAGAAAATTTACGTGTACTTGTTGTCAACACACGGCTATATATTATTTCACATTAATCAATCCTACAAACCTAGAATTTTTAGTTTACTATTATACGTTGTCATATGCTTAAGTATGATTAATATATTGTATTTACGATTTGGTTAAGCAAGAATGCAAATAAACAGATAAAATAAGCTAACAAGAATAGATGAAATTGGAATTATAATAATCATTTTTAAGTCTACTGATATGCCAAATGTTACATCTTTTTCTTTCTTAGTTTCCAACTTAATTAAGTATAAAATGTGTTGTTTGTGAGAATGTGGTTTAGCAAGAGGTGCTCTTTTCAGGCACCCTCCTTTTCGTTTATTGCAATAAATAAAGAAAAATTATGATTAAAGCATCTTTTATTTAGTATCATTTAGAAATTAAGAATATTTGATTACTTGAGTCCAAGTAAAAATTGTTATGGAGTTTTATTCTTTTTGCTGTTACGAGCTGTCGAATTTTCTGGTAAACTAAAAAAGATAAATGATTACAAGCTGTTAGTTGTTAAACGATTATTTTCGAAATGTTTTTGTTTTTCATTTTCTTCAATTTATTAAATGATGCTGTTACTAATTTATTGGTCGTTTTTAAATACTTGCCTTGTTATTTTTCGGATTTGCTTAAAAATCAAATTACCAAAAAAGTGATCAAAACGTATAGCTGTTTTAAAATTTAATTAAACAATTTGTTTAGAAATTAAGAACCTTAAAAAGCAAAACCTAAAAATAAATTTACCTGAAATGATGTAAAAAAAACAATCAATAAAACTTATCTCACCAAAATAAATTTATTTATTTCTATACAACCTTTTTGTAAACCACAAACTCAAAACTTAGAATAATCCATAAAACCCCCGAAAAAACGTGAAGATACTGTGCAAAGCGGTTACTGCAGCCAGTGAGAAGGTCGCTGTGGCCCCATTTGCAACATCAATTTAAACATTTAAAAAAGACCTTTGTCTGCTAGCCTTGCTCAACGCTTAGACAGAGTTAAATGAAGTCTTTTTCTTACTGAATCAATCCACTGAAATGAATTGTATCAGAAACTGTAATCTATGTTTAGAGAATTGACTAAAGTTATTTATTAGACACTAGACATTGATAGAGCAAAATTAATTTATATATCTGTTTATTGAGATTTTGTATTCCAGTTATTATGGCTGCTATATTCTCACTATTTATTACCTATTAACGATTATGTAATGATTTATCATGTAATTATATTTATTATAATTTTTGATCAAATTTATCAATTTAAGAATAAAAACTAAATAGTTTTTAAAAAGCAAATAAATAGTTCATCTGATTTTTAAAACTTTAGATCTTAACCCAGTCACTACTTCATGTTTTTAAATACAATAGCAACATAATATACGGGCTTTCTAAAGGATCTTACATTTACAGATCAACATATTCTTTTTCACATTTGCAAATTCTATCATGGCAACGATTTGAATTTCGACTAAACTTTCTTTCACAAAAAATATTTTCATATGGCTTTTCATTAAACATTTAAATAAAATGTTAATGAAACAATAAATAGTTTATTAAAATTTGATGGATGATTTTCTTCATTTTCTTACGGTGATATATTTAAAGGTTTTTATGCTAATTGTAACTATAAATCAATCACGTTTAAAGAAAACTTTTCTAGAACGCTGAAACAGAAACTTATCATGTTTTATAAACAGATTGTATTTAAAATGAATTTTTAATTCACAAAATCTTGATAATATTTTGCAATAAACAAAATACAATTGTTACTTATATTTCAATATTGAAATAGCAAATTATTGAGGTTTATATTGTAACAAAAAAGCCTCTTCTATTAGAAAGACATTGTTGTTGTTTCACATGTAGCACTTATGAGAACAAAACATCATTTGCTTGTGGAAATATTAAAAGGAGCTGCAAATAAATATTATAATGTATGCAAGAAAGAAAAAGGTTGAAACGGTTCAAACAGATGACAACAAAGATTAGTACAAAGATGACAACCTACTTTTAAAGATTTTAAATGGTTTTATCCAATATCTAATTGTTAGTTTTTCAATAAAATTTAAATTTATGATGTAACATAGATTGAGAGCAACAATTAATTCAAAAAACGTATTAAAAGTGTTTTTTATGTTTTAATGATAAATATAATAAACTCAATATTTTCAATATACTCAATAAATTCAAATTTAAGTGTTGATTTTGATTTACTTATAATGCAGAAAATAAATGGAAATGAAAATTGAAACTTTAAAAACAAAATAAAATACAGAAGAAAGTTTAACATGAAAAGCTCAATTAAAGAAAATCAATAATTTAATACCCTTGTAATTTATAAGAATTTTATAACAGATAAGGCAATTTAAACTAATAACATATATATATATTATTATTATTATTATATTTCAAATATAATATTTTGACAGCCAAGAGCATTTTTCTAAAAATTTTATTTTGAGTAGTATTGAAAATCTGATATTAAAACTCCATATCTGAAAACTTTCATATTTAACTTTATTTAATTGGTAAAAGGAAACTAATAACGAAGAAAACTAACAAAAGACTACTAACAAACCAGTGCCGACTACAGAACGAACTACATATATAGAGTAATAGGGGATGAAACATTTACGTAAATGGTAAAATATTCTACTTTCACTACTAACAATAACAACACTACTTTTCCACTTATTGTTTGTAGCTTTGTGAATTAAAATGTACTTCTTACTGCTCTTTTGAAATTCTATCTTAACACTTCACTTAATCATTGCTTTGTAGGTGGTACATAGTTGTTATATCACTTTAATATTCTTTTTTGTGAAATCAAGTTATTCTAGCGATTAATTACTGTATTCAGTCAAACATACCCACAAACTCATCAAAAAATAATAATACCTTTTAGAATAGCTTTTAGAGGTTTTTAAAAAAAAAACTTTAAATGATTAATATCTATAAGTATTTCTTGAAATTTATTGTTTATTTGTAACTTTAAAAAATATAAAATACTAAAAATAATAAAAACTGATTGAACAAATACTCTTACAAAGTTTGGATTTTGCAGTTACTTGATAATAATAAAAAGATTTATTGTACTAAAATATTGAGAACAAAGCAGTAAAGGCATCAAAATGTTAATCAGCAAACAACAAAATCATAATAGCAAAAGCTTCTATAACTTTAATATTATCATCAGAATTTGCGTGCAAAGATTTTTGTGTTTCTAACATTGCTTTCAAAATTAGAATTTCTCCAAACTGTTTTGAAGATTTATAAATCACTTTTATAAATCAAACATATATATATTCCTAAGAAGACTTTGACCAAAAGTTATTATGTTTGGTAACGTCATTTGTGTTATATATATTATCATAACTTATTTTAAATTATAAGGTTTTGTTGCTATCTTTTGTCTCTTATAGTTACTTGTAAACTTAATGCCAATAGAGAAAAATGATTGTTGTTAGATGATCATGAATGATTTTTGATGTTTTGTAAACTTATGTAGCTTGCTTAATTTTATAGGACAATTGTTAGTATTGATTTTTGGGAAGTTTTTGCTGGTATAGCGTTTAAACATGAACTTTTTTAAAATAAAAATTTGTAGTAAATGTTTATAACAGTCAAAATATTAGACTTTAAGTCAATTTTTGTTCGTTTATATTGGCTTGTAAGTTATAAATTCTATAAAGATTTCCATGATATTTAAATATGTATTTTTTGAGGTTGAGCTTATCGTTTCTAAATTAAATCTAATGTATATTCAATAAGTCAATATTAAGTCTTGACTTTTGATTAGAATATTCTCTAACTATAACTAAAATATAATTTATATATAAACATAACTAAGTATATATGTAATAAAAAATAACTAGAAATAGTGTGATTTATTTTTTTATTAATCGTTGCTCACTATTAATGTAACATCATACAAGTGAATTCTATTGAGGAATTTACACTTGAAAATGAGATAAATAACTGTAGATTAAAACCTGTAAAATTAATTTTATCTTTTTGTTGATCTATTTTAAACACTGTTAAATCTTATATCTATTAAATACTTTTTAATTTTTAGTTTCTGAACTCATGTTATCATTTTCACAAGCAAACGTGTTTTGCCCTCGAAAATGCTACATGTAAAACAATAATGCCTTTTCTATAGAATAATTTATTTCTATTTCTTTAATATAGAATTGGAAATTTTGTTGTCTAAATATTGAACTATCACCAACAATTTGTGAAAATACTCCGAAAAGTTTACAAAAAATTTTTCTTCAAATTCGGTTTAAACAAAAATATGTATATAGAATATCAGAAGTTTGTGGTTAAGACTTTTACAAAACTTGATCTAAACTTGATTGTTATCATTAGTAAAGTAACTTTGTTCATATAAAAATAATATATCACTTAAAAGTAAAATTATTTTATGCACATTTGAAAATTAAGAAAGTTCTTTTTCTTCAGCCTATTAACTTGAAAATGAACTTGATACACGGCAGCAACTTTGCACGAAAAAGAAAACTGTCATCAGATGATGATAAGAAAAGTTTTAATAATGAAACGGCAAAAAAGAAAATTTTGGTAAACACTTCTTGTGGAGTATATAGCTTGTATAAAAGTCATGCAGATCAAACTAGTTTAAATAACACTAAAGAAATTCCAACAACTACAAGTTGCCATTATAAAGAGACTAACAGCCATAAAACAGCATTCAAAAGGAAAGAAAATAATGAAGAAAACAAACAATCATCTAATTTCAAAATCAAATATGAATGCTTAGACTGTAACAAGAAATTTAAATTCAAATCTCAGCTTGTTTATCATGAAAGAACTCATACTGGCAAGAAGCCATATGAATGTATTGTTTGTGAAAGAAAGTTTAGTCGAAAAACCCATTTGTTATGTCATGAAAGAACTCATACTGGTGAGAAACCATATGAATGCATTGTTTGTGAAAGAAAATTTAGTCAAAGATCTAGTCGTTTAAGTCATGAAATAACTCATACTGGCGAGAAGCCATATGAATGTATTGTTTGTGAAAGAAAGTTTAGTCAAAAAACCCATTTGTTATGTCATGAAAGAACTCATACTGGTGAAAGGCCATATGAATGTATTGTTTGTGAAAGAAAGTTTAGTCGAAAAACCCATTTGTTATGTCATGAAAGAACTCATACTGGTGAGAAACCATATGAATGCATTGTTTGTGAAAGAAAATTTAGTCAAAGATCTAATCTTTTAAGTCATGAAAGAACTCATACTGGTGAGAAGCCATATGAATGTATTGTTTGTGAAAGAAAATTTGCACATAATTTCAGTCTTTTAAATCATGAAAGAACTCATACTGGCGAGAAGCCATATGAATGTATTGTTTGTGAAAGAAAGTTTAGTCAAAAAACCCATTTGTTATGTCATGAAAGAACCCATACTGGTGAGAAGCCATATGAATGCATTGTTTGTGAAAGAAAATTTAGTCAAAGATCTAGTCTTTTAAGTCATGAAAGAACTCATACTGGCGAGAAGCCATATGAATGTGCTGTTTGTGGAAGAAGATTTAGTCATAGATCTAATCTTTTAAGTCATGAAAGAACTCATACTAGTGAGAAGCCATATGAATGTATTGTTTGTGAAAGAAAATTTGCACATAATTTCAGTCTTTTAAATCATGAAAGAACTCATACTGGCGAGAAGCCATATGAATGTATTGTTTGTGAAAGAAAGTTTTGTCAAAAAACCCATTTGTTATGTCATGAAAGAACCCATACTGGTGAGAAGCCATATGAATGTATTGTTTGTGGAAGAAAATTTGCTCGTAATTCCAGTCTTTCATACCACAAAAGAACTCATTTTAATCAGAAGAAGTAAAATCATTTTGCTGGTAAATGTTTACTCACAATTCAAGTATGGATAAATAAAAATATTTTTAAACTAAAAAGTAACTTAACTATATAAAGATCTTGGAGTTTAAAGGAAACAAAATAATGATTTTTTGTTTGGCTAGTTGTTGCAATTTATGCTTTAATAAAGCTATTTTAATGATTGCTCTATTATTGAAATAGTGTGTAAGTCTACAATACATAATAATGGTTTTAAATTTAATATTTTACTTTGAATTAAAGTTGGTATTCTCATGTTGTTATTTTCGTACAGCTCTTTTGTAAACTATTAAAAAATTTGCTTGTTATCCTTAATTTTCGAAGTTTGTATTTTAAGTATTTGTTAACATCTTCTATTATTTTTCAACAAGTTTTTGAAAGTAATTATATTTTTTTAGTTGATAAAGGCAATCGAAATTGTGGTTACTTTTTAGTTACCCTCTAAAGATTCGTTAAATCCTTATATGTTTGTAAAACTGATTAATTTTGTGTTTTTTTATTATTATGAAAGTAAAACTACAGTTTTTAGTAATTATTGCAATTTTTATGAGAAAACTAATGTTTGAAATCTTAAAATCTATTTCCATTCTTGAAATGCTTGTTGGAGATAATAACAATAAACGTTATTATCCTTTTCATACTATAAATTTAGGAAATGAAGTTTTTTAACATTTCATATTATCGACAATTACATCATCATAAATAAATCATCTTCTATAAAACTTGACTATTTCTTACCCAAATAGTTAGATCAATACTTTATAATTTTGTAACACCAGAAATACGGCAGAAAAACTGATATTTTCTTATCGGTTACTACTGTATCAATTTTAAACTTCACAATTAATATTCTTGTAAGCAAGTTGCTAGAGTGTTTTAAGCTGTTCGGTTTACTACTTCTACATTAGATACATAACTGTAGATCCATTTCAACTCTTGGTAATTCTAATTATCGAACCAACCATTAAGTTGCTAATTTAAAAAACCATCGGTGCAGTAACTGATTATAACTATATACAGATTATTCCTTAGTTGAAATAATCTTATGAAAAAGTCTTATGAAATAAAATTTGTTTGGAATGAAGAATTTACCACTAAATGTGAACTAATAAATGATAAAAATAAGTATTTAAAGTTGCTAATACCAACAAGACAGCCAAAATGTGTTAAGGATGATACCTTCCAAAAAGTGAATATTAAACAATTTTCATTCTTGGTATAAAGCTTTACAATATGAGTTAGTATTTTGAAGTTAAAAAAATTTAAACAAAAATATTTGCCTCAAATTTGAAATATTCTTTTAAATTTTATTATTTTATAGTTTTTTGAGATACACATCGCACTTTTTGTACCGTTGTTTTTTGAATTTTTATTTGTGAAGATTTATCAATTCTTAATTATTACTTTAAAATCATTCATAAAACCATCAATGTAACAAATCAACATTTATCAGTACGTATGATGTATTGAAATTAGATTAAGAAAACTATAATATGAAAAAGATTATAAAAAACGAAAATCATTCTATCTCATTTAGCAACTTATTCCGTTGCTTGAGATTTAAAGTTCCAAAACCATCAAGATACTAAAGCGCTCAAAAAGATGTACAGAAAAATAAAAAATATCTGATATTAAAATGTACAAATCCTGTATTATTTTGTAAAGAAATATATTTGTAAAGAAATAAGAACTCAAATTACAAGCAAGTTTGATATAAAAGTAATGAAACAAAACGTTTCATCGATTAGATTAAAATCGACTGGTAACAAATTAGCATTTGTTAGTTCTCCTGTTTTACCTATAAAGTTAAAAAATAAGGAAAGTAATTCAAACTGTTTTAGCAACTCAATATGTTAATTCTGAAGATGTTAATTACAAAAGACCAATCGGGTAAGTTATGGACTAGTTATATTGGAGATGATTTTATTTCATATAGCATATTATATATAATAGTTTTAGAATATCAACTAAATTTTGTATATGGTTTATTATATAAAATCTACATTAAATAAAACCAGAAATCTACAACCAATTTCTAAAATCAAAAAAGTAATGTCAATAAAAAAAGTCCAGATTACTAAGAAACGAAAGTTGTAAAATCTAACTGTGACTAAAAAAAGGTTCGGAAAAACTACATAAGTGGTAAGGTAAAAAACCAGCACAAAATGATTAGGCAAAGATCATATTATCTTAATTGATTTTTAGATAAATTTGTATATAAGCTTCCTTCAAGTTAGAAAGAATTACCTCAAAGTTCTCTTTATCATAGGCGTTTTAAGTTATTTTTTTTAAATAAACTACAGAGTACAATAGTTTGCTCTTACGACAACTATAGGCTACAAAATTATGTTATCAAATATTTTGATGTTCTTAAAAAGAAATATATAATTTTGTCAATTTTAGTTTGTTTTATCTAATAACTTAAACTGTATACATCAGTTTTAGTTTCACTAATAGGTAAAGTTAAAGCAGAGCAACTTTTTATATAAATGTTTGCTGCTTGAAAAACGTAGCTACTAGCCTTCATTTTTGAGTTATATTTCATTTAATTAAAATTATTTTTGCTACTTGATAGAAAAACAAGTTCTACTTTATTTGTATTTGTACAAATAAAACGCGTTAAAAATATAACTAAATAATATACATTTCAAAAAGAAGTTAGATGGGTCGCCTTTATCTCGTCGTTTGAAGTTTCTGACAAAAGTTAAATCAGAAACTGTGATCTGAGATTCACCGGTTGACTGAAGGTTTTCAAAATTGAAAGAAAAGATTTAATAACAAAATCGTAGTAAAAAGTTAAAAGTATAGATGAAAAAGAATTGATAAAAAAACTTAGAAACAACTTTTTCATTGATTTGTTTACTGTGGATATTTAAACCTTTTATCAGCAAATGAATGAAAGCAATATAAAAAATGTTTCTAAAAAAAGAGCTGAATATCATCTTCAAAATTTCCATTAATAAAATTTATTTTAGATAATAAAATTAAAAATTAGCTTTCGTTCAAAATGAGCAATGGTTTTTACAATCCTCTTAAGACTTATTAGAGCCTTTAGTATTAAAAAGCCTTTTTAGAGTTACTAACGTAAAGTTAACGGTAAAGTTAAAGCAGAGCAACTTTTTTTATAAATTTTTGCTGTTTGATACACTTAGCTAATAGCCTTCATTTTTGAGTTATATTTCATTTAAGTAAAATTATTTTTGCTATTTGATAGAAAAACAAGTTCTACTTTATTTGTATTTGTACAAATAAAACGTGTTAAAAATACAACAAAATAATATACATTTCAAAAAGAAGTTAGATGCGTCGCCTTTATCTCGTCGTCTGAAGTTTCTGACAAAAGTTAAATCAGAAACTGTGATCTGAGAATCATTGGTTGACTGAAAGTTTTCTTAATTGAAAGAGAATATTTGATTAACTAACTTGTAGTAAAAAGTTAAAAGTATAGATGAAAAAGAATTGATAAAAAAACTTAGAAACAACTTTTTCATTGATTGGTTTACTTTATTAGGAGAATCCATATAACCATAAAAGGCATTTAAAGATGAATTCTTTTAAATATTATAGAAGTAAGACAATGGGGGGAAGATTAACTACAGCGAAACAAATTGTTAGACTATTGTGTTTTGTTGATTAGCAACAGATCTGACGTATAAATAATAAAACCAAATAGTTCGTAAAGATCTTATTTAATAAAAAAGTTTAAAATAAACTAACTGCTAAACAACCAGCAAAATATGGTTCATCTAATTTTTTTCCAAATTTATAAAAAATTAAAAAGTCACTTAATTTTTTATCAACCTATAATTGTAAGTTTGATGTAAACATTTGGGTAATAAATGACTCAGTACTGTAGCAGATGAGAGTAGTTATGATGATTGAATTGTTGATAAAATGTATTATTAAGATGCATTTATTTTTAATATGAAATGATATAAAGAAACCATTAAATTGAAAAATATATAGTTTAAGATCGAATCTTTAGTTTCTTGCAACTACACTCACAAGTAGTTACTAATCTCTATATTAATCTGCTAATGAAATCCTACTGAGAGATTCTTATAGGCACCAAAATCTTAGATATCATAATAAAAATACTAGTTATATAATTAATAATTATAAATTAATAATATAATTAGTAATACTATAATTACTAATCTTTAAATTGTGATCCATTAGTAAGAAACATCTATTTATACATTAGTTTCTTTTAAATTATAAGCCTCGTTATAAATTACTAATATAGTTAATTAGGTTATGAATACCTAAGACATTCTCTTTTAAAATAGTTTGTATTTAAACATATAAAAGAAATGTAAACAAATCATAAATAAATATTAGAAAGTTAATCTTTTATCACAAAGTTAAATGGTTTTAAAAAACCTTATTAAGAGCTTTCTAGTAAAAATTATAGACCTCATTCAAAAATTGAACTGTAATAATATCGTTTTTTTGGAAGTTTTTTCTCTTTTCAAACTAAATCGGGATTAAACTTTATAAGATAGAGTTTTCAGCTTAATATTATATGTGTTTTACATTATTAATATTTAAATTATTAATATTTAAAAGAAACTTCTAGAAAATTAATACTTTTATATTGCTTTAAAAGAAACAAAAAAGGAATGCAAGCTGCATTAACAAATTCTCTTAATAAGTTTAGATTTGTAGTTACTCAATATTGCTGAAAAATTTTAATGCACAACAAATATTAATAGCAAAACGGTAAAATCATCAAAATAATAATCGACAAGTTACAAAATCCAAACTGCAGAAGCTTCTAGAACTTTGATTCTGTCATCATAATTTGCGTGCAAACATTTTTATGTTTCTAACATTGCTTTCAAAATTATGTGCAATAAAAATGTAGATTTTATATAAAAAACCATATGAAAAGATTGGTTGATATTCTAAAATTATTATAAATAATATGCTATATGAAATAAAATCATCTCTAAAAGTACTAGTCCATAACTTACCCGATTGGTCTTTTGAAATTAACATCCTTAGAATTAACATATTGAGTTGCTAAGACAGTTTGAATTATTTTCCTTATTTTTTAACTTTATACGTAAAACAGGAGAACTAATAAATGCCAATTTGTTACCAGTCCATTTTAATCGAATCGATGAAATTGCTTTAAATTGCTAGAATGTTTGTGAACTGTTTTGTTTCATTACTTAAACATCAGATTTGTTTGTATTTTAGTTCCTATTTCTTCACACATATATTTCTTCACAAATTAATACAGGATTTGTACATTTTATTGTCAGATTTTTTTTTCTGTAGATCCTTTTGAGCGCCTGTGACTTTTGATGGTTTTTCATCTTTAAATCTCGAACAACGGAATAAGTTGCTAAATGAGATAGAATGTTTTTCCTTTTTTATATTCTTTGTTATATAGTAGTTTTCTTAATCTAATTCCAATACATCAGACGTACTGAGAAATGTTGATTTGTTACATTGATGGTTTTATGAATGATTTTAAAGTAATAATTAATAATTGATAAATCTTCAAAAAAAGAATTACAAAAATCAACGGTACAAAAAGTGCGATGTGTATCTCAAAAAACTATGAAATAATAAAACTTAAAAGAGTATTTCAAGTTTGAGGCAAATATAAATGACTACTTAAAAACTCAATAAATCATTGGAAAAATCACCAGAAATTAGAAGTAGTTTAAAAGCAATTGATCTTTACAGTAGTTGTTTTTAAGCCCACCTCTCTCAATCCTATTTAATTAGCAAAAATAATAAATTATCCAATTTAGATATCTTTTATAAAATATTGCCCTAAATATACTTGTAAATGAAACTTCTTGTAATTGTTATAATAAATATTCATATCTCAATCTATTTCATTTAATGACTTTAATTTGTAAATAAGAATAACAGAAAATTGTTTCAAATGCTTTAAAAAGAAGTTAAGTAATAAATCCACAATTTTCGTTTGATGAGGAGGGCTCTGCTGGTATTGACTACTTCCTGCGCGATTGTTTCTTGTTGGTGCTTCTCCCATTTTTTCTCTTTTTTGCTCGCTTTTTTTCGTCTGCTGCCATCTGGTGGTTTATGTGTTACAATTAATGACATTATCAAATAGAGTAAGCCTGATGTTACTGACCACTGATATTTGCGTACTAGCTACAGAGGAGTTAGAAGAAAGCGCACAACTTTCGTCAGTGAGAACAGGAGCAAAAAATCTTAATTCACGCAAGAGGTCATCATTTCCTTTTAAAAGTTGGGACAGCTGTCCGCCAATTAGTGTTTAGCAAGTTATCTTACTTTTTGATTAACTGTTGCTCACCTGACTGTATACTTCAGATTCGGACAAAATCGGGGTAAAAGTATATTTCGAGATTTTGAGATCATCCTGTTCTTTCATATATTTGTTCAAAATTGCCAAAAACGAGTGAAAGATATCCGGTTGTGATTTAAAACGATTCTAAGCGACCAAAAATTGTAATACCAAGCTATAAGGTTCATCAGAATCTTACTTTGATCTTGTTAACGAACTTGATAGCATACTCATATGTTATGGGATCATTTTGGTCATTCGATACAGAAACAGAATCTGTAAATTCACAGTTAGTCGCAAGGATCAATTTTTCATCAGGTGTGTGTCGATTGTCCATTTTTGTTAAACTTCAGCAGATTAAAAAATATGCAGAATTTTCTGTCTGAAAGCAGCATAAGAATAATTTACTTTTCAAAAATTAGAGTTTTCGAGCTTACAGATTAAAAACAACTAACCTAAGTAGAAATTACAGATTCAAATGCTTAATTCTAGAATAAAATATATTGCAAAAAGATGTTGACTAAAACAGTATAAAATATTAATTAAGACTCAATGGAAGGATTAAATTTAAAATGAAAATATTGCTATTATTCCAGCTTTTTCAGTTTTAAAATAATAATTTAGACTTTTTAAAAACACTAAATGCATAGAAGTATTCATGATGTATATATGCTAGTAGTCTATTTGCATCATACAAAATAAGATTTATTAAGAAATACAGAAAAACATTGAAAATGATACTTCAACAAAAATTATAGAAAAAGTTTTCGATTTTAAATCAGTTTAAATAACTAATGTATCTAAGAAAATACGAATAGAATAAAAGGATTAAACATTGCTTTTTGCAGACACAGCTAGTAAGTAAACTGTTAATTTGGATTTGAGATTTAGACTTTTACCTTTGAGAAATAAATATAGTTAACATTTTTAGTAAAAAATAAATTATTTTGAAGCTTTTGTTGATCAATCTGAAATATTTACTTATTTTCATAACATTTTCTATATTCAAAAAAATATGATTACTATCTAAAAATAGATATACTGAAGCTACAACTAACACTTAAGGAGAGAAACGATAAAAAAGTCAATAACACGAGATACAGTGAAGACTAAACAAAACATTATTTAGTGATAAAAGGAATGTACAAAATAGGATCATTAAAACATTACAGAACCGAATTATAGTATAAAAATAACAATCCTAGAAGTAGAAGATTAAAAAAGAATGAAACATCGCCCTTCTAACTATATATGTTACAAAAATTTTTATCTAGTAAAAAAAACTCTATTCTCACATAGATGATAATACATATTTAAGTTTCATGGAAATGTACAAGGAATTTATAACTTACAAACCAAGATAATCTAACAAAAATTAACTTAAAGTCTAATACTCTGACAGTGTTAAGCATTCACTTCAAATTTTCATTTGAAAAAGTTTGAAAAGTTGATGTCTAAACTCTATACCTGCAATAACTTCACAAAAATCAATACTAGCAATTGTCTAATAAAATGAAGCAAGCTACATAAGTTTACAAAACATCAAAAATCATTCATGATCATCTAACACTAATCATTTTTCTATATTGGCATTAAGTTTACAAGTAACTATAGAGGCAAAAGAGAGCAACAAAACCTTATAATAAAATATAATCATAATAATATATTATGAATAATTTATATTTTGAATAATTATAATAAGATATATAACACAAACGACGTTACCAAACATTTAAACTGTTGGTCAAAGTCTTCTTAAGAATCTATATATATATGTTTGATTTATAAAAGTGATTTATTAATCTTCAAAAAAGTTTGGAGAAATCATAATTTTGAAAGCAATGTTAGAAACATAAAATTGTTTTTAAGTAAATTATGATGACAGAAACAAAGTTCTAGAAGCTTCTGCAGTTTGGATTTTGTAGCTTGTCGGTTATTATTTTGAGGCTTTTACTGCTTTGCTATCAATATTTTTGTGCATTAAAATTTTTCAGCAATATTGAGTAACTGCAAATCTAAACTTCTTAACAGGCTATGTTAGTGCAGCTTGCATTCTTTTTTTGTTTATAATAAAGCTTCATAAAAGTACTAATTTTCCTGAAATTTCTTTGAAACATTAGTCATTTAAAATTTTTTGTAGAAATTTAAGAAAAACATAAAATCAAGCTGAAATTTTTTATCCTAGAAAAATTTAATCCAGATTAAGTTCTAAAAGATAAAAAACTTCCGAAAAATTGATACTTTTACAGTTCGATTTTTGTTTGAGGTCGATAATTGTTATAAGAAAGCTCTAAAAAATGTTTTAGAAAATCATTTGATATTTTAACAAAAATTATTTTATTGTTTTTACTAATAACTTACTTATATTTCTTTCATTATTCAGATTTTATTTGATTCGTTTATTAAACTTTAACTAAAAAATAACCTATAAATAAACCAAAAGATAAAATGATTTGAATTACAAAATAATTATTAATCTATAACTTTGAGATTACTCATAGTGATTTAATTTTTAAAAGAATTATCTATTAATTTTGGTATAAAGCAGAAAGTTTACGTAAATTTGTTGTCAACACACGTCTATAAATTATTTCACATAAATCAATCCTAAAAACCCTGAATTTTTAGTTTACTATCATACGTTGTCATATGCTTAAGTGTGATTAGTATATTGTGTTTACGATTTGGTTAAGCTAGAATGCAAATAAACAGATAAAATAAGCTAACAAGAATAGATGAAATTGGAATTATAACAATCATTTTTAAGTCTACTGATATGCCAATGTTACATCTTTTTCTTTCTTAATTTCCAACTTAATTAAGTACAAAATGTGTTGTATTTGAGAATGTGGTTTAGCAAGAGGTGCTCTTTTCAGACACCCTCCTTTTCGTTTATTGCAATAAATATGGAAAAATTATGATTAAAGCATCTGTTATTTAGTATCGTTTAGATAATAAAAAACGTTTCATTACTTGAGTCCAAGTCAAAATTGTTATGGAGTTTTGTTCCTTTTGTTGTTACGAGATGTCGAATATTCTTGTAAACTAAAAAAGATAACCGATTACAAGCTGTTAGTTGTTAAACGATTACTTGTGAAATGATTTTATTTTTCATTTTCTTCAATTTATTAAATAATGCTGTTACTAATTAATTGGTCGTTTTTAAATAATTACTTTGTTATTTTTTAGATTTGCTTAAAAATCAAATTAACAAAAAACTGATCAAAACGTATAGCTGTTTTAAAATTTCAATTAAACAATTTGTTTAGAAATTAAGAACCTTAGAAAGCAAAATCTAAAAATAAATTGACCTGAAATGATGTAAAAAAACAATCAATAAAACTTGTTTTACCAAAATTAATTTATTTATTTTTATTCAACCTTTTTGTAAACCACAAACTCAAAACTTAAAATAACCCTTAAAAGCCCCCAAATAACGTGAAGATACTTTGCAAAGCGGTTACTGCAGCCAGTGAGAAGGTCACAGTGGCTCCATTTGCAACATCAATTTAAACATTTAAAAACGATCTTTGTCTGTTAGCCTTGCTCAACGCTTAGAAAGAGTTGAATGAATTCTTTCTCTGACTGAATCAATCCACTGAAATGAATTATATCAGAAACTGTAATCTGTGTTTAGAGAATTGACTAAGGTTATTTCTTAGACATTGATAAAGCAAAATTAATTTATATATCTGTTTATTGAGATTTTGTATTCCATTTACTATGGCTGCTATATTCTCACTATTTATTACTTATTAACGATTATGTAATTATTTATCTTGTAATTATATTTATTATAATTTTTGATCAAATTTATCAATATAAGAATAAAAACTAAATAGTTTTTAAAAAGCAAATAAATAATTCATCTAATTTTTAAAACTTTAGATCTTAACCCAGTCACTTCTTCATGTTTTTAAATACAATAGCAACATAATATAAAGTTAAATATGAAAAGCTCAATTAAAGAAAATCAAAAATTTAATACCCTTGTAATGTATGAGTATTTTATAACAGATAAGGCAATATAAACTAACAAAATTTAATTCAAATCTAATAATTTGCAAAGAGTTTTTAGCTAAAACTATTATTTTGAACAGTCTTAAAAATCTGATATTAAAACTCCATATCTGAAAACTTTCATATTTAGCTTTATTCAATTGGTAAAAGGAAACTAATAACAAAGAAAGCTAACATAACACTGCTAACCAACCACTGTCGAATACATAATGAACTACATATATAGCGTAATAGGGGATGAAATATTTAAGTAAATATTCTACTTTCACTACTAACAATAACAACACTACTTTTCAACCTTATTGTTTGTAGCTTTGTGAATTAAAATATACCTCTTACTGCTCTTCTTGAAATTCTTTCTTAACACTTTACTTAATCATTGCTTTTTAGATGGTACATAAATGTTATATCGCTTTAATACTCATTTTTGTGAAATCAAGTTTTTCTAGCAATTAAATACTGTATCAGCCAAACAAAACTACGGAATCATCCAAAAATAATAATATCTTTTAGAATAGTTTTTCAGAGGTTGTATAAAAAAAAATTGAAATGAATCATATTTATAAGTGTTTCTTGAGATTTATTCGTTGTTTGTAACTTTAAAAAATATAAAATATTAAAAATAATACAAAGTGAATGAACAAATATTCTTACAAAGTTGGATTTTGCAGTTACTTTTTAATAATAAAAAATTGAAAAGTACTAAAATACTGAAAACAAAGCATTAAAAGCATTCAAATAATAATCAACAAGCAACAAAATCATAATAGCAAAAGCTTCTATAACTTTGATATTATCATCAGAATTTGCGTGCAAAGATTGTTTTGTTTCTAACATTACTTTAAAAATTATAATTTCTCCAAACTGTTTTGAAGATTAAGAAATCACTTTTATAAATCAAATATATATATATATTCTTAAGAAGACTTTGACCAAAAGTTTATATGTTTGGTAACGTCCTTTGTGTTATATATACTATCATAATTATTTTTAAATAATAAGGTTTTGTTGGTCTCTTTTGTCTCTTTTAGTTACTCGTAAACTTAATGCCAATAGAGAGTTACGATTGTTGTTAGATGATCATGAATGATTTTTGATGATTTTTAAACTTATGTAGCTTGCTTAATTTTATAAGACAATTGCTAGTATTGATTTTTGTGAAGTTTTTGCTGGTATTCCGTTTAGACATTAAATTTTCAAACTTTTTAAAATAAAAATGATTAGTAAATGTTTATAACTGTCAAAATATTAGACTTTAAGTCAGTTTCTGTTTGTTTATGTTGGCTTGTAAATTATAAATTCTATATACCTTTCCATGATATTTAAATATGTATTTTTTAAAGTTGAGCTTATCGTTTCTAAATTAAATCTAATGTATATTCAATAAGTCAATAATAAGTCTTGACTTTTGATTAGAATATTCTCTAACTATAACTAAAATATAATGTATATATAAATATAACTAATTATTGTTGTAATTAAAAATAACTACAAATAGTGTGATATATTTTTTGATTAATCGTTGCTCACTATTAACATCATACAAGTTAATTCTATTAAGGACTTTACACTTGAATATTAGATAAATAACTGCAGATTAAAATCTGTAAAATTAAGGTTTAAATTCTTGTTGATCTGTTTTAAACACTGTTAAATCTTACATTTATTACATAATTTTAAATTTTTATTTTCTGAGCTCATGTTATCATTTTAACAAACAAACGTGTTTTGCCCTCGTAACTTCTATATGTAAAACAATAATGCCTTTTCTATAGAATAATTTTTTTCTATTTACTTATTAGAACTTATTGAACTATAAACAACAATTTGTGAAAATACTTGCAAAAGTTTACAAAAAATTGTTCTTCAAATTCGTTTTAAATAAAATTATGTATATAGAACATCAACAATTTCTGGTTATGAATTTTACAAAACTTGATCTAAACTTGATTGTCATCATTAGTAAACAAACTTTGTATATCATATAGAAATAATATATCTCTTAAAACTAAAATTATTCTATATGGACATTTTAATATTAACAAAGTTCTTTTTTTCTTCAGCCTATTAACTTGAAAATGAACTTGATACACGGCAGCAAATTTGCACCAAAAAGAAAACTGTCATCAGATGATGATGAGAAAAGTTTTAATAATAAAACTGCAGAAAATAAAATTTTGCTAAATACTTCTGGTGGAGTATATAGCTTGTATAAACGTCATGCTGATCAAACTAGTTTAAATAATACTAAAGAAATTCCAACAACTACAAGTTTCCCTTTTAAACACACTAACAGTGATAAAAAAGCATTCAAAGGGAAAGAAAATACTGAAGAAAACAAACAATCATCTAATTTCAAAATCAAATATGAATGCTTAGACTGTAACAAGAAATTTAAATTCAAATCTCAGCTTGTTTATCATGAAAGAAATCATACTGGTGAGAAACCATATGAATGTATAGTTTGTGAAAGAAAGTTTAGTCGAAAACACCATTTGTTAGGTCATGAGAGAACTCATAATGGCGAGAAGCCATATGAATGTGTTGTTTGTGAAAGAAAATTTAGTCATAAATCTAGTCTTTTAAATCATGAAAGAACTCATACTGGTGAGAAACCATATGAATGTATTGTTTGTGAAAGAAAATTCAGTCAAAAAACCAATTTGTTATGCCATGAAAGAACTCATACTGGTGAGAAACCATATGAATGTATTGTTTGTGAAAGAAAATTTGCACGTAATTCCAGTCTTTTAATTCATGAAAGAACTCATACTGGTGAGAAGCCATATGAATGTGCTGTTTGTGAAAGAAAATTTAGTCAAAAATCTAGTCTTTTAAGTCATGAAAGAACTCATACTGGTGATAAGCCATATGAAGGTATTGTTTGTGAAAGAAAATTCAGTCAAAACACCTATTTGTTAAGTCATGAAAGAACTCATACTGGTGAGAAGCCATATGAATGTATTGTTTGTGAAAGAAAATTTGCACGTAATTCCACTCTTTTAATTCATGAAAGAACTCATACTGGTGAGAAGCCATATGAATGTAAAGTTTGTGGAAGAAAATTTAGTCAAAAGTCTGGCCTTGTATGTCATGAAAGAACTCATAATAATCATGAAAGTTAAAATCATTTTGCTGGTTAACGTTTACTCAATTGGTTGTTGCAATTTATGATTTAATTAACTATTTTAATGATTACTCTATTACTGAAATAGTGTGTAAGTTTGCAATAAATAATAAAAGTTTTACATTCAATTTTTTACTTTAAACTAAAGTTGGTATTGTTATGTGGTTATTCTCGTACAGCTCTTCTGTAAACTATTAAAAAAACTTTTTTAATTCCTTAATTTTCGAACTTTGTATATTAAGTATTTGTTAACATCTTTTATTATTTTTCAAAAAGTTTTTGAAAGTAATTATATTATGTTAGTTGATAAAGGCAATCCAAATTGTGGTTACTTTTTAGTTACTCTCTAAAGATTCGTTATATCCTTATATGTTTGTAAAACTGATTATTTTTGTAATTTGTTTTTATTATGAAAGTAAAACTACAGTTTTTAGTAATTATTGCAATTTTTATGAGAAAACTTATGTTTGAAATCTTAAAATATATTTCCTTTCTTAAAATGCTTGTTGGAGATAAAAACAATAAACGTTATTATCCTCTTCATACTATAAATTTAGAAAATGAAGTTTTTTAACATTTCATATTATCGACAATTACATCATCATAAATAAATCATCTTCTATAGCACTTGACTATTTCTTACCCAAATAGTTAGATTAAAAATAACAGATTGAGTTTTTTAAATAGTTTAAATTACTTTATAATTTTGTAACCTCAGAGGAACGGCAGAAAAACTAATATTTTCTTATCGGTTACTACTCCATCATTTTTAAACTTTACGATTAAAAGTCTTGTAAGCAAGTCGTTAGAGTGTTTTAAACTGTTCTGTTTAATACTTTTACATCAGATATATAACTGTATCTATTTCAGCTCTTGGTAATTCTAATTATCGAACCAAATATTAAGTTGCTATTTTAAATGGAACTCTTATTATCCAAACAAATCGCAACAAACCAAAACACCCAGCCAAACCATCGATGCAGTAACTGATTATAACTATAAAGAGACTATTCCTTATAAGAAATAATCTTATGAAAAAGTCTTATGAAATAACATTTGTTTGGAATGAGGAATTTACTTTAAAATTTACCAATTTGTAAACTAAAATTAATAAAAATAAGTATTTAAAGTTCCTAATACCAGCAAAACAGCCAAAATATCTTAAGGATCATACCTTCCAAAGAATGAATTTTAAACAATTTTTATTCTTGGTACAAAGCTTTACAATATGAGTTAGTATTTTTAAGTTAAAAAATTTAATAAAAGTATTTGCCTCAAATCTGAAATACTCTTATAAGTTATATTATTTTATAGTTTTTTGAGATACACATCTCACTTTTTATAACGTTGTTTTTTGAATTTTTTTTTGTGAAGATTTATCAATTCTTAATTATTACTTTGAAATCATTCATAAAACCATCAATGTAACAAATCAACATTTATCAGTACGTTTGATGTATTGAAATTAGATTAAGAAAACTAAGATATAAGAAAGAATTTAAAAAAGAAATTCATTCTATCTCATTTAGCAACTTATTCCGTTGTTCGAGATTTAAAGATGGAAAACCATCAAAAGTCACAGGCGCTCAAAAGGATCTACAGAAAAATAAAAAAAATCTGACATTAAAATGTACAAATCCTCTATTATTTTGTGAAGAAATATATGTTTGAAGAAATAAAAACTAAAAATACAAACAAATCTGACGTATAAGTAATGAAACAAAAGGGTTCAAAAACATTCTAGCAATTTAAAGCAATTTCATCGATTAGATTAAAATGGACTGGTAACAAATTAGCATTTATTAGTTCTCCTGTTTTACGTATAAAGTTACAAAATAAGGAAAGCAATTCAAACTGTCTTAGCAACTCAATATGTTAATTCTAAGGATGTTAATTTCAAAAGACCAATCGGGTAAGTTATGGACTAGTACTTTTAGAGATGATTTTATTTCATATAGCATATTATTTATAATAATTTTAGAATATCAACCAATTTTTTCATATGGTTTTTTATATAAAATCTACATTAAATAAAACCGGAAATCTACAACCAACTTCTAAAATGAAAAAAGTAATGTCAATAAAGAAAAGTCCAGATTACTAAGAAACGAAAGTTGTAAAATCTAACTGTGACTACAAGAAAGTTCGGAAAAACTGCATAAGTGGTAAGGTTACACAAACCAGCAAAAAATGATTAGGTAAAGATTATATTATCTTAATTGATTTTTAGATAAACTTGTATATAAGTTTCCTTCAAGTTAAAAAGAATTACCTCAAAATTAAGACAGTTACTTACCTACGATTAACAAAATAGTAGTAAAAAGTTAAAAGTAGAGATGAAAAAGAATTGATATTAAAACTTAGAAACAACTTTAATTAAAAAACTTAGTTTGAAGTAGTTTTAATTGATTTAAAAAATTAAAATCTTTAAGTTTACTAATTAAAATTAGTTTTCTCATTAATTAATATAATAAGCAATTTATTACGGAATTTTAAATTTGTTTTATTTATCTAATACAAGCTAATCTTAGGCGGTTGGCCAAATAGGAACAAAATCAAATTTCAATTAATTTGAAATGAAAATGTTTGACTACTGATGACTTAACTGACTATATTAAGACCTTATAAGGAGGTTCATACTAAGAAATGAACTTTTCTATACATAGATCATTCATAATAATGGATAATTAAATTGTTTTTTAATAAAATTAGTTAGAATAAATATAATTACAAAATAAATAATTGCATAAACATCAGCTATAAACATTAGCTACTAGATAGTGAGATTTTAACAGCCATATAACTAGAAAACAACATCTCAATAAACAGATTTATAAATCACTTTTGCTTCATCACCGTTTAAGTTCTTTAAACGACTTTAATTAATTACTTAAATAGAGATAATAGTTTCTGATACAATTCATGATGCTGGATTAGATCAGCCAGAGAAAGAATTCGTTTAACTCCTTTTAAGCCTTGAGCGAGACTAACTGACTGAGTCTGTATTTTAGTTGTTTAATTTGATGGTACAAATGGAGCTAGTGTGACCTTGGCACTGGTTGCAGTAGCCGCCTTGCACAGTTTCCCTAAGTTATTTGGAGGGTTATATGGGCTAGTTTAAGTTTTGAGTCTGTGGTTTACAAAAAGGTTGTATAAAAATAAATAAATTAATTTTGGTGAGAAAAGTTTTATTGATTGTTTTTTTACATCATTTCATATCAATTTATTTCTAGATTTTGGTTTCTAAGGTTCTTAATTTCTAAACAAATTGTTTAATTGAAATTTTAAAATAGATGATCACTTTTTTGTCTTGATCACTTTTTTGGTAATTTGATTTTAAGGCATATTTAGGATTTTGCTTTAGATTAAAGCTGTCAAAGCTCAAGAGGAAAGTAATCGTCAAAAACCTTTTGAGAAATTATAATTTTTAAAGCAATGTTGGAAACAAAAAAAACTCACTTGCACGTAAATTATGATGACAGGATCAAAGTTGTAGAAGTTTCTGCTGTTTGGTTTTTGTAGCTTGTCGATTAATAATTTGATGCTACTGCTTTGCTACCAATATATTTTTTCTTAATATTTTGTAACAGAGAAAACTATACTTCTTAAGAAGCTAGTTTTTATTCTTTTCAGTTATTTGTATTTTAAAAGGCTAATACAAAGCAATAATATTAAAGAAAGAACGTACATATTATTCATTTGAAAATATTTATTTAAAAAACTAATGAAGAATTCTCTAAAATTAATATGAAATGTCTATCTTAATTATGTTTTGAACAAAAAAAAAGCTACTATCGAAAAATGTTACTTACACAGTTCAGTTTTTGTTTGAGGTCGATTATTGTTAACAGAGAACTCTAACTAATGTTTTGGAAAAATTATTAACTTTGAGAAAGGACGTTAATTTTCGATTATATTGGTTTGATTTAACTAAAAAATTTTCTTTTTTTGGACTCCTTGAGAGCAATTTATTTATTAAATTTTAACTAAAAGCTTAACTAAAATCTAAAGATAAAATGATTTCAATGAAAAAATAAATATTAGTCGACAACTATGAGATTACTCATATTAATAACATACTCTAAAAGCAATTATTTGATAATTTTGTTATGAAGCAAAAACCTTACAAATTCTTAATTTCTTATTCTTATCACCATTTGTAAAAAGAAATAAGATTACTAATAAATCTTAAACTAAATATAAAACTAAATTAGTACTAAATTTATTCTTATTTTGGTTGAAAACTAAATGATGAGGACATTGTAAAATGAAAATTATTGAAACAGTATAAAGTTTCAATATTAAGTAAGAAAACTTTACAAAAATAGATTAGTCGGCAAGCTTTTTCACAGTTTTTTTAAGGTGTTTTCAAATCAATTATCTTCAATTATTGTGAATATTACTCTGCTATCAGATATAAGTTTCACTATCTTAGAAGATTTTATTTTCACAGTTTTGAATTAAAAATAATTAATTAAAGGAAATGTGTTTTATATTTTGAATACTTTCTAAATTAAATAAATCAAGAAAAATTCAGTTTTTATTTTTATTTACTTTTGCAAATTTTACTAAATGTACAATGACACATTATCTAATAAATATTTCAACTTTGTAAATTTAGATTTTCACACCATTACTTATTAAATTAAATTTTCTGCTATCAGCTATTTTTAATATTTTTACAATGACTACAATGCCACATTATCGTAGTAAGATGTCAGCTTTAAACTCTTAAGGTCTGTTAAATATTTGTCTTAATTATTTATAGTTTACAATTAGTTTCAAAATCATTATTCTAAAACAAATGATGTTTCATAAGATTATTTCAACTCAGGAACATTCTTTTTATAGTTATAATCAGTTACAACATCAGTGGTTTGTTTAGACATTTTTTTTTCTTATCATTTGAAATAAATCAATTTGGCTTCACCTTATTTATAGCCTATAATAGCTGGCACAAGTCAACTAACTTACTAATAGTGATGTCCTCTACTCTATGTCTCTTTACTGGACCGGGAGGATAGAGAAAACAATGTCATCATCTTTGGTGTCTCTGAGACTGATAAAGACGATGACATCAAGACTTTTAATCAAATGTGCACTCAAAGCCTTGGTGCTGTGGACGCTCCAAAAGTTTCAATGACCAGACTCGGGGCAAAAAGATCAAATCATAAAAGACCGTTAAAAGTGTCCTTTCAGGAAAGATGGGACAAACGTAAGTTTCTTGCTAAGCTGTATAAGCTTAGACAGGACGAAAAATTCTAGGGCATCACAGTAGCACATGATATGTGTGAAGATGATCGCTTAGAAAATAAGCGTCTTCTAAAAGAGGCGTACAGCCAAAATCAGAAAGAGCAACCAACTGATTTCAAATACAAAGTTCGAGGTCCACCATGGGCTTTAAAGATTGTGAAGGTCTTTTCAAAAAACGGAAGTGCAAAATAACCACTGGACCCACATCATCCTTATTCAACCTCTCTTCGCACAAAATTATTAATACTATGCTTCCAGCCCAAGATAACAGTACACAGAAGCCTATCACCAAATCTTACAAGTGTCAAAAAGACAATTTTTCCTTTATATTAGGTATGTTTTTCAACGCACGGTCAATTGTCAACAAAATTTTCGAATTGAAAGCTCTTTTGCTTTCTCAAGATTTTACATTTGTTTTCATTACCGAAATTTGGTTGAAACCCTTTTATCCTGACTCCTTTCTGGATGACAGTGATCTTTTTCGTGCTTTGCGCTGTGACAGACTGTTTGATAGAGGCGGCGGTGTTTGTGTAATCTATAAAACATCAGTGGCACCCATGATTTCAAGAATTAAGATAAATACCATTAATTGCCCAGGATTTGAGATTATTGATTTCAATTTTCATTACTCAAAGTCTAAGTTTTCCTGCTTTATATGTACCTACCTACCACCGTCTAAAGTTAACGATGAGGTTACTATTATGGCCTTAATGAAGGTTCTGAAAAGCCTTGTTTGTCCTGAAATTTATATTCTCGGGGATTCTAATTTTAGTAGAATTGATTGGAATAACCCAAATTTAGCATTCAATGGAAAATTGTTTAATTTGAATGGAGACAAAACTAATTTAGCCAATCTGAGTCATGTCTTTGTAAACTTCCTTGATGCCAATAATCTATCTCAGATGGTTATTTTTCAAACCCAAGTTAGTGGTAATACTTTGGATTTTCTCATCACATCAAAACCTGAGAACGTTATCTACGTTGATCAAAATGAACCTTTTGCTCTGACATGCGATCACAACATGATTGAATTCAAGTTCCATCAAACTTTTTCTACGAACGTTAAAACTCCAAGCATACGGAACTTTTATCGTGGAAATTATAACAGTAAAAACAATTTTTTATCAGGTGTTGACTGCATTTCTGTTTTCAACTCTACCGAAGACATCAATGATATCTACTCGAGGTTTACTAACATTGTTAATGAGTCAATTAAAAAGTTCATACCTTTATATAGAGTCAACAAAAAACAACACTTGCCAAGATATTTAAGGAATTTACAGCATTTGAAAACCTCTTATTCAAACAAACTAAAGCAGATCCTTCCATCAAACCTCTATACAAAGATCTTTGTCTAGTCTACAGGAAATCAGTTTATAGCCTCTATTTAGGAAAAGAAAGTGCAATCTTATCTTCACTTAGCAAGAAAACGTTTTTTTGCTTCATTAATCACAAGCTTAAGGCGAGATCTCATCTACCTCCCTTGCTTGATAACGCCAATCAGCTGGTGATGGAACCAAAGAATAAAGCTGAATTGCTAAACAAACAATTTGAAAAGGTTTTTATAACCGATGATGGCAATACTCCTACTATTTCCTACTCCAATATCCTTTCAAATATCTCTGAGATGGTAGATCTAGACATAACAGTTGATATAGTATCTAAGGCTATTTCTTCTCTAAAATCATTTATTTTCAATTATTGTGAAGATGATTCTGGTATCAGTTATTTTTAAAATTTTTACAACTACAACACCACATTATCGTACTGAGATGTCAACTTTAAACTCTTAAGGTCTGTTAAATATTTGTTTTATTGTTTATAGTTTACAATTAGTTTTAAATTCTATTCTCTAAAACAAATGTTACTTCATAAGATTATTTCAACTCAGAAACAATCTTTTTATAGTTTTAATCAGTTACTGCATCGATGGTTTGGTTAGGTGTTTTGGTTTTTTGTGATTTGTTTGGATAATTAGAGTTCCATTTAAATTAGCAACTTAACGGTTGGTTCGATAATTAGAATTACCAAGAGCTGAAATGGATCTACAATTATGTATCTACCGCAGAAGTAGTAAACCGAACAGTTTAAAACACTATAGCAACTTGCATACAAGAATATTAATCGAAAATTTTAAAATTGATACAGTAGTAACCGATAAGAAAATATTAGTTTTTCTGCCGTACTTCTGAAGTTGCAAAATTATAAAGTAATTTAAGCTATTTAAAAAACTCAATTTGTTAATTTTGATCTAACTATTTGGGTAAGAAATAGTCAAGTGCTATAGAAGATGATTTATTTATGATGATGTAAATTGTCGATAATATGAAATGTTAAAAAACTTCATTTTCTAAATTTATAGTATGAAGAGGATAATAACATTTATTGTTATCATCTCCAACAAGCATTTTAAAAAAGGAAAAAGATTTTAAGATTTCAAACATTAGTTTTCTCGTAAAAATTGCAATAATTACTAAAAACTGTAGTTTTACTTTCATAATAAAAAAAAAACACAAAAATAATCAGTTATGTAAACATATAAAGATTTATCGAATCTTTTGAGGGTAACTAAAAAGTAACCGCGATTTCAAATGCTTTTGTCAACTATAAAAATTTAATTACTTTCAAAAACTTGTTGAAATATAATAGAAGATGTTATCAAATACATAAAATACAAACTTTGAAAATTAATGAATACAAGCAAATTTTTTAATAGTTTATAAAAACGATTTACGAAAATAACAACATAAGAATACTAACTTTAGTTTAAAGTAAAAAATTAAATGAATAACCTTTATGATTTATTGTAGACTTACACACTATTTCAATAATAGAGCAATCATTAAAATAGTTAATTAAAGCATAAATTGCAACAACCAGCCAAACAAAAAATTATTATTTCATTTCCTTTAAACTCCAAGATCTTTATATAGTTAAGTTACTTTTTAGTTTAAAAATTTTTTTACTTATCCATACTTGAATTGTGAGTAAACGTTTACCAGCAAAATGATTTTACTTCTTACGATTAAAATGAGTTCTTTTGTGGTATGAAAGACTGGAATTTTGACTAAATTTTCTTCCACAAACAGCACATTCATATGGCTTCTCGCCAGTATGAATTCTTTCATGACTTAAAAGACTAGATCTATGACTAAATTTTCTTTCACAAACAATGCATTCATATGGCTTCTCACCAGTATGGGTTCTTTCATGACATAACAAATGGGTTTTTTGACTAAACTTTCTTTCACAAACAATACATTCATATGGCTTCTCGCCAGTATGAGTTCTTTCATGATTTAAAAGACTGAAACTATGTGCAAATTTTCTTTCACAAACAATACATTCATATGGCTTCTCGCCAGTATGAGTTCTTTCATGATTTAAAAGACTGAAATTATGTGCAAATTTTCTTTCACAAAAAATACATTCATATGGCTTCTCACCAGTATGGGTTCTTTCATGACTTAAAAGACTAGATCTATGACTAAATTTTCTTTCACAAACAATGCATTCATATGGTTTCTCACCAGTATGAGTTCTTTCATGACTTAAAAGACTAGATCTATGACTAAATTTTCTTTCACAAACAATGCATTCATATGGTTTCTCACCAGTATGAGTTCTTTCATGACATAACAAATGGGTTTTTTGACTAAATCTTCGTTCACAAACTATACATTCAGATGGTTTCTCACCAGTATGAGTTCTTTCATGACGTAGAAGACTAGATCTATGACTAAATTTTTTTCCACAAGCCATACATACATATGGCTTTTCGCCAGTATGAGTTCTTTCATGACATAACAAATGGTTTTTTTGACTAAATCTTCTTTCACAAACTATACATTCATATGGCTTCTCACCAGTATGAGTTCTTTTGTGAATGACAAGCTTAGATTTGAATGCAAAATGTTTGTTACAAACCAAGCATTTATTCTTGTTTT